>JAILYB010000008.1:0-372500 GCA_021437785.1 Rhodomyrtus psidioides | reverse complement strand
TCTTACGTGAGCAAGTGCAAAACATCCTAATGTGTGTTTGCTTTTTCCAGGTTTCGTCCCAAGAAAAAGTAAATTCTGTACTAGTTAATGTTATGAAAACATCATAGAAAGGCCCTCTAAAAATAGAGTGACATGACTTGTTCTCTTCGAAATCGAGACGAATTCATTCCAACGTGATGTCGCTCCAAATGCATGGGCTTTCTAAGATACCGAGAATGGCTTTAGCAGCAAATGATCTAAGTTTGTCGTGATAAATAAGGAGATGAGCATTGTGCTGAGATCATATTGTTTCTTGACGCGCAGCGCAATCGATCGGATCAACGGGTATTGTTTGTACCTCATACTGCAATCCTCGAAAATTACTTGCGCCCCCATCCTGTTGGGGCAATGTTCAAGGAACTTTGCTTTCACATGACTGATGCACTCGACGCAGTCGGGAGCGGTAATTTCTGGATTACAAGCTATGTAGCATGGACATGTGTAAAATTGTATTTTTCGCGTGTCGGACACGACACGCTCGCCGGACACGGTCCAACACGCGTTGACCACGTGTCGGACACGGTCAACACGCGTCCGACATTCGGACACGCGAATGCCATGTTTCAGCACAATTTGGGCTGTGCTAGCCAATTGGGCTTTTTCCATGGCCCATTAAAGCCGTCCACGCCTGACTGCTACTGCTGCTTTGTTATTGCTTTTCCTCTCTTTTTGTGGGCTTTTTGTCCGATGTGGGACACAAAAAACAAGAGGAAAAGCTAAGTCCAGTTTCTCGCCGAGGTAATACAATGATGTCTCCTTTTTCTCTTCATTCATATCCCGCAGCACATCTAGGGTGCGTATGGTAAGGCTGCGTATGGATGGTAGCCAGGGAAAGTGTTTCTGTTCCAAAAGTGTTTCCGGAACACTTTTGGAACAGAAACGCGTATGGTTCAAAAATGTTTCAAAAGTGTTCCGCGGAACACTTTTGTGCTAGGGAACACTTTTGAAGGAACAAAAAAAACTTGCTTTTGGATTTTTGGAACACTTTTGAAACCACCATCCATCGTCGCCGATGCGGCTACCACATGCTACCTTGCTAAAAGCCGGCCGTTGCCACCGGATGCTTGTCGCCGGTTGCGGTTGCCGGACGCCAGTAGCTGGTCATCGGCAGCCGCCGGTTGTCGGGCGCGGTCGCCGACGGTCGTGATCTCCGCAGCCGGTCGTCGGCCGTGGTCGCCGCCGGCCGGCGACCGAAAAAAGTAATTTTTTTTTTACTTACCAAACGCGTTTTCCCCTCAAAAATCGTAGTTTTGAACAGAAACAAAAAAAAAATGTTTCTATTCAAAAAATGCTCTCAGGAACAGAAACGCTACCATACGCAGCCACGCTCCAGAAAAAAGTGTTTCTGTTCCTAAAGTGTTTTTGGAACACTTTGGGAACAGAAACGCGTACGGTAAAAAAATGTTCTCAAAATGTTCCGTGAATACTTTTCAGAAAAAAGAACACTTTTGAAGCATAATTGAGGAACAACAAATACTTGTTTCTGTGTTCCCGGAACACTTTTTAGAAAAAGTTTTGGAACACTTTTGTCAAAAAAATGAAAAATTCTAAAAAATTCTAAAATTTTTCAAAAAATATGAAATGGCCACAATCAACTGGCCATGACCTGTTTCGGGTCTTTCGACCCACGATCTTTCCAGAAATGAAAGTTTTGCCCCTCTGGCAAACCGTCCCCCAAAAAATTCATAAAAAATCCCAAAAAAATAGGAAATGGCTACGATCAACTGGCCAAGACCTATTCCGATATTTTGATCCCCGATCTTTCTTAAAAATGACGATTTCGCCCTTTCGACAAATTATCTCCCAAAAATTGAAGAAAATCAAGAAATTCCAAAAAAAATTTCAAAAATGGGAAATGGCCACAATCAGCTAGCCATGGAATATTTTGGGTAATTTGACATTCAAACCTTCCAAAAAATGACGATTTCGCCCTTTTGGGCAAATCGTCCCCAAATCTTCCCATTTTACCCCTAGCCTTTAATCACGGGTTCTCTAAACCCCTAGGGCTATGTTAGGAGACCCTTATTGTGAATTGATGTGCGTTGACATGGTTCATTTATGTACTTGATTGCGCTTTCATTATACGTGATTAATTTTTTTTTATAGCTGATCTTGTCCATATTGTAATTATAAACCGTGCATAAAATTTGATTTAATAAATTGAATGAGATTTAATTTAATTTTAATATATATATATATATAGTCGCCTTAATTAAATGAAAAAATCGAAACATATTTTTTTTTTGCGGTTACTGTACGCGTTTCTGTTCTTTTTTTGTTTCGAGAACATAATTTGTTTTGCAGTTACCAAATGCGTTTCTGTTTTCAAAAATCGTACCCGGGAACAGAAACACAAAAAAATATTTCTGTTCCAAAAGTTGTTCTGGGAACAGAAACGTTACCATACGCACCCCTAGTGTCTGGGATAAAACCAAGATTTCTAACTTTCTCAATCAGTTCTTCCAACATAGAGCATCAACAATATGTGTTTCCCTCTTATTCCAGGGCGCTTATTTATTTATTTATTTATAAAATTATAAAAATAATAATTTATCACGTATATATAAAAATATATTTAATATATAACGTGTCCCAGCGTGTCGAAATTTTTTATTTTTTAGAAATCACGTGTCGGCGTGTCGTGTCGTGTCGTGTCGGTGCTACATAGATTACAAGGGCTACTACTGCTTCTGGAGGAGACTTGGTGTAATAATTGAAGCCCAAGTGGTTGGGTGTCATGGTCTCTAAGTCCGCCGACACATATGCTACACTATAAGCGAAAGGGTCATCGTCTTGGTGCGTCGTGAATTTACAGGCCCCAAACTTTTAGGTCATCTCTGGACCGACGCCCCCCCCCCCCCCCCCCCCACAGCGTTGCGAATACAAAGGAGCGCAAGTAGGAAAACCGGAATGCGCTATGAAAGTTACCATAGCTCTCTCTAGTTATTCTTCACTTCCTCTCTTCAGCTGTTTCTATGGAATTCAAGTTTGGTGGGGGATTGGTTTTCTATATTTCTTGGCCGTTTAAGCAGTGACCTATTGTTCTGATTCTAGTGTTTGTATTATTGGATGGATCTTCCTGTTGGGTTGTAATATTTTGTTCTCTGCTTGTTGGACAATGTTCACCAGCACTCCAATGCAATCAGATTGATCCGCATATACTAAGAAAAATTACCAAAAGAGCCCTAAATCTATTACAATTGTGTCAATTTAGTCCTAAACCTTTTGCATTTATGCTAATTTAATCCATTTGGCTCGTTGGCGCTGACGTGGCGTCGCCGGAGTTGACATGGACTATTTTTATTAATATTTTATTACTTTAATTTTTTAATATTTGTTTTCTAAATTTTTAATTAATTGTTTGCTTTTCCTTTTTTCCCCCTTCCTTCTTTGTTTTTACTTTTTCTTCTTGTGGCCAACGAGCTGGCCGGCAAGGGTTGCTAGAGCTCGCTGGCCACTGGGCGAGGGCGACAAAGCTCTTGCCGGCGGCTAATGAGGGTTGCAGCCGTCGCCCTATGGGTGAGTCGCGGCAGCGGCCGAGGCAGCCAAGCCCAGATCAGATCTGGGGGACGCGACTGGCCGGCCGTGGGTAAAGGCGACCATGGGCTCGCCATCACCCGGCGAGGCCAGGCGAAGGCCGATGGGTCACGACCCATCCTGAAGCACTCAATGCATAAAATACTGCTTAGTCGGATCCTATTACGCGGGCCATATACACCACATTGGCAGTGCAATCGATGCATAAAATACTACTTCTGAACCATGAATCACGTGCACCTATCTCCTTTACAAAGTTCTAGAATGTGAAACAAATATTTGCTTTAAGTTTTGTGTGAAGAGTTTGTGACTGGTTGCTACAGTGAAACAGAAGAACAAGAGTTCAGATTGAGATTGGTCTGTGCTAAACTGTGACCCATTTTTGTGAAATCCTAGAATAAGCTCGGGAAATTTGAGAAACACGTTTTCTTCGTTTGCAAGCATTTTTCTCCTATACTAAAGGTAAAATCTTTAAGGAAAGTCTATGAGCCATACAACTTTATGTCCTTAAAATAAGAAAACTAAATAGAAGCTTCCAAAGAAGTTTGGATTAAAGCCATATGGACGAAGAAATCAATATGATTAAGAAAATTGAAGCTTGGGAGCTTGTTGATTACCCTAAAGACAAAGATATTACTGCAAGTATTAGAAGGTAATCTGAAGGTTTTGGTAACCAAACAGTGACGACAAAAGGAGTTACACCATCCATGTCGTTGCGGCTTGATAGGAAAGCTGATCAATTTGCCGTCAACGATGGAGCATAAGAAGAAGGAATTGCAAGGTTACAAAAAACAAACCGAACATAACCATAGTCGACGATGGAATTGAAGTTCCAATTTTTTGAGGAAGTTGCCATCTTTCCCCTCATTATTCTCACACAGCAACACTAGACTTTCGTTATTGGTGGAACAAAACAGTTTGCTTTAGCATAAAAGATAATGAAGATCCGATTCGCTTGTTACCAGCTGCTGGTTGATCAGTCGGTGAACGAGAACTGCTCATACCTCATGCCGCAATCTTGAAGGATCATTTTCGCCCCGACACTACTAGGACATTTAGCGAGCAAGTTTTCTTTCAAGAAACTGATGCAGGTGGCACAGTCAGCATAGGAAAGCACTTGATTGCAAGCTGCGTGGCCATAGGCGACCGCGACTGGATAAGGATATGATGTGTAATAATTGTAACCTGGGCTGTTGGGTGTCACGGTCTCTAATGCTGAGAGAACATTCGCCAAGCTAAAAGAGAAAGGATCGCTGGCTTGGTACGTAGTAGGGTTACAGTTTGAAAACGTCGCGGTCGTGTTAGGATCGGCTCTCGCGACATTGCCTACCCAAAGGAGCACAAACAGGAGATCTGCAATTCTCTGTGGAGTAGCCATAACTCTCTGTGTTTTGTTCTTCTCTCTTCAGCTGTGGCTCCGAAACTCAGAACGTTAGGGTATTTAAAGGGACTCTTCTTGTATGTTTCTTCGCGGTGATTACTAGTGTCTGATGCTGGTACGTACGCTGTTGGACGGATTGTCCTAATTGGTTCTATTCTTTTGTATCTACTCGTACTCGTTGTTTACAACAATGCAACGTTGATTTGTTCATGGTTTTAGAAGCAATTACACTGACTTCTAACTTCAGTTTGTGAACTATCACTAAAATTTTATGCCATCGCATTGTGCCATTTCTGTCTCTACCTTAACGTCACCTTCTCTAAATTAATGCTTATCATTTCGAATTGAAACACATTTTTTTGGTCATCTTTCTCTCTCACACACATGTACGCGCGCATTTTAGTTAATAATATTCACCACATTGTTTCTTCGGGGGGATGCCGGTCTGATTGAAACGGTTTGAAACTCTCTGGATCAAGAAAGCAACGAGGTAGAGGACAACAAGCTATCAGATCATGAGGTTGAACGTATTCGACAACGGACTAACATGAATGAAACATGAGCAGTTGTAGTTCAACTGTTTGCATTATTTGGAAAATATGATAATTAAGACACTGGTTTAACTTCTGATACAATGTAAGTTTGAGCACTTGCACAATCTCTGAACTGTCCCCCAGGAGTGCCAATAGCGAACCAGGAGGAAAAGGATTCCATATCCGACTGCTCCTTGCGTGTATGAAGTCTCATGGCATATAAGACCATTGAACGGGCATTGCTCATACCTCATTCTCCAATCCTTGAGAAGTAATCGCGTCCCGACACTGCTAGGGCAGATATCGAGCAACTTTGCCCTTTCACTTGTGTCCGGATCACCTCTAATGACTTTGTAAATGCAAAGGAGCACAAGTACAAAACCTAGAATGCGTTGTGAAGTTGCCATAGCTCTCACTCTAGTTATTCAAAGCAATCTGCGTTCTCAATTAAGTATTTTGCATCTGCACCGTGGCATTTAACATTTATGTCTACAGCGGTGTTGCCTTCTCTTAATTATCTGATCCGCCGTTTTTTAATAAAACGAGATGAAAAGAAGGAGAAGAGAAACACCAAATAGTTAACGTGATTCAGACGAACAAGAGAAAAAGAAATCTCTTGGAAGCTTACATCTACGGTGATAAATTCCCAATTCATCTTATTTTCTTTGGAGAGGATTTATTGTCCTTTAATAGAGAACAATGCGATGAGTTACAATCATGAATTTGGTAACTATGGATATCGCACAACTCAGCCATATTTCCTACTATATTAGAATTAGGAAGATTTTCAATCTTTATCTTTCCAACACTCCCCCTCCAAGCTGGAGCGAAAACGTCCTCGGAGGTCAGCTTGGATATCATATTCTGGAAAAAACCTTTAGCAAGAGCCTTGGTGAATATATCTGCAAGTTGCTCATCATTACGGATATAAGAAGTTTCAATTGTCTTGTCTTGAACTTTCTCACGAACAAAGTGACAATCGACTTCTATATGTTTTGTCCGTTCATGAAAAACTGGATTTGAAGCAATATGGATTGCGGCTTGATTATCACAAAATAACTTCATAAGAGACTTAGGAGTTCCAAATCCCAATTCTTGCACAAGCAAACGAAGCCAAACCATTTCACTTGTGGTTGAGGCCATGGCTCTATATTCAGCCTCTGCACTAGACCTCGCCACAACAGTTTATTTTTTACTTTTCCAAGTGACTAAGTTGCCACCTACAAAAGTGCATAAACCTGTAGTTGATTTTCTGTCCATAGGGCTCCCAGCCCAATCCGCGTCAGTATACCCTACAATACCAGTATGACCATGTTTCTTCATCAAAATGCCCCGACCTGGACTAGATTTTAAGTATCGAAGTATGCGATCCACAAGCGCCATATGTCCTTCAATAGGAGCATGCATGAATTGGCTTACACAACTGACTGAGTAAGCAATATCTGGCCGAGTGATGGTTAAGTAGATCAACCGTCCAACCAACCTTTGAAATCGACCAATGTCGGGTAAAGGGGCGATGTTATCAACAAACTTACTGTTATAATCCATGGGAGACTCAACAGGAGCAGCTCCAAGTTTTCCAGTCTCCAGTCTCTTTTAACAAATCAAGAGCATATTTTCTTTGAGAGATGAATAATCCTTTACTAGAGTAAGCCACTTCTATACCAAGAAAATAACGCAAGTGTCCCAAATCCTTGATGTCAAACTGTACATTCAAGTGTCGCTTGAGAGCCTCGATTTCCTGAATATTATCACCAGTAATAACTATATCATCCACGTAAATAAGGACAGCTACTGTTCCTTTGGCATTCCGCTTCACAAATAAGGAAGAATCCGAATCACACTTTTTGAAACCCACACTTTCTAGAGCCGAACTTAATTTTCCATACCAAGCACGTGGCGACTGTTTGAGACCATAGATAGCTTTATTGAGCTTGCATGCTGCATTGGGTTGATTTTTTGAAGGAAGTCCAGGAGGAATATTCATATAAACTTCTTCTTCCAGTTCATCTTGTAAGAACGCATTTTTAACATCCATTTGAAAGAGTGGCCAATCACAATTTACTGCTATGGCCATCAGTACTCTCACCGTGTTCATTTTTGCCACAGGAGCAAACGTTTCTTTGTAATCTTCACCATATGTTTGCGTGTAGCCCTTCGCAACAAGTCTTGCCTTGTAACGCTCTATGGAACCATCGTTTTTGTATTTAATTTTATATACCTATCTGCAACCAACGGAACGCTTTCCTTCAGGTAAGATGACGATATCCCAAATGTGATTTTTATCAAGTTCTTCTAACTCTTCTTTCATAGCATCTCGCCACACTTGAGAACTTTTAGCTTCAAGAAAAGTAGCAGGTTCTTTCTGAGCATCAACAGCTGACAAAAAAGCATGAAAGGCAGGAGAAACTTTGCCATAGCAAATATAATCCTGTATAGGGAATCGAGCATAATGATAAGTGGTGAAGTCACTAAGTCTAATAGATGGTTGTGAAACTCGAGTAGTCCTACGAATAGGATCAGGCGCAACGAGAACGGGTGTAGGATCTTCAATCTCAACAATTTCATCAACTTGCTCTGAAGCACGATTGGAATCACTAGCACTCACAATCGGAAATGGAGCAACTTCAACATCGAACCCATTATAGTCTAATTCAGTACCATTATTCTCCCCCTGAAGTTGATCCTTGCTAGAAAAAAATATGTGATTCTCATCGAAGACAACATCACGTGAGATAAAAACCTTATTAGCAGATGGATCAAAACATTTATACCCCTTCTTGACAGATGAGTAGCCAATAAAAACACACTTACGAGCACGAGGATCAAGTTTTTCCCCAGAAGAGTGAACAAAGCAAATACTCCCAAATATTCGAAGATGTGAAATATTCACAGTTCGGCCAATAAGCACATCCATTGGAGATTTGTAGCGTAAGATCTTACTAGGAAGACGATTAATCAAGTAACAACTAGTAAGCACAGCATCTGACCAATATGTCTTTGGAAAATTACCATGAAATAATAAAGCTCTTGTCACTTCAAGTAGATGACGGTTTTTCCGTTCGGCTACGCCATTTTGTTGAGGGGTACCGACACATGAGGTTTGATGAATAATTCCCAAAGACTTCAAAAATGATTCAAAATGATGATTTGTATATTCGGTCCCATTATCAGTTCGGAGAATCTTGATGTGGCAACCATATTGAGTGTGAACCATACTGCAAAATTCTTAGAATACTTTCAGCACTTCACTCTTAGAGATCAACAAATAAAGCCAAGTGGTGCGAGACTTATCATCAATAAAAGTAACAAAATATTTAAAGCCATCACGAGAATCCACAAGAGCATTACCCCAAACATCAGAGTGTACTAATTCGAACACTTCTTGTGAAACATGCGAGCTAGAAGTAAAAGGTAGTTTATGCTGCTTAGAATAACGACAAGTTTCACAATTACTTGAATCAAGAGAAATAGCCTCCTTATGCTTCCTTGCAACCAAAGCTTTGCTCGGAAAATCAATCACATAGAGCCCTTGCTGACAACGACCTTCACCAATCTTCTTCCATGTGAGTCTTTCCTGGAACACTACCTTTTGATGGGAAAAAATAACATTGCAATCCAATTCTTCAGTAAGTTTACTGATAGATAATAAATCTGAAGATAAAACTGGCACAAATAACACATCACAAGCAGCGGAAATAAATTGACGGTGCCCTGTCCTTTAACTGGAACTTGAGTTCCGTTGGCCACAGTAATCAAACCACGAGAACCCTCATCAACGGCACAAAAATCAGATAATCCATAAGAAGTGCTGCACATATGGTCAGTAGCACCTGAATCAACAATAAATGAGTTTTTTTTTAAGATAGAGTCATAAGAGCCAGGGAATTACTAGATTGAGCTAGATTGCTGGAATCAGAGACAGATGATGTTGTGCCACCGGCTTGGATAAGATGCCACAGTTGAAGAGCAATTTTATTGAGAGAGGCTTGAAAATCAGATGTAGAGCCATGAGTATGAGCCGCAACCTTGGAATCCACCACTTTATCCTTATTAAGCCGCAGATGAGGATAAAGCTCCCAACAACGGTCTTTAGTGTGACAATCATACAATGAAATTTATTATTGCGACCTTTGCCTTTGCCTTTACTAAAAACAGAGCGATTGTCATCAAAACCAGTGCGATTAATTTTAGTACCAAAACCAGAGCGGCTCTCATCAAAACTAGAGCGATTACTTTTAGCACCATTGGCAGATTTCTCAAACAAATCTCCCCCTTTCTTGGAATCATGAGTCATTATACGACGACGAGTTTCCTCCCTTTGAACAATAGCACAAACAATAGCAAAATTGGGAAGAGTAGAACTCATTAGGATTTGCCTCTTAAGATCTTCATATTCATGCCTAAGACTAGCCAAAAGTTGAAAAATCCTGTCCTGCTCTTCACGCTGGCATATATCTCAATAGTCTGGGCAGGCGGTCGATATTGTCGCAATTCATCCCACTTCTTTTTCATATTACCAAGATGTTCAGTAAATGTTTGATTAGGTGCTTGCTCAGTACGAGCAACCTCATGTTGCAACTCAAAGACACGGGATGGATTATCAACATTTCCATACATATCCCTCAAAGAATCCCATAGGGACTTAGCAATCTCTGAATAAGCAAATATCTCATAAATTTGAGATTCCATTGAATTAAACAACCATGACATGACCATATTATCATTTGCCTGCCATTCAGCAAATTTCGCATCCGTAGCTACAGGTGCTCTGATAAGACCATTCACATAACTCAACTTTGATCTGCCCCCAAGGGCTATAGAGACAGCTATAGACCAAGGCAAATAATTACGCCCATTTAACATAATAGTCGTAAGTTTATTTGACATCTCGGAAGCAGGTTTGCTATTATCAACCATCGTTCTAAATAGAAAGATAGCACAAAATTCAGCAAACTTATCTGGGAATAATCGAATCCAATAAAGCCGTGGTGAAGATGATCACCCTCTGCGCACACCCAAAAAACCACCACAAAAAAAATCGAATTCTCCGTCACCAACAGACAAGCGAAAGTATTGACAAAGAAGCCGACTTTAGAGTCGAACACGGCTCTGATACCATATTTTAATAAAACGAGATGAAAAAAAGAAGAAGAGAAACACCAAATAGTTAACGTGGTTCAGACGACCAAGAGAAAAAGAAATCTCTTGGAAGCTTACATCCACGGTGATAAATCCCCAATTCATCTTATTTTCTTTGGAGATGATTTATTGTCCTTTAATAGAGAACATTGCGATACATTACAATCATGAATTTGGTAACTATGGATATCGCACAACTCAGCCATATTTCCTACTATATTAGAATTAAGAAGATCTTCAATCTTTATCTTTCCAACACGCCGCCTCTCGATCGCATTTTGGTGCTCGTCGAAGCATTTGTTGGCTCATTTTTGGAGACCTACCAGTTCTTTCAGAACTCGTCAAGGCCATGGTTTTTTCAGGTGTGACCAGATTGATCCAGACATACTGTGAACTGCCTTGGCGGGTTCGAACGTTCGAAGTTGGAATGACAAAAGTTTTTTGGGATACATACTATGCAAGCTTTACTAATAGTCGATGTGCGGCTTTATGAATAACCGGTGCACCACATCAGCAGCGCAACCCTTTGCATAACATACTTATTGGCTTCTAAAGCATTATTCATGCTCGTATCTCCCAAAAAATAAATAAATTTATGAGTAGAACATAAGAAGGGAGGCAAATTAGCTAAACCGATATTAATCGAACTCTAACATGCAACTCAAGCTACAGTATTGATGATGCTGCCAACTTTCCTATCATAATTCTCAACGTAGCAACGTTAAACTTCCGTTATTGGGCGAAGCAAAACAGTTTGCTCTAGCACAAACAAAATGAAGATCCGATTAGCTTGTCGGGAGCCGCTGGTCGATCGGTTGGTGAACGAGTACCGTTGGTACCTCATTCTGCAATCGCGGAGGACTAATTGTGCATCGACACTGCTCGGACAATCTCCAAATAGATCGATGTGCTTTCTCGTAACGGATGCATGTGGCGCGGTCGGGATAGGAAAGCGCTTGATTGCAAGTTGCGTGGCTAGAGGCAGTCGATACCAGATAAGGTGATGTTGCGAAGTAATCGTAATCTGGGTGGTTGGGCGTCATGATCTCTAAGTTCGAAAGAACGTATGCTAAGCTAATAGGTGAAAGGATTACCGACTTGGTACTATCGCGACCTAACAATTGGTTTCTTTTAATTTTAGGTTAATGGATTACCAGATTAATTAATTAAATTAACTAACCTAGCTCGAACTCTCCCAAGTTCTACCAAAATACAACTTGAGTTTAATTTCACGCAAGGGGTTATCTTGGAGTCGCCACTAATCATTTTTTGTAGGTTGATTAGGAACCTAAATAAGATAGTGGGAGAAAACTATTTTATTTCTACGAACTAGAGATTTTGAGTCTGGAGACTTGGTTACATTAATTTTTCAATTGATGTCTTTTTGGTACCTATTTCATGAAAATGATTCAATTTGGAAATTTTGATGAATACCGGCATGAAGTTCATTGGTGCAATTTTTTGGGTTTTTTCTTTTTATGAATTTTTTAAATTAATTTTAAGTAGTTTTTTGAAATTAAAAATATTAAAAGTTAATGAAAAATGAGGGTGGATTGGTTCGTCTAACATTTCCTTATGAGGTTGAGCCCTAACCTTGCAATCCGGGCCGTTCGTGTTATGAATAGATGACCCAGATTATTACTAATAAAAATATATATATATATAATTTAAAAAATTACCCTCTAAAAATAAGAGATCTGGGCCGTCCTTCCAAAAATGGATGGCCCGAATTGCAAGATTAGGTGCCTAACCTTCCCTCGGAAGGTTAGGCGATCCGGATCCGAGAGTGGATTGGTTGAAGCGAAAACTTGACAAGCAAATCTTGCACTTTGGATCGAAGTGCGCGGAGACCTCCATGGATTAGGGGGTTAGCCCGGCCCGAAACTGAGCAGTACTGACTGAGCTCGGGCTGGGTCAGGCCAGATTAGGACAGAGAAGACAAAAAAAAAATATCAAATCACAAATCAAGACATCCCCTTTTAATTGCAATGAAGTGTGCCCCCTTTTTTTTTTTTTAATAATGAACTTTCCACGTCCGTTTTGCATCGCTTTCAATATGTGCAGAACTTCCTCCACTTTCAATATCTTCTTCTTTTTTTTACTTTCGGTCCCCTCTTTTGTCGTCCCATCCTTCCTCCTTCTCATCTATATTTCCCATCTGCCATTCTTCCGAGCTACCTCCGGTCTGCTGCTCTATTTAGATGCAGATGCAACGTATGCCAAAAATAAACATGAGAGATAGATTTTTTTTTTATTATTATTTAGAACTAAGATTAGTTCTAGTTTTTTTTTATTTGCAAAAATATTACTGACAAAGATTAGTCAAAATTTATATGTCAACAGATATGTGGCTACGTTACAGTCTTCGAAAGTTTGGTTCATGTCGGGGGCGCCTCACGATGTCGCCGATCCAAAGGAGTGTCGACACCTAATTTTTAGCTACCAATTTGCATAGGAAATCAGGAATTAGTTTTAGTTCCTATAAAAAAAATAACTAACTCATCTTTTAATTATAGTTCGCATTTTAATCGTTGCATTACATTTGCATACGGACTGGCGGCAGGAAAATCGAAATTGAATCGACGGACGAGCGATCAGACCGGATTGCCTTGAAAAATTCGGTAAAGGTATGAGGACGAGCGATCGGACCCGAAGAAGCACGTCGGGAGGAAGAAGTTCAAGGAGATGCGCCACCCCGTGTACCGCCTCGATTCTGCCGCCACCGCCGATAGGAGCCTCGCACGCCGCCCTCCTCGTCCTCAGATTCCACAGCCTCGGCTCCTCCGCTGCCACTGCTGCAGTCGCCCGGACTCAGCCTCGGCCTCGTATGAATATCATATCCTGTCCGAACATCTACCAAACATATGATGGGATTTTACAAAATTCAAAAGATAATCCGTAGGATTTCTAATCCAACCTTATCCTATCCTATCCGGGCCCAAATCCGGACCACCAAACGCAGCTTGAGGATTCTAGACCTGTTTTTGGAGCTTAATTCAGCCCATTAAAAAGAAAAGGCTTTAATTAAATGTCGATTAATTGATGAAAAAGCGTAATTAAGCCCATAATAACGCAAGGAATTTCGTTAATCGATAAATACGTCACTAAGTCTAGGGAAAGGGCACCCATTTGTTCTGAAATACGCGGCCAAATCTGGTCTTCATCGGGGGTGGTCTGCCGCCGTCGACCCCTCTGTCCCGTGAATCGGCAGAGTCTCGCGCCGGCGACGCAGCGTCCGCTATTCCGCAATCCCCTGCCACCGCGGCTGTGCTGGATCCAGCGCCGGTGTTCCTCGCCGACCGTGAGGCCGACAACCTGCTGACCTCCCTATTCCGAATAGGAGAAGCTACTCCTCCGAGGTTTCTCCTATAGGTTTCCACCGAGAGTCTCGGACTCCCTTGATGTCCTCACATTGCTCTGTAACTTTGGTCGCCTGCACTAACTAACTAATCATCGCTCGAGATTTTGGTGATAAAAGAAGCCTCCAGCACTCTGCAGCTTTTCCAGAAGCCAAATTATTCCTTGCTTTGATTCTGACTCTGTGTACTACCGTACAGTACAAGACCCAGCTGATCGTTCAACGAGCAGATTCCAGCCATCGGCTACCACGAGCTCGGTCGATCGGCCGATCCGTCATCCGTGATCCGCGGGTCCAGTTCGAATTAGGGAAGAAAATTGTGCAAGATAAAAGGTAAAATTCTACTGCAGTACTAGAATATTTCATTGCCTTTTTTGAAATTGTTACATGTCTTGCAATATAACACTTGCCAATTTGGAAGATTGCATATTTAGTTTGAATATTCTCGGAAAAAAAAAATCTTGCGGTACATTAGTCGCTTAATTGGGACATATTGGAAATTTGATACCCAAAATATTTAATCATATGATCAATTAGGAGATTTCCTAATTTGGAACCACAAAAATAAAAATAAGCCTATCTATCAGGTTTTAGATGCAATTATTTCCATAGTAGTTATTTTGAATTTAAGAGTTAAATCTATCAGGCTTTAGATCAAAACTTGGTTCGAAAAAAATAGAGATAATTCTTTAACTAAAAGGTTTGCAATTTTAACTTACGTTCATATAAATAAAAATCGAAAAATCACAAAAAAAATCCTCAATGGTTTATCTTTTAATTTCATGTCACAAATTCAGAAAATTTTAAAAAAGATGTAGGAAGATATGATTTTTCTTAAAAATCACATCTTATCATTTTTAGAAAGATAGTATTTTCCAAAAATCCTATCTAATAATTGCATTTAATAAATAAAATCCTTTTGAATCCATTCTAATTTTTAAAAGATGTAGAAATAAGGTAAAAAGATTTTCTTAAAAAATTTAGGGCTTAATGCAAATTGAATTCGAAATTTTTTAATATATTTTTGAACCAATCCACTCTTATTTTCATTTAATTTTTTGATCTCGAAAATACATGAAAAAAAAATCACAAAAAGAAAATCTCAAAAATTACGCCTTTGAACTTTGAGTCAAAATACATCAACATTTTTCATGAAATTGGTATCGAAATGGCATTAAAAATTAATGTAACTAAGTCTTGAACTTAAAATGAAGTAATTTAGTTTTATTAATTTATTTAAGTTTCTAATCGACCTACCAAACAACAATTAGTGGCATCTCCGAAAAATTAAAAATCTTTTGCAAGATAATCACTTGAATCATAAGTTACAATTTGGTAAAAATTGGGAGAGTTTGAGCTAAGTTAATTAATCTAGTTAATTAGTTTGGTAATTCATTAACCTTAAATACATGAACCTAAAATTGGAAAACCCGATTTCTTATTTCGCGATAGCTTGGCGACTCCACTGATGACTTAACTTTAATTTTTCGAAAAATTTAAGGAGGACTTAGGCTGAGATTTTTTGTGGGAAATGCACTTGATTTGGCATTTGGCAATCTTGATTGAATCCTAATCTTACGTGTTGCAGAACGAGATTTATAAGGGGAGGAGTCTGTGGCGAACCCTTTATTTTGTAGGTTTGGTGAAATGGAGAATTTTGTTTTTAATTTGAACTATTGGAGCGCTCATTGCTTTTAAATGTCATGCAAGCTTTAGTGTAATTGCACTACACCACATCAATTTGCGACTGGACCCGGGTCACCCAATAGTTTTAGGATGGTATTTAAGTGGTTTTTTTAACCTTAGTGGGTTTCGTTAAAGGTTATCCCACTTGGATTCTGAAATCTCCCAAAAAATGGCTCAAGGGCCGTTTTCATACACATTAGGCTTTAATGCATGGGCATTGCCCTTGTCAACCAAACCAAGCCAAAGTGTATGGAACATGTCGTTCTGTCATTACTAAAAGATCTAAAATTGAATTCATGACTCATGTGCATGTCTTTGTTATTGGCATTTTCTCCCTAAGGTAGTAATTTCTTGAACATTATCTCCTTTTTTTTTTTTCCTTACTTTACTTTGGGTCAGTCCATGATCTAGGTTGATTCATTTTATATTTTTATGAATCATTGGAATATTCTTGATGCTGTTCAGATTGACCTTTGGTCTTCCATAATTTTTACTAAATTCTGTGTTCCAAATTGCTCCCACAAAGTTTATCATGGAAAACGTTCACAAGATCCTAATCTATCACCTCAAAAATTTTTGGATCGATCCAGCACAATTTTCTTTTATTACCGAATTTAAAATGAGGACAAAATAGTCTACATTTCAAAATTTTCCCGACTTCATTTTTCTTTCACCATTTACCATAAATTAATAGGCTCTTTTGCAAAAAATAAAATCATCAAAGTGGTAGAATGTACTTTGAACTGATGAACTGAAATTTTTTTTACCTTAATTCGCAATATTTTTTTACTCCAAGAATAAAAACCAGATGAACCAGTTTTCTGAAAACAAAAATTCCGAAAGATGCATTAAACTGCACCAATCTAGGCATTTACTGCAAGAACTCAAATCGCGAAAGTTGTTCTTCGTCATCTTGGCTATGGACTCGCAAATTTTGGCACCATTTTGATCAGTTTGCAAATTAATATGAATTTTCTCCTGAAAGCGGACGAAATTGAAATTTGCCTGAATCAATCTTTTGGTAATGGTTGCTTCGTCTTTGGGTCTAGTTAGACATCATGGACCCGCTTGCTAGTTTTATTGATTATAGTCATCTCGATTGTTGCTTTTTGTAGGTAACATATTGCGGATCCTTCACGTGAGACCTATAAGACTCGCTTAAGAGTAAGAAGGATGGCCGACAGAGCTGAAATCAAAGCCATTGTGCAAGAAGCTTTGAAGGATCATATGGATGCCTTGTACGAACGAGTAGTTGATGCTGTGGTGTCCCGGATGATGGACAAGATGATGACTATTTTCACGGCCAGACAACAACAGCCTAGCTTGACCCCTCAACCGGTGATTCCTTCTTCGCCTCGTCCGGCCGGTAACCCCGACAAGGCTCCGAAGCAGGTCCCTAATCCTACTTTGCCATTAGAAAGCGTCATCCTGACTGGCACTGGCTTTGTCGCACCTCGTATGATCCAAGCTCCCCACACCAGTGCTGCAGCTGGGGGATTAAACGATGAATTTGCTAAGCTTTTGGCCAAATTGGAGCAGCGTTTGCGCATAATCGAAGGAACACGCGGTCTGGCTTCCATTGATTTATCTATGTACACAAAGCTGCAAGTGCCGGATGAGTTTGAAACGCCGGACTTTGAGAAGTATGATGGCACATCCAATCCTATTCAGCATGTCCAAATGTATCATGCGAGGATGATCAAGTATGTCACCAATGGCCCGCTGATGGTTCTGACTTTCCCAGCTAGTCTAAAGGATGCGGCGATGAGATGGTATACCGATTATAATATCAATCACATGGAAAACTGGGAAGAGGCTGCGATTGCATTTGTCGAGCACTTTAGATTTAATATATAGTTCGAGCCAAGTTTTTGGTAATTCATTACCTTAAAATTGGAAAATCCGATTGTTTAGGTCTCGAGAAGGAGCACAACCAAAAGACCTACACTTCTCTGTGGAGTGGCCATAACTCTCTGCATCTGTTCTCTTCTCCTGCACTCTCTTCAGCTGCGGCTCAGAAACTCAGTGTGTATGGGTGCTTTAAAGGGGTTCTTCTTGTATGTTTCTTCGCTGTTTCCACGATGATAACTTTGTGTCTGATTACGGTAGTTATCCTGTCGGATGGATTGCCCTAATTGGTTCTGTCGTATTTACTTGTGGTCATTGTTTACCACAAATGCAATGCCGGATACGCATTCTCGATTGGTTCGTACCTTCGAAGCAATCATCTTGACTTCAGCTTTAACATTGCCTTCGCTAAATTAATTCTATAATTCAAATTGCGGCGGGTGCACCAGCAATTTGGTTAAAATATATCGATGTTGCCTGGGAAAGGAAATAGTTGAGTCAGGGGTCATTGGTGTTTTCGGGAAATGCCGGTCCGATAGAAACTGTTCGAAGCTCTCAGTAGTAAGAAAGCAAAGAAGCGGCAGTCGACGGGTTATAGGATCATGAGGTTGAAAGTACTCAACAAGAGAAGAACCCGAATGAAAAGAAAGTAACTGAACCAACTTTGTTATTTAGAAAGAAAATGATAGTTAGACACTAGTTTTGTTGATACAATGTAAGTTTGAGCATTTGATCAACTCTAAACGGTCCCCCAGGAGTGTGAATCACAAATCAGGAGTAAAAGGATTCGAGATTCGACCCTCCTTGCGTGCATGAAGTCTCGTAGCATGTAAGGCAATTGAGCCGAAAAGGGTAAGGGTGAAAGTAAAAGAGTAGGAATTGTAAAATGGAGGTACAACTTTCGACGAAGGAAAAGTCGTGATGCAGAGAATGAAGCTAACCCGACCTCACGAAACAATGGGGACACAATCTGGGAAGTAAAGAATTTTTCGCCTTTACGATCAGAGCATATGCGCTGTAGCAAGGAATGTGAAGGACTGCGAGGACAAAATACCTACAGTTATAAACAGCTTCAGTAAGAACACGTCCATTGATCTATTCAAGGATAAAAGAAAAGAGAGTCGGGAGAAATTTAATGTACCATAGAGGAGCCCACGGTGTTGATAGAACAAGAAATGGATATGGCCACCTGGAGAGGTTCAACTTATGTTAGAAAATCATCGTCAAATAGACGAAACAAAAAAATCGAAGTCTATGGAGAGAAGCAAGGAAGAAGCTGTAGAGAACTAGCTTTACCATGAAAAACCACAGGCATGGATGACCCATTGAAAAATGACATAGATAGAGCTCCAGAGCGTGAAGTATGCAAACCGGAACCATGGGAATGGCTGGAACGTTGGATGCCAAAGAGGATTATAAGCTGGTGAAGCAGCTCCAGTTCGTATAATAAGCTAAGATATTTCATGGATATGCTTCTGGTATGCAATACTTACAAGACCGTTGAGTGCAGTATCAACTAGGAGTAAGAAGGCATTCAGTGTGTGCATGCACCCCATCAACTGCCAAGAAGAGATCGCATATGTTAGAAGAGATATTGTCATCAGGCCGTCAACTTTAGTTAAGAGCCAGCCCTAAAAAGAATCATGAACTGATGAGGTGCAAGATGCTGCGAAGATCAACGCAAAATAAACACTCATATTGAGCATGCATCCAACTTTCTGTGGAGATGTCTATGTCACCCAATTTGCAATTACAACAAATTGCGGTGTTTTTTGGTAATGGACTAAACTTGCGATGCCTAAGTTAAACGGCAGGAACACAAATATATATATATATATATATATATATATATATATATATATATATATATATATATATATATATATATATAACATCCAATACACAATTTGAGCGCCTTGTACTTAAACACATAAAGGCATCGCCCGTTAGGAGGTTGAAGGAACTGCAGTGCGGAAAACTTGCGAGATGCAAATGAAATAACTAGATTTCTCATTCCTTTATCTTCAGGCATAGTGTACATGGAGAAGGCACTCACCACATTCAGGCCAAGACGTGCTGTAGACAAGAATGGGACTATCACACACCAAAAGACAACATCTGTCATGACTACAGCTCCTGTACAAGTCTGGAGATCAAGGATAAACAATATCAGTTGACAAAGCAACCATAAGGCAAATCAATCAAAATGCAGGGCCTGAACGATCATTTTATCGCACTAGCTAACATCAGTTTAAGCCGCAAGAAAAGCAGAACATATGCTACCATTAATTTCGAAATTATTTCGTCACGTAGTAGGAGTCGGTGAAACTTGCAAAGATTAAATGGATACGACACCAAGGTCGTGGCGAAGAAGAACAGATTCAGAAAGACAAACAGTTAACCAGTAGAACTCAGAACAAAACAAGATAGCCCAAGAAAACTGATGAAAGAAGGTCGTCAATGCAGATTATAAACATCTATACTGTGTTCGATGAAGTTGACTTAGATGGTCCCACCTGATATAAAACTTGCATCAGATATCCCCAAAACCCAGCTCTTTGCAGGATCTCTTCTTCAGTGTAGCGGCGTCTCAACTTGGAGCCCCTGATTTCTTGTTCTCCACCCGAGTTAGGAGCAGTTGTCCTACTCTCTTCCAAATCCCTCTTGAACTCACCCCCAGATCCATTTGTAGAAGGAGATGGCATGTGATACAACCAGCACCCATATGCGGACACGACAGACCCTACCTATAGCAAACATTTCATTTTCACTTGTGAGATTTAAGATACTCTATAAAGTAGATAAGTACGCACTTCGTAATGGATCATCTTAAAGTGCCAGGATCTGGAGGATTTAAAAATTTATTGCACAAATCACTAGTCTGATTTACTAGAAATGAAAACAAAAATGATGATATTCGGCTTACCGCAAAATAGATCATAACTAGAGTGAAAGTCCACCTGAAGAAGCCAGAGTCACAGAAAATCAATGAGGGAACATTGTTGACAATGCATTGGTAATGGAAAAATTCCATTAGAAACTTCTAAAAATGAAAAAGAAATATACGAATTTGGCCATTATAGCCAGACTGAGATCCATATTTGTCAATTTTGAAATCTTCCAGTACATTTGTGTTTGCAGCTAAAAGGTCTTAACAAAATTGAGCAGAACTTCAAGCTGACACAACCACAAAGTCCAAACACAAGCAGAGTAACTCCTTAAACATCCAAATACTGTATGGAATATGAGGTGACTCTCACATTTTTGGCATATTAGCAAGCTTCCATTTCACTACCGAAGTAGGTACATGACTGGAAGGGGAAATTCCATTTACTGAGTATACAAATAGAATGCGAGAGGCCCATGCCTCGGCAAGAATGTCAAGCAGCAATGGAGCAAAGTAAAGTCCTGCTATCAAATTTTTTTCTGTCTATTTTATTGAACTTTCTCGATCAAGCTGATCCGCTAAGAACTCACTAGGTCCAAGAAGCACACCAGCCATTTGCAAGCTCGTAAGATCCAGGACATGCTGAAGGGCTAAACCATAATGCCTCATACTTGGCCAAGTCAAAGGGAAATCCACCTTCGACCAAAAAAAAAAAGGGAAATCCACCAACCAGCCGCCATAGGGGACTCTAATCTACTAAACTATGTCATACAGTTTTAATCCCACTGACAATGACGAACACAATCAACATGTGCTCAACTTTACACGTGGCCTGTGAACGGCCAACTTCATTGATCATGACCGTCCACTTGGCAACGGGCGACGAAACCTAACTAAAAAGGTCAAGAAGTTAATTTGGTGTGGCGACTGCTCTTGGCTATTCTCAAGGCGACGTAATCAAGTTGAACTTCACTAAGCTAAAACTGAAAATCTGAATCTGGGTTCGCCGAGCAACGGAAAATTCTTGCTCTGTAGCGATCAAACCACGTAAAGATAAGATTTTACTTTCATGTGCCCATACTGAAGCAACCAAATCAGCTAGAATAGCATTACCGATATCATTATGACGCCGTCCTCGTCGTCAAAGAGGAGGAGGAGGAGGAGGGACTTACTCGGTGTAATAGATGTACACGCTGACGCCCCAGTCATCGATATCCTTGAACATGAACCCGGCCAATATCAGGAACGAGCAGAGCCGCGTCCCCAAGAGCCAGCCCGGGTGAACCCCCCGCCAGCAGCTGGTCCAGAGCTGGGACGAGCCGACGTGGCTCTTCGGAACGGAGCCCTGCATCGACCCATCACTCTCGGGCCGACCCACCAGCAAGCTCTCGTACAAGCTGTTGTCGTCGCACGGGCAAGCGCCCTCTTTCCTCCAGATAAGCCACAGGGACCCGAGAAACGCGACGCCCACAATGCCGAAGCAGACGAAGTCGTACCAGGCGACGTCCAGTCCCATGCCCACGAGACGTGTTCGGCGGAATGTGCAAGAGAAGAGGGAATTGGATATGAATGCTCATCGGTCGCTGGGGGAGGGTCTCGAGGGGGGGGTTTTATGGAGCTGATGTGAGGATGTTGGGGATTTAGCGAGTGGTCCCGATGGAGGGAATGGTAGCTTTTGACCGACTGGTATGGGTCTTGGAGAATCGTTTGGAGTTTTAAATGGTCAAGTAAAGGAGGGAGGGAGGGAGGGGGCAGTGCCGCGGTGGTATGGGTCGGGGGGTTTGACGTTTGGGACCTCGTTTTTCACAGCGAAACACGACAGAAAGTTCATGAAAGGGATAAAGGGTAAAGGAGACGAAAGCTTGAGTCCAAATCCGAAGTGGGATTAGCCCTCCCAAGTTTCGCATCTGGTGCTCTTCGTAGAAGGAAGCCCAGGAAGAAATATAAAGTCTGAGTTCGGCTTGCGTGCTTACTGTCCTTTTTTTTCCCCCTTAAAGCGTGCGTTTTTGGCCAAATGCTGGCATTGAAAAACTGAATTAATTGAATTTCTTTTTAATTTCCCATCTTACCCTTATTTACAAACTGCAAAGCCGAATTTGCCCCTTCTAGATCGATCCTTCTCTCTCTGCTTCTACTTGCCTCTCCTTTCGCTCACCTTGCAGCTCACTCGGCTGGTGATTGGTGCTGCGATTTCCCAATTGCTGCGGACCGCTATGCTCCTTTCTTTTAATGCGAGTATCGTTGTCTCTTGACGTGCTATTGACTCGTGCCGAGCTCTCCAGATGTGGGCAAGGCAGTCTCACTGTCAGGACTGCAATGATCTAGGCAAGGCCAGCCACCAGCGCAGCCGGCGAGGACATCATGGTGATTGCAGCAGCCAGAGAGGGCGTCACCGCCCTCGTTGTCCACAATAAAATAAAAAAAATGGGAATACAATTCGAAATAATTGTCTATGTCAATATCGATTGTGTCACGTAGAACAACCGATTCGGCTAATATTGACTTAATGGACTCAATTGATAAAATATGAAAATATTTAATTGGCACAACTAAAAATTTCAAAACTGAATTGCAAAAATAATAGATTTAGGATTTTTTTTTTATATAATTTTTCTAACAAAGGAAATGTGGGTACTTGCATGGTTCTCGGATTATTAGTTCAATGAAATCGAATGACTCGAAGCTCGGTTTGTACAACTGGGTCCTCTCGATTGTCACATCATCAATAAAAACAAGAGCCATGACATGACCAGTGACCACGTGAATCATTTCTCTTGAGTTAGAAATCCGGAAACGGTCGGCATTAGTTGAAGCACCAAGACACGGAACAAACTCGTCAAAACTTCCTTGGATGCCTCTATCATTTCTAATGCCAAAATCGTGCTGCCATGGATCGGGAATACCAGTCCTTGTTCGATCTAATCCCTCAGAAAGAAAAAAAAAAATCTCAGACCGTACAATACCACATTTACTCCAATTTAATTTTCGTGTCACATCTCGAATCATCAAGATCTTAGGGTGCGTTTGTTTTGAGGAAAGTATTTTCAGAAAAAGTATTTTCTGAACTTTCGTCTGTTTGGTTTGCGGAAAATGATTTGGGTAACGGAAAGTACTTTCCAGTCAACAAAGATTTTATTCATTAAAACAAGAATTTGAATTCCCCAAAATAAAAAAAGTGAAAATACTTTTTCAAATTTGAGTCTCTCATTTTCTTTGAAAAGGGGACTGAGGCCGATCCCGGGGCTAAGGCCGGCGACCCGGGCCGGGGTCGGCAATTAGGACCGGGGACCGGGGACCGAGAGCGGGGCTAGGGCTGGGGTCGGGGCCGGTGATCGGGGCCGAGGACCGAGGCCGGGGTTGGGGATCGCGGCCAGGGCGGGGGACGGTGTCAGGGACCGGGACCGAGGCTGGTGACTGAGGATCAAGGCCGAGACGGGGACCGGGGCTGAGGATCTGGATCTGGGCCGGCGATCGGAGCCGGGCCGAGGGCCGGGATTGGGGCTGGGGATTGGGACAGAGGACCGGGGCCGGGACCTGGTCGGGTCAGTTCACGGCAGCTCTCTCTTTACCATCTGCATCTCTTCAGTATTAAGGACAATCCATTTGATGAGATTGAAATCATTTTCCAAATGAGAATCAAATATCGAAAAATATTTTTGATAACATATTACCAAATAAAGGAAAACAAATCGTTTTTCGAGAAAGTGATTTTCAGGAAACCACTTTCCAAAAAACGAATTCCTGAAAACCATTTTCCTTAAAACAAACACACCCAGATTGAGAATTTTGCTAAAATCTGCTAATTTCTCCCTAATAACTTCCTCAAGTTTCTTTGAAAAAAAAAAAAACAACCTCAAGTTTCGAAAAATATGATAAAATCCCTCATTTTTTGTAATGTGAAAATTAGTTTAGAGTGAATGTTGCACGATTACACCAAATTTTGTGAATTTTGATGGTATTACCTCTAATTATTTTTTGTCAGCGCAAGATGACATATTCTAGTTAGAAAACATGTGATGTGATGTGATGTGATATGCATGCAGCACTTGGAGTAAATAGGAAACCACTATTATATGACATCTCAAGCTTCGATGACTGAGGGGCCCATTTGATTCGTGATTTTTTTTTCAATTTTTTTTGAGTGAAAATGAGAATGAAAATAATTGTGCTTTTATTATCAGTTTTCATCATCAAAAAATGGGTTTGTGAAAAAAAAATTAGAATGTGAATCTTGAAAAAGTATATGGTATACGAGGTAATATAGTGATTGATTGTTTACAACTGAGAAACTTGCCGCCTTCTTCTTCTTATAGCGCCCCCTTGAATATATTTTTTTCTAAAAATAGAAGGCAAAGATAAATCAGACCAGCTTCGCTTCCTCGTCACTTCTTACTAGCTTCTCGAGTGGGTGCCAATCCTTAAGAAAGCTATCTCATCGGGATCCGGTTTGTCGACCTAAGGTATGATGCCTTTCTACTTTTGAGGGCGGGGAGTTCATGCAAAGGTTTTCAAAATGAAGATAGCGTGGAATATTCTGAAACACAATATTCTCTTATCGAAATTCTTCGAAGAGAGGGTTTCGAACTTTCTTTCAAGGAATGAAGCCAGTCAGTGGCAGTCAATAATAGTCGATTGTTTCCAACTGAGAAGCAATGTACTTTTGTGCCAACGGAAGAATTGTATTTTCTAATGGATGTAATTTTGGCAATGTTAAAATTTTCATCTACTGGATCTTACAAGAGATTTAAGGAAAAACGTATATTGTTAAGGAAAGAACATTCACTTTAGTGCGAATATTTTTTTTGGACTACTTAAATGACAAATCGGAGAAAAAACATTCACTTTAGTGCCGAACAACGAGAAATTTCATAGAAAATATATACATGGTATTTTTATTTAAAACGTCTTACTGCCACATCATTTATAAATCCATGGACTCCACATGGCATTTTTTTTTTATAAAAAAATCAGTGCGCGTGGAAATTTTATTTTTAAAAATTTTTTGTAGCAATTTTTATTGAAAAAATCAATCTTAAAATTAAAAATAAGTTGAAAAATAATAAAAAGGTGAAAAGAAAACCTGGTGGTGGTGAGGGCCATTGCCGGCAATGGCAGGCGATACATGGGGATTAGTCAGTGGGGGTCGGAGAGCGTTGGCCAATGGCCTGCGAATGTTGCCGACTACTGGTGAGGGCCAATCCCGTCCTCGCCCACTAAGAGCTGCCATGGGTGGGCTTGGCCCTCACCGGCAGTCGGCGGGAGTAGCTGGCCACTAGCCGATGCTCGACGACCTCGCCGACTTCCCCGCACCCATCACTGGCCATTACCGGCTACGATGGGGAGCAACGGCGAGTGCTGTGCTAGCTTTTATTTATTTATTTAGTTATATAGCTTAATTTCTAATTTTTTTTAATTCTTTCAGTAGAATAAGCGAGTAAATTTTGATGTTTTTGCAAATAAAAGTGATGGAGATTGCATTATCATTTGCAGATACAAATGCTAAGTCCTGATGCTTTTTTAGCTATTGTTAATTTTTTTAGTTTTAATTTTTCTTATATTAGGTGGAATTTTTTTATATTAATATTTGGCTTTTTTTTATTGCTGATTGGGATCCTCCGGCTAGCCGCGTAAGATTTTCGACAACGCTTCTTGGAGTTGGCATTCAAATAATCGTTGTTAAAAAAAATTGGTACTTAAGTGATCCTAAAAAAAAACATTGAAATCAAAGTCAAGGCCGTGTACAAATATTGGTACTTGAGGTATCATTTTGCCCTTGAAATTGAATGTCATTTTCTTTCTTGTTCTCATAATTCCATATTCCAAAAGGCTACCAAAACACAATGGCAAGACTATTTTCGAGTGCAAAAGGAAAGAGAAAATGAGAATTTCGGGTGTTTGCACGTAAGAAAACACGGGCCATGAAGCGGCGATTTTGTCTCATTTGGGCCATAAGACATCTAATTCGCTTATGCTTTACATAATTTATATTTACAGTGGAGGCATAATTCTAACATCTTCAAGTACAATCGATAAGATGGAAGGTGAGGGTGACGCTTCCCAAGAAACCGAATTCATCTTTGCAAAGTGTAACAACTTTTGGCAGCGTTATAGAATTCGAGCAATGTATGATTTTTCTACAATTTGAAACTAAATGAAGGACAAAACCAACAAATAATTACCATTTGAGAATAGTGGCTCAATAGACCTTTTACAATGGCCACATGATAAGTTGATCAAACCATACAAACGCAATATTGGCACGCATACATGCCTCGTACTTACTTCTGAGGAAATATAGCGTTGAACTAGATCCCGTGCTCGCTCGGCTCGACTCACGTTGTGATATCGAACTTCTATACTCTTCATGGGTTTTTCTAAGCCATAGAATTTTTTCGCCACACTATGGCTCCGTGTTGTGTGCTTTGTAAATAGCCTTCTCTATTACCGCCATTTTGTCTAATTGGATTGTGATTTCTATAAATCCAAGCTCAAGTATGTTGTAAACTGCGAGTAAAAAATTCGTTGGCGAGTTTTGCTTTAGCCTTATTGCCACAGTGAATTTACGAGCTCTAGTACATACACTTGAAATTTGATTTGTCATTGAGCTCAATTGAAAACGGATCAAACTCCAGCGCGAACTCAAATTCGAGTATCCACAAGTTCTTATAGATATAACAATTAGTATTGTTCACAATCACTCACAAAACCGTTGAAATAAGAATTAAGTACATATAAGCAAGAGAATCGCCTTCACTAAGTCATCCATTGCGCAACGGTGGTTCATTAGAAACTAAGAAATATAAAACAAACTCAATAAAGTTTAATTTATGGATATGAAATTACAGATCCCACACCAACGTGGAAATAGTTTTTTTTTTTTGGTAAAGTAAGTGAGTATATAACGTGGAAATAGTTTAACGTTATTGAATCCGACAAATTGAACATTTAAAAGAGTCTCCAACTCAGTTTCTTCTCCTTGCATATTTGCGCGTTACTCTTTTCTTTTCTTTTTTCACTACAAAAAAACACTGATTTAGCCACGAATATTTAGCGACGAATTATTTTCGTCGCTAAATTGTGACGAAACTAGAGACGAAAACGAAGTTCGTCGCAATTTGCGACGAAAATAGTGACGAAAAAATTTATCACTAATTTTGTGACGACTTTTGCGACGAAATAACTTTCGTAGCTAATTAGCGACGCAATTAGTGACGAACTAAATATTCGTGGCTAAATTAGCGACGAGAAAAGACTTTCGTCACTAATTTGCGACGTATTTTGCGACAACAATACTTTCGTTGCTAAATTAGCCACAAATACATAATTTCCTTGCTAAATTAGCGACGAATACAACATTTAGTCGCTAAAAAATTATTCAATAAAAAAAATATTTAGCGACGAAATTGGAGTTTCGTCGCTAATAATTTAAAAATAATAATATTTAGCGATGAAAGATCCAATTTCGTCGCTAACTATTTTAAAAAATAATATGTAGCGACGAAATATGCCTATTTCGTCGCTAAAATAAATTAAATAAAAAATTATTCGATGAAAAGTTCTTTAGCGACGAAAGAACCAATTTCGTCTCTAATTTTTTTTAAAAAATATATTATTTAGCGACAAACATTTGTTTCGTCGCTAATTTTATGAAAATTAAAATAAAATCAATTAATTAGCAACAAAACATGCATTTCGTCGCTAAAATTAAATAAATATTATTTTTTAGATAATTAGTGACGAAATTGGAATTTTGTCGCTAATTATATAAAAAGATATTTAGCGACGAAACTTAAAATTTCGTCGCTAACTATTTAAAAAATAATATAATTTTTTGAAAATTAAATTAAAATAAATTATTTAGCGACGAAGTTATCGTTTCCTCGCTAACTACATAAAAAACAATATTTAGCGATGAAACATGTATTTCGTCGCTAAAATAAATTAAGAAGATTATTCGATAGAAAATTATTTAGCGACGAAATGCCCATTTCGTCGCTAATAATTGAAAAATAATAATATTTGGCGACGAACAATCCAATTTCGTCGCCAATTATTTTAAAAAATAATATGTAGCGACGAAATATGCATGTTTCGTCGCTAAAATAATTAAATAAAAAATTATTCGATGAAAAATTATTTAGCGACGAAAGAGACAATTTCATCGGTAATTATTTAAAAAATATTATTTAGCGACGAAACAAATTTTTGTTGCTAACTTTATGAAAATTAAAATAAAATGAATTAATTAGCGACGAAACATTCATTTTCGTCACTAAAATTAAATAAATATTATTTTTTAAATAATTAGTGATGAAATTGGAATTTTTGTCGCTAATTATTTGAAAAAATGATACTTAGCGATGAAACTGAAAATGTCGTCGCTAACTATTTAAAAAATATTCTAATTTTGTGAAAATTAAAATAAAATGATTATTTAGCGACAAAATTGTTGTTTCGTCGTTAACTACATAAAAAATAATATTTAGCTACGCAACAACCAATTGCATCGCTAATTATTTAAAAATAATAATATTTCACGGAGAAACAATCATTTAGTCACTAAAATAAATTAAATAAAAAATTATTTAGCGATGAAATTGGCATTTCCTCACTAATAATTTAAAAATAATAATATTTAGCGACGAAATAGATAAAAACAAATGATTGTTTTAGGATGATTCGGAATAGCACACATTGATCAATTAAAGAGAGATTCAACAACTAAAAAAAAGTTTGATTTTTTTAGGATCCTTCCTTTCTTCAAATAACTTTCATATCTTACAAATCTTTAATTCATAAGTAGACACAATGCAAAATGATAGGGCTTAGATGTATGATAAGATCTCACATGAGCATCGAGGATTGGCTGATGAGTTTCATGCTAGGTTGAAACAGTTTCTAGACTTTGCTCCCAGTTATAAATCATTCTCAGTTACATTGTTGCTGTTGATCTTAATTACAAATCATTCTCTGATACATTGTTGCTGTTGATCTTAATTATAAATCATTCTCTATTTTTAATTATCGTGGTCAATTTCTATGTTGCTATATAATAAGATTGTGCTTGTGCTCATTTCTGTTGATGGTCGTTTTCTTAGTCTCCGATTAGTTTTTTTTTTAATAGTCTGCTACATTTGTTACTCTTATTTCCATTATTACTATTATTATGAATATTGTTATTATCAATAAGCATAATGAAGAGCGATCAATTTATTTATTTCTATTATCCTTGTTCCTGAATTTAGATTATATGTTTTGTTCTTAAGATCATTGTACTTTACTCATTTAAAATGTTTGGAAATTACAATGACGATTATTATTTTGAGACTTTTTCATTGTTTATGTGTAATCATTATTACTGCGACATATGATATTGTTGTTGTCATTATTATTATTATTGATATTATTATTATTATTATTATCATTATTATTGTTGTCGGTGTTGTTGTTAATGTCACGAAATTAACAACGATATTTGTCATATTTCTATAATAAAACGTCACTAATTGGTGAAAAAACCAATTCGTAGCAATATTAGTGACGAATCTTTCATTCGTGGCTAATTTAGCGAAGAATCTTTCTTTTCGTTACTTATTTAGTGACGAAATTTCGAATAGGATAGAATTTCAAATTCGAAGTCTTTTGAATTTTAATGTTTTTTCAAAAATAAAGTAGAAAGAAAATATTTAATAATAAAATAGAATAAATAAAATTTAATAAATTAAGAAATTGAAAAATATATGAAAATAGCATATAATATCAACATAGCATATTAAAAAAATAAATAATTTTTAGCGACGAATTTTTTTTTTCGTCGCTGATTTAGTGACGAAAAATAGGTTTCGTCGCAAATTTAGTGACGAATATCGTATTTCGTAGCTAAAATGATACTTCATTTTTTACATATTTAGCGACGAAAGTAAAGTTCGTCGCTAAATTTGTGACGAAATCCTTTTCCGTCGCTAATTTAGCGACGAAAATACAAGTTCGTCGCTAATTTAGCAACTATATTAAAATAGAATATAAAAAAATAAAGTAATTTTTAGCGACGAAAAAAGGTTTTTCGTCACTAAAGTGGCGATGAGTTAAAAATTTTGGACAAAAACATTTGCCGCGTTTTTCCCCTCGTAACCATTTGACCCCGTCTCCCGTCCCTCCCACTTCCCTCCAATACCCCCGCTCTCCACCTCCTCGCCCTCGCACTTCCCAACAGTTGATCAAGTCGCTGTTCCTTGGCCTTGAGCTCTCGCCGTCTTCTCCACGCCTCCGCGCTCATCCGGCCGCCCTCTGCAACCTTCGCAATGTGTCAAACGCCACGGCCCTCCTCTACTGCCGGGCCGACTCAGCCAGGCTCTACTTTGCCTGTGATCGCGAGGTCCACCCCTCCAACCCCTCTCTTCACCAAGCACTTCCGCTCCCTCCTCTGCAACTCCTGCGACGCCTCCTCCTCCTCCCTCTTCTGCGAGGCCGAGCGGCTCCTCCTCTGCCAGAACTGCGACTGGGATCGGTGTCGCGACCCGTCCGAAAGGCGGACGCGGCTAATGGATTACCGATCGCGGGCCTTGGATCGGCGTGAGCCCTCCCAGGCCCATACCAAATCGCGGCGGGAGTATTTTTGAGGGATTCGACGATAAAAGTCGATCGCTTTCGACCTTCAGTGTGGTCGTGGTGGCATGTGCAAATTGTTCCTGCATTTGGAGTCGCCACCGGTCGTTCTTGGAGGGTAGACCGGAAACCTTATTGACCGATTGGGAGAGATCGATCAATTCTGCGGAACCAGAGATTTTGGGTTCGGGGACTTGGTTACGCTGGTGTCATTACCAACGCCCTTTCGGTACCTAACGCGAGTGATTTCCTAGCTAAGAATTCATGCAGGCGCAAGTTCGGGTGAGGTAGGTTTGATTCAGGGTTTCATGCAGATTGGACGACTATTCCTATCAATCACAATCAATTTTTGGAAGACGATTCGCCCAAAGGGCGAAATCGTCATTTTAAGAAAGGTCGGGGTTCAAAACACCCGGAATGAGTCTTGGCCAGTTGTCTGTGGCCATTTCCTATTTTTTTTTGGATTTTCCTGGATTTTTTAGAATTTTTTTGGAAAACGGTTTGCCGGAAGGGAAAAACCGTCATTTCTGGAAGGTTCGGGGGTCAAAAGACCCGAAACAGGTCATGGCCAGTTGAATGTGGCCATTTCCTATTTTCTAGAATTTTTTAGAATTTTTCTGAATTTTCCGAATTTTTTTGAATTTTTTATGATTTTCTATTTTTTATTGATTTTTTGAATTTTTTTATTGTTTTTTATTAATATCCGAATTTTTTTAATATCTAAAATCACTCACGGGCCGGGTCAGACCCGGCCCACGACTCGGACCCGCGACCCAGGCCCAGTCCGCCTCCCTCACAATCAAAACGACGCCGTTTCACCAATTTTTTATTTTTTAATCAATTTTTGATTTTTTTATTCATTTTCTTTAATTATTCGAAAATCCCCGGATCGGACGGTCCTCCTTGTGCCACGTGGCCTCCTCTGGCACGTCCGATCTTCGGTCAGATCGGACGCTCCTCAGTATGCCACTTGGCGCGACATCGACCGTCGGATCAAAATATTTTTATTATTTTCGAAAATCCTTTATTAATTTTGAAAATCATTTTTTATTTATCCAAAATTCCCAGATCGCGACACGTGGCGAAGCCACGGCCGTCCGATCTGGGCCTTGGTTTTACTCGGCCTGGGCCCACCAACGCTGACGTGGCAGCTGACGTGGCATGCCACGTCAGCGTTGACTCGAAGACCCGCTGACCCGTCGCCGGAGAAGATGACCGGCGCTTCGCCGGAACAGTGATTATTCCGGCGAAGTCGCCGGAATCCTCGCCGGCCGGCACGAAACCTACCCAAATCCCAGTATTTTTTTGCCCGTTTCTTCGCCGTTCGACTCCCTAACACCTTAGCATCAACACGTTGCCCGAACATGGACGACACAACGTCGGAGCGCGGCCGAACCGAACACCCACAGGTCTGGCGCCGGCGAGGAGTTGCAGAATTTTTTTTTTTTAAAGAAAACTCAATTCCAAGCATTCATACATCATCTAAGGAAGGTTAGCAAGCTTACCTGAGGTCTCGTTGAGGTCGGCGACCGCCGTGAACCTCCCGTCGAGCTCCCGGTCCAATCCGCGGCCGGCGAAGCTCCGGGTTCGTTTTCACCCAATTTTAATGCACAAGTAAGGGGAAGTCGGGCTTAGACAGGGATATAATGAAGCCTTATGTCCTCTAGCACGCGAATAAGGCTCGGGAATTACACGGCCGAGAGCCAAAAAAATACAAACCATACCGGCATTTCGTCGAGCAGGTTATGTGCATGTGAGAAAAGAAGGTCAGAGTGAGAAACCGACCTGCTCCGATCTCGTCGTCGACAGAGGAAGCTTTCGTGATGGTCTATGGTCGACGGGGAAGCTCCTGGGTGGTCGCTCCTCCCTCGGTTTCGCCCGAACCCTCTTTTTTTCTCTCTCGGCCGAGCTCCCCATTAACCGAGCTTTTTTCTCTTTCGTGCGTGGCCGACCGCCTTTAGGTCGTGGAACGTCCACCCAACGTCCACCATCGATCGTCTTCCACTCACGACGTCTTCTTTTTTGTAAAAAATGCCGCGGCGGGCCTCCCCCACCTTCCCCTGTTCTCTGCGTGCTTCGCTGGCCGGTGGGTCTGCAACTAAGTTGCAGACCCGGTCGGACCGGGTCGGGTCGGGTCTGACCCGACCGGCCCGGTTCGACCAATTTTGCCAAATTGGGCACCAAATCGACCCATTTTTATAAAATTGATGGCAAAATCGGACTCCTTGACATGTTTTCTATCAAATAGGGGTATTTTCGTGAATCAATTGATTGAAATTTAGTGAAAACCCCAAATTGTCCCTAGGATCCGAAAATGATTATCGCCAAATTGAGGGCCCAAACGATCGAATTAGTTCAAATTAAGACCACCAGTGGATTCATCACGATGAAACCCATAGGGTAGGGATGTTTAATTTGAATGGGTATGCCCACATGAAATTTAATTTCAAAAATTGTGAAACCGAGGACTAAATTGAAAGAAAAATTGTGCAATTAAGCCCTTTTGGCTAAAGTTGATCAAATTGGAGGGCAAATTGACCCAATTGCACTTCGAGACTTTAGAATCCAATGTCATAGCTTATAAAAAGTGGAAATTGAAAATTAAAAGACTCGAAAAGGAATTTTTGGGCTCGGTTCGGGTTTATGTTTGTTAAGGAACATAGTGACCCGAGCCGAATTTTTGAGATTTAAAGTGACACATTTGAAGAGGAAATTAAAACAAAATTATTGAATATTTTTGTGTATTTTTCTGACCACGAATGGTATTTTTCTGATTTTTTGGGTATTTTTATAATTAAATAAATTCGAAAAATATTATAAAATACCAAAAAATATTTTTTGTTCAAAATTGGTCCCCGAGGCTAGGTCAAGGCTTCCAAAGTTGATTTTGTGATTTTATGACCTTTTTTGATATTTTAATTAATTTTAAAGAATAAAAATCACAATAATAGATGGTCAAAAATTAGGTGTCAACAGCTGCCCCTCTTTGAGAGGAATCTCGTTAGAGGTTTTTCTCAAAGATAAGATGACACCTGATTCCTAACCCACTCAATTGGAAAATGAAAGGAGAAATGCCATGACATCGGATCCTTAAGGCCCTTTGACGAAAGTTCGAATTAATCCCCGGTTTGCTCTAACAATTGGAATATGGGCCGGAGTGAGAGAGGCTTACCTGAAGCTCACCTGTCAGATGCTGCCGGTTGCGACAACTTTTCAGAAGATACCTAGGACTCGTCGTTTAGGAAATCCTAGGGAGATTAAGATCTGACCTGTATGGTAGGTCATACCATTATGGGATTCCTAACTGGTAGGAACCTAAGGAAGGCGTATCCCACGCTTTGGAATTTGCCAAGGATTTTGTTCCGTATGGTGGATCAGACCATAAGCGGTTCACCTACAGTAAGGCTTACCTAGGAAAATAACTTCTCCAACATTTAGAATTAGTCAAAGTTTTGATCCGTATGGTGGATCGGACCATGGGATTGATCCTTATGGCGGTATCTACCTTTGGATTGACCCTTCAGGCGGTTCCTACCTTTGGTTGACCCTTCAGGCGGTGTCTACCTTGAGTTGACCCTTCAGGCGGTATCTACCTTTGTGTTGACCCTTCAGGCGGTTTCTACCTTGATTTGACCCTTCAGGCGGTATCTACCTTTGATTTGACCCTTCAGGCGGTATCTACCTTCATTTGACCCTTCAGGCGATATCTACCTTTGTGTTGACCCTTCAGGCGGTTTCTACCTTGATTTGACCCTTCAGGCGGTTCCTACCTTTGGTTGACCCTTCAGACGGTGTCTACCTTGAGTTGACCCTTCAGGCGGTATCTACCTTTGTGTTGACCCTTCAGGCGGTTTCTACCTTGATTTGACCCTTCAGGCGGTATCTACCTTTGATTTGACCCTTCAGGCGGTATCTACCTTCATTTGACCCTTCAGGCGGTATCTACCTTTGTGTTGACCCTTCAGGCGGTTTCTACCTTGATTTGACCCTTCAGGCGGTATCTACCTTTGATTTGACCCTTCAGGCGGTATCTACCTTCATTTGACCCTTCAGGCGGTATCTACCTTTGATTTGACCCTTCAGGCGGTATCTACCTTCATTTGACCCTTCAGGCGGTATCTACCTTTGATTTGACCCTTCAGGCGGTATCTACCTTTGTTTTGATTTGAAAAGGGGTCTCATGACGAGGGTTCTCCACGTCCGATGAGACTGCCTAAATTTTGAAAAGGTGTCTCATGACGAGGGTTCTCCACGTCCGATGAGACTGTTTGATATTTGAAAAGAGGTCCTAGGACGAGGGTTCTCCACGTCATGCCAGGACTGTTTGATATTTTTGAAAAAGGGATCCTAGGACGAGGGTTCTCCACGTCAAGCTAGGACTGCTTGATTTTTGAAAAGGGGTCGGACGAGGGTTCTCCACATCCGATGAGACTGTTTGATATTTTTGAAAAGGGGTCTCATGACGAGGGTTTTCCACGTCCGATGAGACTGCCTAAATTTTGAAAAGGGGTCTCATGACGAGGGTTCTCCACGTCCGATGAGACTGCCTAAATTTTGAAAAGGGGTCTCATGACGAGGGTTCTCCACGTCCGACGAGACTGCCTAAATTTTTGAAAAGGGGTCACATCTTCACCCCTTCTTTTGAAAGATCCCGAAGTTTGTCGGGAATTTAGTTTTGAAGCAGTGAAAGATTTTATTTTGACAAAGCCTCGCTTTAGTCTGTTGAGGCGACATTCTGGGAGCTGGGTTTTCCAGGTATCCTGCAGAAAATTCAAACTTGTGTGCTCCACTCCATGGAGCAAATATTTTTCTAGGATTCGAGGTTTCCAAGAATCCTGCAGAAGTTTGAGCTTGAAAGATTTTTCTTCACCAAGAAAACGTTAGTAATCTATGGGAAGACCATGGCTGTCCATTTTGACAAAACCGTATGATTTAAGTTTTAATCATGAAATGTGTATTTTGATGCTGGAGGTTATCCAAAGCATTCTTGCAACACACAAATGTGATCACAAATCCCTTGCACGGAAAATCTGGATCAACAGTTTGAAAATTCCAAAAAGAGTTTGTTCAAAACATCAATTGGAATATTTCTCGACAAGGAGGTCTTCTCACCTGTTTTGCGATAGTGGTTTTTTTATAGGGGACGCATTCAATTCCCTACTAACCTGTGCCTAGGTTTTAGGCCCATTCGCAGCGCATACATTTTGATCGGTCGGGAGGTCTTCCACGGGACCGTAATGTTGGGCTTGGCTATTGGTTTTCAAGGGAGACCCGCCTTGGAGTCGAGGCCATTGAATGAAATTCTTCACCATCTGCTTCGGGTTTACAAGTCAAGAACCCTGCAAAATGAGAAAGAAATAGTTTTGCTCGTACTTCTTCGAGCTAAGCAATATGTTAACCCAAGTGTCTTAGTCAGAGAAGACTGTTTCAGGGTTATGGTGTTGGTAGAATTGGGGACCGAAAAAGGCTTGTTTTTGGCCCAGAATTTATGAGGGGATTGACATTGGTGATCATTGCAAACTTGTCACGTGTCTTTTCCATTTTGCATCTTCAATTTTTGAGGCATGCAACCGCTTTTGACAACTCTGTCTGCGTCTTTCACGCCTGACATCATTTGGAGGAGTAGTCTTTTTGATCTGACTCCATTAGGGATTTCCTCTTTTCCCATCCGGCTTCCTTGCGGATCAATCAAACAACTTACGCGAGCATCGGCCTTGCTTTTACTAGGCACTTTGCTTTTTTCTCGATGCCGTGGATTTTTTCATTTATTTTTGAAATCCCACTTTTCTCATCTTCACGGGATCGTGTTAGACATATGTCTGAAAGTCTAAACATCTTTAAATATCAGCCCGTGAATCTTCTTCGTAATCCCTGAGTTTTGAACTCTTCCATTTTTGAAGTGGTGTTGCATCCGTCTTGGAATGATCACCAATGGGTTCATGAAATGAATTTGCAGGCTCAAGTTGGCTGTGCAAAGGATTCAGTGTGTGGGATAGAGAAATGAACGCTTCTCGTCATCCTATGGCACTTGGATTACCATATAAACAACACACAAAGATTAATGTTAGTCCGAGCAAGAAAATTTCTAACCATTTTCTCCTGATGCTGCTGGACTCACCTCTATTTTGCCCCGATGTGGGGTGGTTCTTGACAGGGTTAAGAATGAAAACCGCCGTTCAAAGGGGTTATCAACGGTCACCTGTAGTGTTTGGGGGATATGAAACGAATGCCTCCGTCGTCCCAACCCATGTAATCGCTGCGAATGGTCCCTACTTCCGTAGGTCCAGATTTTACTATCTGATCCGCTCCATTTCTCTCTCAAGTGTGTATAGGACGTGTTTGGATTAGGCTTTGCCTCTCGTCTTTTGAGAAAACGTCCTTTTGAAAGTTTTGAACTTTTGATTAGAAAAAATCTCTTTCATTTTCTCCAAAAATTTTACCCGTCAAGGGGATTTTACGATGCACCATGCATGTTCTTATCCATGTTCAGACAACCTCCTGTCTTAAAACATGAATGCCAATGAGGTTTGAATTCTATGTCTTTTCTAGACATTAGATTCTGAAAGCTTTTCTTTTTTATTTAACATCTTCAATGGATTGGGGAAAGGGATACTTACCTGTCCCCCGCGGCTGGAGATCCCTGAAAATGCAGAGAAAACATGTTATTGTACGTTCACGAATTTTTCAAAAATTTAGAACGATACATCCTACCCTCGGTCGTGTACTCCAATGGGTAATTCATGGGGTGTGAAAACCTGTTTCACCTTGATGGCGATCCCCTGTCAAAGACGGGAATTAGTTGTCAGTTTGCGTTCCAAAATTCAAGGCAAATTGGAACGATACAGCCTTGTTCTTGCTTTGTGTTTCCATTTGAACACAAACTCGCGGCTTGCAGGATTTGGCCCTCTATCTTGTGGTCTTGATCCCTCCGTTTGGTTGGCGATGAATCATTCTCAAGGATTTGCCCCAGAGGAGATCCATTTGTGTTTTTGGGCGCATTCCAGCGCCATTCTTCAAGGTTCCTTTTATTCAAGGAAAAAAGAAAATTTTTATCAAAATGCATGTCAAAGCATGGGACGTAGGAGCGATACTTTTTACCCTCCACTAGGTTTTATAATCAAAGACCATTTCTTGGAGTGCTGACTCCCAAGGTCAATAGCTTTATTCGCCTCCTCGTTGGCGAGTTCTTTTCTTTTGAGGCTTTCGGTGCCAACGACTCCCTGTTAAATGAGTAAAAACTCATGTTAGGCATGTGGTCTTCGAAGACCAAAATGGAACGATACAAGGTTACCGTTCACCCATATTCGTATCTTGGGTTTAATTCTGATGCGGACGACTCTACAGTTGCGTCCATTGATTTTGCCAGAGAAGAAACGTTATTCTTTGTCCGGCGCACAAATGATTTGCTTGCCCCAGTTGGGCGTGATTTGTCGTAGCTAGGTGACGCTTGCCCCAGCTAACTCTCTTTTGCATTTTGCTGCATTGACGCATTCAGGCTATTTGACATCCGTAAAAATGGGTTTACTCGTGATTGAGTACTTCAACAACCTGCGCGATGAAAGGAGTGAAAGAGTCAATCACCGCGTAATGAGCTTTAATTGAAACGATTACGGATTTACTATCCCCGCTCTGGTCACTTCTGGCATCCAAGATGCTGGAAATTTTTCAATGGGCCCGTTCATTCTCGTCATCACCTGCAAGAATGAGGAACCATATCAACTCGTGAACTAGTCAATCCGATTTGGAACGGATACAACTTTTTTGATTTAGGGAGAGCCAATCCTAATTAGGTTGCTCCCTCTTCATAATTTGATTCAATTTGTCATTGCAATCACAATGGGTGACATCTGCTGAAGGCACATTTCTTTCCGTCTTATAGGGAAAATAAATTTTCCTTCGTTTGTCTTTGACCATCCTATCCTGTAGACAAAAGACATAAAGGTCCCCGTCAAGTATAATATTCGAAGGGCTTATTGGAACGATTACAGTTTCACCATCGTTCCATGATCATCTTGCATGTGATCGGATGAGGACATTTTCGACAAATGTATGCCATGTAAAACATGTCCCTCGTGTCTATTCACAAATGGATTTTCCTTCTCTACCTGTTTTTCACCTGAGAGGAAAAGATAGGTAATATTATGCCGGTATCAGATTGAAAAATCAATTAGGAACGACACGTCTTTACACTTGACCCAGCTGCCCCGGTCAAAAGGCATTTGCCCTCATCAGTTGACTCTCCAGGGTGGTCCAGCGCTTTTCCATGCCATCCTGGTTCGTTTAAACTCGCGATTGATTCTTCACACAAGTCTTTGGATTTTGATTCATAAGCGGCGCTGAATGACCTTTTGGTTTCGAGGTGTACCAATCATTCACATACATGCGCATGAGACCAGTGAGGTTTGACTCTAAAAATCAAAAGATCGGGCTTGGTACCTGAGGCCAAGGTTCCCATCTCGAGTTCTAGAAAGAGCAGATTCCATTGCACAACTATCGTTGCATTGAGGCTCGATCCATAGTTCAAAATGAGCGGAATTGAAAAGTGGATCACCCCGTGTTTTTCCTCACGGAGATTCCATTTTCAATCCCTTCTATTGTTTTCCTATAGGCGGCGCCTGGGGTTTTAGGCGCGGTTGTGTGTATTTTCGGTGTCGTGCTAAAGCGATAAACATGCATCTTATTTAACAATCACCGCTTCAATATAAGACATACACACAATCATTCATTCCTACGCCAACCTGCATGTAACAATGTTAATCACAGACTACCCCCCTTATCACTCCAATCTGCAAAAACATATAACACCTATCATAAGCGAACTTACCTCACCTTCAAGAGCGCCTGCAGGGTTAGAAAAATCACTCAGCGTTTTAATTACGGCCTAAGTCCACTTGGGGTCTAGAACCATAGGTTCTAGAACACAGTCCCCAGCGGAGTAGCCAGCTGTCGCGACCCGTCCGAAAGGCGGACGCGGCTAATGGATTACCGATCGCGGGCCTTGGATCGGCGCGAGCCCTCCCAGGCCCATACCAAATCGCGGCGGGAGTATTTTTGAGGGATTCGACGATAAAAGTCGATCGCTTTCGACCTTCAGTGTGGTCGTGGTGGCATGTGCAAATTGTTCCTGCATTTGGAGTCGCCACCGGTCTTTCTTGGAGGGTAGACCGGAAACCTTATTGACCGATTGGGAGAGATCGATCAATTCTGCGGAACCAGAGATTTTGGGTTCGGGGACTTGGTTACGCTGGTGTCATTACCAACGCCCTTTCGGTACCTAACGCGAGTGATTTCCTAGCTAAGAATTCATGCAGGCGCAAGTTCGGGTGAGGTAGGTTTGATTCAGGGTTTCATGCAGATTGGACGACTATTCTTATCAATCACAATCAATTTTTGGAAGACGATTCGCCCAAAGGGCGAAATCGTCATTTTAAGAAAGGTCGGGGTTCAAAACACCCGGAATGAGTCTTGGCCAGTTGTCTGTGGCCATTTCCTATTTTTTTTGGGATTTTCCTGGATTTTTTAGAATTTTTTTGGAAAACGGTTTGCCGGAAGGGCAAAACCGTCATTTCTGGAAGGTTCGGGGGTCAAAAGACCCGAAACAGGTCATGGCCAGTTGAATGTGGCCATTTCCTATTTTCTGGAATTTTTTAGAATTTTTCTGAATTTTCCGAATTTTTTTGAATTTTTTTATGATTTTCTATTTTTTATTGATTTTTTGAATTTTCTTTTATTGTTTTTTATTAATATCCGAAATTTTTTAATATCTAAAATCACTCACGGGCCGGGTCAGACCCGGCCCACGACTCGGACCCGCGACCCAGGCCCGGTCCGCCTCCCTCACAATCAAAACGGCGCCGTTTCACCAATTTTTTATTTTTTAATCAATTTTTGATTTTTTTATTCATTTTCTTTAATTATTCGAAAATCCCCGGATCGGACGGTCCTCCTTGTGCCACGTGGCCTCCTCTGGCACGTCCGATCTTCGGTCAGATCGGACGCTCCTCAGTATGCCACTTGGCGCGACATCAACCGTCGGATCAAAATATTTTTATTATTTTCGAAAATCCTTTATTAATTTTGAAAATCATTTTTTATTTATCCAAAATTCCCAGATCGCGACACGTGGCGAAGCCACGGCCGTCCGATCTGGGCCTTGGTTTTACTCGGCCTGGGCCCACCAACGCTGACGTGGCAGCTGACGTGGCATGCCACGTCAGCGTTGACTCGAAGACCCCGCTGACCCGTCGCCGGAGAAGATGACCGGCGCTTCGCCGGAACAGTGATTATTCCGGCGAAGTCGCCGGAATCCTCGCCGGCCGGCACGAAACCTACCCAAATCCCCGTATTTTTTTGCCCGTTTCTTCGCCGTTCGACTCCCTAACACCTTAGCATCAACACGTTGCCCGAACATGGACGACACAACGTCGGAGCGCGGCCGAACCGAACACCCACAGGTCCGGCGCCGGCGAGGAGTTGCAGAATTTTTTTTTTTAAAGAAAACTCAATTCCAAGCATTCATACATCATCTAAGGAAGGTTAGCAAGCTTACCTGAGGTCTCGTTGAGGTCGGCGACCGCCGTGAACCTCCCGTCGAGCTCCCGGTCCAATCCGCGGCCGGCGAAGCTCCGGGTTCGTTTTCGCCCAATTTTAATGCACAAGTAAGGGGAAGTCGGGCTTAGACAGGGATATAATGAAGCCTTATGTCCTCTAGCACGCGAATAAGGCTCGGGAATTACACGCCCGAGAGCCAAAAAAATACAAACCATACCGGCATTTCGTCGAGCAGGTTATGTGCATGTGAGAAAAGAAGGTCAGAGTGAGAAACCGACCTGCTCCGATCTCGTCGTCGACAGAGGAAGCTTTCGTGATGGTCTATGGTCGACGGGGAAGCTCCTGGGTGGTCGCTCCTCCCTCGGTTTCGCCCGAACCCTCTTTTTTTCTCTCTCGGCCGAGCTCCCCATTAACCGAGCTTTTTTCTCTTTCGTGCGTGGCCGACCGCCTTTAGGTCGTGGAACGTCCACCCAACGTCCACCATCGATCGTCTTCCACTCACGACGTCTTCTTTTTTGTAAAAAATGCCGCGGCGGGCCTCCCCCACCTTCCCCTGTTCTCTGCGTGCTTCGCTGGCCGGTGGGTCTGCAACTAAGTTGCAGACCCGGTCGGACCGGGTCGGGTCGGGTCTGACCCGACCGGCCCGGTTCGACCAATTTTGCCAAATTGGGCACCAAATCGACCCATTTTCATAAAATTGATGGCAAAATCGGACTCCTTGACATGTTTTCTATCAAATAGGGGTATTTTCGTGAATCAATTGATTGAAATTTAGTGAAAACCCCAAATTGTCCCTAGGATCCGAAAATGATTATCGCCAAATTGAGGGCCCAAACGATCGAATTAGTTCAAATTAAGACCACCAGTGGATTCATCACAATGAAACCCATAGGGTAGGGATGTTTAATTTGAATGGGTATGCCCACATGAAATTTAATTTCAAAAATTGTGAAACCGAGGACTAAATTGAAAGAAAAATTGTGCAATTAAGCCCTTTTGGCTAAAATTGATCAAATTGGAGGGAAAATTGACCCAATTGCACTTCGAGACTTTAGAATCCAATGTCATAGCTTATAAAAAGTGGAAATTGAAAATTAAAAGACTCGAAAAGGAATTTTTGGGCTCGGTTCGGGTTTATGTTTGTTAAGGAACATAGTGACCCGAGCCGAATTTTTGAGATTTAAAGTGACACATTTGAAGAGGAAATTAAAACAAAATTATTGAATATTTTTGTGTATTTTTCTGACCACGAATGGTATTTTTCTGATTTTTTGGGTATTTTTATAATTAAATAAATTCGAAAAATATTATAAAATACCAAAAAATATTTTTTGTTCAAAATTGGTCCCCGAGGCTAGGTCAAGGCTTTCAAAGTTGATTTTGTGATTTTATGACCTTTTTTGATATTTTTAATTAATTTTAAAGAATAAAAATCACAATAATAGATGGTCAAAAATTAGGTGTCAACAATCGGCACAGCGTAGGCGGCAGCGACGATGGAGGTGTGGGGGCGGCTCACAATCGGAAACCGATCGAAGGGTTTGCCGGGTGCCCTTCGATGGGCGAGATTTTAGGGATCTCGGGGGTGAAAGATTTAGGGGATAAGGGTCCTTCAGTGGGTGGTGATGAGCGTGGGGATGATGGGGGTGGTGGGGGTGGTGGGTTTTCGAATGTTTTGCTTTGGGAGACTCCTGCTTTTATTAGTCTCGATGATTTGATCGTTCCCAGCGATGGTGCGTGTGCTCTTCAGGCTGTGGATGTTCCTCCTCTGCCTAAGGTAAGGCGTCTTTACTTGTGCTGTTCCAACAGAGAGATAGAATTTAGAGCTCTAGCTGAATTGGTGTCCTGTTTTCTATAAGAGAATTGTAAAAGATCTCAACTTGCTGTCTTACTACGTAGCGAAGGGAACATTGAACCTAATGCAGAAATGTGATTTTCTATGATGCTCTCGCTAACCTTGAAGTTTCATCTATCTTGATTTATCAGTTGGTTTGGTGTGTCCAATTGTGAATGGTTGCCAATCTTCAGCATCACATTGTTTTGAGGGATTCTTTGAAATGAAAGAGACTTTTCTATTTGTGTTGATGTTGCTTTGTGGTTAGTAGGCTCAAGTGTAGGGTGCGGCACATGTCGTCTCAAGACCGGAGGAAGAAGAGGAAGCCGATGACGCCTATGGTTTCCAAAGTGAAGAAGACAAAGATGAAATTTTACTCGTATGTTCAACAACCACCACCCCACACCCACCCCCCCCCCCCCCCCCCCCCCCCCCCCCCCCCCGGCTATTTCGTGTATGGGGGTAGTCTCAATTATTTGATGGTGTAAATGGATTATGTCTGTGTCGTCTCTCAGATCCTACAAGTCGAGATTCAGACCAATGGATGATGGAAATATCAGACGGTGGAAGGAAGGCTAACGCCATAATGCGCATCTCATGGTTGGCCTTCTTCTCCTGTTGGTTTTTGGCTGGTCTTTTATTTCAAGAAACCACAATAATGGTAGTTTCGGTCAGTTGTTGATGCAGTTAGTTAGCTTTTTTGTGATAGGATGTGCGCATGTATCAAAAGATGTGGTAAGAGAGTCCCTTTTTAGGTGTTCGCCTTTGTGTGAGTGGTGCCCTACAGATGCATTTGGTATTGCAATTAGAACATTTCTAATTCATCCTTCACAAAATGTTGACGGTTGCTATCCCATTGTAATATAAAAAACTATGATAATTTGCTTGTAGAAATTCAAGATTACTATAGAATTGGTAGAAACATTTCCCAACGGATTGCAATCACTATCAATGGCAAAATAGGGTTTAAGCATTGATTTTGTGGAGAAAATACAGTGCTTGTGTGGAGCAAAGTAGTTTTTGGCTGTCTGTAAGTTAGTTTTTCGGTTAGGACATGGTGGAGGTGTGATGAGCAAGGGCAAAAAAGGGCTAGAGAGGCCATTGCCAGAGCTTGCTCTGAGATGCTGCATCTTTTGGCATGCTTCTTGCAGGAAATGTCATGCATAGATGGAGGAATAAGTGGCTAGAAATTTTCTTCTATTTGCAGCTGCTTGTCCAGCTCGGTGTTGAGAGATTGATATTGCCAGCTGCGAGTCAAGTGCGGACAACATGCGAAGTGTCTTTTGGATTTACAGAGATGTCTATTTTATCCTCCCTTGGGCTTTCAGGGAAAACAATGATACAAAAATTTCTTCGTTGTTCTATATGCAAGGCAACAATGGGTACATGTTTCAGAATTTTACTTTTGCCTTCACCTAGCAAGTTTCGTTTACTTGATTTGTTATTATATGCATGTCGCGACCCTCTCGGGCTAATGGGCCGTCTAGTCTGGTCGGACGCGGGCCTCTCCCATGGCCCGTTACCCAAATCGCAACGGAGGTATGCGTAGTCGACCTTCAGTGTGGTCTGGTGACATGTGCTAAGTGTGCATGCCATGGAGTCGCCACCAATCATTTTTTGGAGGGTATGATTGGACCACCCTATTGAATAGTCGGGAGTTTCTATTCAATTCTGCGATAACCAGAGAAATGGGTTCGGGGACTTAGTTACGTCAACTGTCCGAGTTGACGCCCTTTCGGTACCTAAGTTGACTGAATTTTCTGACCTAAGATTTCATGCAGATGAGTGGGGTACGAGTCCTAAATCTAGGAGTTCATGCAGATAGGAATGACTATCATAGCAATCACAATCAATGATAAAATGCACAAATCAATGAATTCAAATGTACAAATAAATCACATGGCATTCCTAATAAGGCCATATTGGCCTAGAGAAGCATCAATCAGGCTTAGGAATGATTTAGACATGATTTTGCCCATCAGGGGCAAAATCGTAATTTTGAGACAAATGGGACAATTTGCCCAAAAAGGACAAAATCATCATTTCGGAATGAATCCGGAGTCAAAAACAGGTTTGGTCACTCAATTGACCCATTTCCTATTTTTTGGCAATTTTCGTGATTTTCGGGAATTTTAGAAACCGATTTACCATTCGAAGGGTAAAATCGTCATTTTCTAAAAATGGAAATGAAATGTGGAAATCTTAGACATAAGGTTTAGCCACCCATCTGGCCCATCACCAAATTCTAAGCAATTTCCACAATTCATCAGAATATAAAAGACGATTTACCCTTTGAGGGGTGAAATCGCCATTTTGGATTAAATGGGAGAAAATCCCAAAAATGAAAACAAATCAATTTTTTTTTATGTTTTCAGCCTTGGAAAATTTTTAGAATTTTTTTGGAATTTTCTGCAATTTTTCTCAATTTTTTTGAATTTTTCTTTAGTTTTTTATTTGTTTAGCATTTTCTGATCGATTTTTTTTATTATTTTTTTAATATTTTCGAAAAATATTTTAATAAAAAACATATCATTGGCAATAGACAACACTCAACCAGATAAATAAGCTAACTACTGAACTGAGATAAATACATGCAAACCAAATCTATAATGGCGACATTTTAGAAAAATAACCCTGATATACGGATCGGGTACGTAAAACATATCGGATTGGACACCGGCCTTCAATCGCCCAGCCTCAGTCTGCGACCATCTCCATGCACATCACCTGTCGATCACCACATCAAAATGTCAACAATCAATTTTACAAGTTTTAAGACCGGCAATAAATAATAATAATTTAAAAAATAAATCCAGGCTCGGAAACGGGCCGATTCGCTCAGCCATGGACCGGCTATGGGCTCAGCCACGGCCCAAGATCACGGCCTCGGCCCACGGCTTTGGCCCACGGCCTCGGCCATGGCCTTGGCCTACGGCCTCGGCCCACGGCCTCGGCCATGGGCTCGGCCATGGCCTTGGCCTACGGCCTTGGCCCACGGCCTCGGCCATGGGCTCGGCCGTGGGCTCGGCCTTGGCCTTGGCCCACGGCCTTGGCCCTCGGCCTTGGCCTTGGCCCACGGCCTTGGCCCACGGCCTCGGCCATGGCCCACGGCCTCGGCTATGGGCTCGGCCGTGGCCCAAGATCACGGCCGCTCGACCCACGGGATCGGCCCACGGCCGGGATCGGCCCGAACACGATGGATTCGTGGCCAAGCGGCGACGACGAAGAGCGACGACGTGGCAGGGGGGGCGAAACAGAGGAGGAAGATGGAGGGGGATTGCGGTATCTAGGAGCTCCACGAGGTCGCGATAAACAGCAAGACGGACGGGATCTCGGCACGGCGTCGGAGGGTGGCGGAGCAAGGTGGTGGTGAGGTGGTAGCTGGCTCGACAAAGGCGGCCGGATGTGTGGTGTCGGTGAGGTGGGGAGGTTCACGAAGAAGAAAAAAGAAAAACCAAGAAGAAAAAGGAGAAGGAAGGAAGGAAGAGGAGAGGGAGACCGAGCTGCCGAAGAAGAAGGGGGAAGAAGAAGGAGGAAAGGAGCGGACGATTCGCGAGGGCCCATCCTCCCTCTCCCTCAATTGAGTGCACTCAAGTGCACTTGAGTGCACTTGAGTGCAATAGCAAAAGAGAGAGAGAGGAAAGAGCAAAAGAGAGAGGGAGAGCGTGTGAGAAAGAGAGGGAGCGGGCGCGAGAGAGAGAGAAAGGGAAGAGAGAGAGAAAAAAAAGAAAAAAGAAGAGAAAAGAAAAGAAAATATAATAATAATAAAATAATAAAATAATAAAAGTAAAAATAATAATAAAATAATCAAAAGCGAAGACAAAATGATTAGTTCCCTTTTACTTTTAAATGATGATATTTTTCCTCCTTTTCCTTTTAATCATTACTAATATTTTTGTCAAATTCAATTTTATGGTGATCAGAGAACACCTAAAATCAAACCTGAATTTTACTATTTATGAGGTCAGAAAATGGATAAAATAAAAATAAAAATACCAATTATTTTTATATATTTTTGTGACCTAAAATATTATTTTTCTTGATTTTCTTCTTTTATTTTTATTTTTTTCTTTTTTTTGTATTTTTCGAAAATATTAAAAAAAAATGAAAATTCTGAAAATTATTTTTTTGGTCAAAATGGTTCATTTATTTTGGCCAAGGTCACCAAAATTTATTTTTCAATTTTTCAACTTTTTATAAATTTTCTATGATTTTTTTTAAAAAAATAAAAAAATAAAAAATAAAGCAAAAAAGGTTTATCAAAATTTAGGTGTCAACAATGCACCTTGTCCTTCGACTTACTAATCTTGCTTTGGCTTTTGTAGCATCCGATGAAGCCAGAAGTCAGACCCTTTTATCTCTGGTATGTTCTTGCATTGATCATTTTCGGCTGATTCGTTCAAGTTTCTGAGTACATTATTTCTACGGTGGGAAATGCATGTTGGTTCTGATCACTCCATGATGTTGGCTTATCCATATCTCCTTGAACCTAATTAGAAGCTTTATGGCTGGTACTCAAGCTAAACTTTTGGTCGTCGTGATACTTCTTGCAGGTAGCTGATCCATGGACCAGTGCAGATTATGCAGGTTGTGTTATAAGCTCAAGCTTAGAGATGGGGGTTCGGAAAGGAGAACAGAATGGGATCTTGCAATGGAGGGGTGCATCGGCACCAATTAGCGTATAAGCGGAGACGAATCTAAGCTGGCAGAGATTGAAGCATCGATGATGGTTTCTTTCTTTTGATCCGGACATCCATCCATGTTCTTTAATTTCGTTTATAGGGTGTACAGGTTCTATTAATTCCTTTCTGTTCGATCTTCTACGAAACTTGCAGGATGAGTGGCCGATGCCTCCAATGTATTGTGTTTTCATATTATTATAATATTTAGATCTTATTACTTGCTTAATCAATGGTAACTATAAATTTTAGAAATTGATTTTGCTTTTAATTAGATTTAAAATTGAAAAATAAAATAAATTATTTTATCATACAATCACAAAATTTATCGTTAGAGAAGAATAAAAAATTAAAAAATTTCGTCGCTAAAAAATAAAGAAAAATTTGTATATCGGTCGCTAATTAGCAACGAAAAGAGACTTTCGTTGCAAATGAAGATCTTGCGGCGAAAAATAATTTAGCGACGGATTAGGAATTTTCGTCGCTAATTTCGGCTAGATTTAGCGACGGATTGGGAATTTCCATTGCTAATTTCGGCTTGATTTAGAGATGGAATTTCCCAATCCGTCGCTAAATCTAGACACAATTAGCGACAGATGAGGAAATTCCGTCGCTAAATCGAGCCGCAATTAGCGATGGAATTTCCTAATCCGTTGCTAAATTAGCGACGGATTGAGAATTTCCGTCGCTAATTTCGGCTAGATTTAGCGACGGAATTTCCTAATCCGTCGCTAAATCTAGACGCAATTAGAGACAGATGAGGAAATTCCGTCGCTAAATCGAGCCGCAATTAGTGACGGAATTTCCTAATCCATTGCTAAATTAGCGACGGAATATATTTATCGACCAATTTTTCGACGAATTTAGAGACGAAAAAATAAACTCGTCGATAACACAGCGTCGCGAATTTAGCGACGAAAATAATTTTCGTCACTAATTTGTGAAGAATTTTGTGACGAAAACATGTTCGTAGCTAATTTGCGATGAACAATGTTTGTAGCTGATTTGTGACGAACATGTTTTCGTCACAAAATCCGTCACAAATTAGCGACGAAATTTTAAATTTTCGTCGCTAAATTTTGTGATGCCGTGGTATCGACGAATTTTTTTCGTCGCCATTTTCCGTCGCCAATTGTTGTAGCGACGAATTTTGTCAAATTTTCGTCGCTATTTTCCGTCGCTAAATGCCTATTTTTTTGTAGTGTTTATAAAAAAAAAAAAAGATATCAGTCGTTATCGGCATAATCGAGAGCTACGTAGAAAGCTTTCAAATATAGTAAATCCCAAATATTTGCACGTTGGTTAAAATTAAGAAATACCTACCAACTTTTCGAAGTTCAACAGTGTGTTGCCAAAGTACAAAAACAATACACGTTAACCTATATTGACCAAAAAAAATAAAATTGAAACATGCCCAATAAAATGAGAAAAATCCATCCTCAAATATCATTACTCCATAATTTCTCCGAGAACAATGCAAAACTTGTGCATTTTTTTTTTGCTATAGCTAGTTCTATACAATCCTATTCTACTATACAAATCACACCTTGTGCAGGTTACGAAATCATGCTCTCTCCTCACATGTCCCCACCTCACTCCCCTCGAAAGTGGAGATTTGAGCCCCCCCCCCCCCCCCCCCTTTTTCTCTTCCCAAATGGCAAGAGTGGCCACTGTGGCAATTAGAGGTGAGCATGGTTCCAGGGTAGAACCTGGAACCTGTAGAACCGGACCGGTAGGAACCGATTGGTTCCAGGTTCCAAGGTAAGAGGGTAGGTTCCAGGTTCCAAAAATTTGGGAACCTGCTTTGACGGGTAGGTTCCAGGTTCCAAGTAGGTGGAACCTGGAACCGGAACCTGGAACCTAAAGCAATCTTTTATATTATTTTTTAGTATATGTCATCACGTCATTATGAGGGATTTCATAAGGACGATAATGAGTATGTAATTTGAAACTACTTTATCATCGAGTTTTTTACTCTATTATTGTTTTATACTTTTCGTGTATATATGTATGAGTTATAGTTAATAGATTTTAGTAGTAGATGGTGGTCATTAGAGGTAATTATTCGCATTGATCGTTCAATCAATTATATATGTGGAACCTGGATAGAACCCGAAACCGCTCACCCCTACTTTCTTCTATTTTGGTGCAAATTGAGTTTTATTGATAGGTTTTAGGGTACCCTGGAACCGAATCCAGAACCTGTGACAGGGTAGGTTCCAGGTTCCAGAGTATAGAGGGTAGGTTCTAGGTTCCAGAAATTGAGGAACCTGTAGTAGCGGGTAGGTTCCAGGTTCTAGGTGGAACCTACCCAGAACCTGGAACCGCTCACCCCTAGCGGCAATTCCGCAGTGGTTAACTTCTACCGTTAAGAGGGCTCTATTCTTCAATCACACAAGATTGTGCTTATTTGGTAATAATTCTGTTTTCGAGAATAATTTCTGAGCATAAATGATTTTTTTTTCTATTTCTCTTCTCGAGAACAGAGAAGTATATTTATTTTTGCTTCTTGTTTGTTCTCCAATTATGTTCTTTGACCACTGATTTGTTTTTTAGGACAAAAAAAAAATTAACTAACATAACCAAACAGATTTCTATTTCATCGAATAAAAAGCGGTAATCAGAGAATTTAAACAAAAGCGTTTACTAGACAAGCCCTCCCTTCTCTTTAAAGATGAAACTTCGCAGGCAACTATACCAAGTCCGATCAGAGAGACAATATAAATGTGGTGTGAGCTGGACTCTATGTGCAACTACAGATTAACAATATTCACTGATTCGACTTGAGGGCCAAAGCGAGTATGATTTCTTTTTCTATTTAGAGAAGGTGAATTTCCTTCCACCTCATAGACATTAAGTTTAGCTTAACCCCCTTTCCGTGGATGTGCTTTGTGTCACTATGAAATTCATAAATGAAGTAGTTAATGGGGGGTCAATGTCGGTGTGTGCGTAAGCCTTTTTTTGGGTAATTGCCTAATGACCATCACAAGTGCCAGAAAATTAGTAGACTCGGGAACTTTTCTTTTTCTATTAAGAGAAGTTGGTTTTCTATACATCACAAATAATATATCAAATTACTTACCAAAAAACAAATAATATATCAAATTAACTCCTAACAAAAAATCCAAGTAATATTTATTGCAAATCAAGAATTGCTTGGCCAAGAAAGTCTGATTGCACACCACTACTGTTGGTATGATGTTATCAAGAGTAATGACTGGACTCCACAAACAGGATCCGGATCGTTTAACCTTCGCTCAGAAGGTTAGGCATCTAACCTTGCAATCTGGACCGTCCATTTTTGGACAGACGGCCCAGATCTCCTATTTTTAAGGGGTAATTTTTAGAATTTTTTTATATATTTTTATAGTGATAATATGGGCCATCCATTCATAACACGAATGGCCCAGATCATAAGGTTAGGGCCTAACCTTCTAAGGAAAGGTTAGGCGATCCCTTTCCCCACAAATGGGCATGGAATTTAATGATGTAAATGAGGCATGAGAGTTTTGGAAGATGTATGCATTGAAAATTGGTTTTGGTGTACGTATGAGAGGTAATAACAAAGAGAAGGATGGTGCCATAACTCTTGTGCGCTTTTGTTGTGCAAAAGAGGGACGTCGAGGTATAGATAAACGGGTGGAATTAGTACAAAAACCTAGGCTTGAAACGAGGATGGACTACCATACCAGAATGTATCTGAAATTGGTTCGAGGGAGCGGTAAATATTCTATGTATGATTTTGAGCCAAATCATTCTCATCCACTCCACTTTGCAGAGTGTACTCACTTGATACAGTTACATAGGAAAATAAGCGATGTCCAAGCTCAGCAAATTATTTAGGTTGACAATGCAGGCCTTACACCGAGACAGCAGCATAACTTGTCTAGCGTACAATCCGAGAGAAGAGAAAATGCTGGTTACACGAGGGTTGATATGAAAAACTATCTTCGCACAAACGAGAGAGAGACATTGAGTATGGAGACGCATGATGTTTATTGAGGCACTTTGAAAAATGACAGATCTTAGACACATCTTTCTTTTATGCTGTTCAGCTTGATAGTAATGAGCAAATAATGAACATATTTTGGACAGATTCTAGGATGGTTATAGATTATGCCCTTTTTGGTGATGTTGTGACCTTTGACACCACATTTTCCACCAACAAAGAGTATAGGCCATTTGATGTATTTATTGGATTGAATCACCATAGAGAACTTGTGATTTTTGAGGCTGCACTTTTATATGATGAAACCGCCGATTCCTTCAGATGGCTTTTCGAAACATCCTTGGGGGCACACAAAAATAGGCGGTCTACAACAATATTTACTGATCAAGATACAGCAATGTCGAAGGCATTAGAGGAGGTAATTCCCGAGACAAGACACGGATTATGTACATGGCAACTAATGCAAAATGCCATAAAAAATGTTGGTAATTTGTTGAAGAATGGATCTAATTTTTTGACTGATTTGAAGAAGCTTGTGTATGAATATGTAAATATGTAAAAATTTGAAGAGACTTGGGATTCGTTACTTTCATCATATGAAGCTACTGACAATTTTTGGCTCCAAAATCTGTATAAGTTGAAAGATAAGTGGGCTAGATGTTATATGAAATCTACAAAGACCTTAGGGATACGTAGTACACAGTTGAGTTTAATGGAGATTTGAAGGATTATCTTGCATGTACTATCAATCTAAGTGAATTTTTCAAGAGATTTGATAAGGTGGTGAATGATAAGCGTCACAAAGAGTTACAGGCTGAGTTAAATGCAAGAGAGAAATTGCCAACGACATTTTCTCAAACATTACCTATGTTGCAGCAAGCAAGGAAGGTCTATACACCTTCGATGTTTTAAAATTTTCAGACATAAGTGATGAAAACTTTAGGCCTGGTTATCAAGGAACGTAATGAGGTAGGTCTCTTGTAGGAATATGTTGTTAGTTCATGTGGTACAAATGATCTAGAGTACAATGTCACGGGTGGCCCAAGCAATGAAGTGGTGAATTGTTCTTGTAATCATTTTGAGACTATTGGGATCTTATGTTGCCATGCCTTGAAGGTGCTTGATTTGGTGAACATTAAGTTTATTCCTAGTGCTTACATTTTGAAGAGATGGACACGTGAAGCAAGAGATGGAATACTAGAGAAGTATGGTTTAGATGCTAAGGTATAAATTATCGTTGTGCTCTTTTTTATTTAATTTATTATTTTAATTTATTGGTAACTTCTAATAAATTCTATATATTCCTTTAGGGGAATGGTGACATGGATGCCACTGATAGATATAGAGAGGTGTGTCCCGAATTTGTGAAGATAACAGTCAATGGCTCACAAACTATTCAGAGATATGAATTTATCAAGAACATGATCTTGACCATGAACAAATTTCTCGACGAAATGCCACTTGGAGGTGAGTCTCAGATAAATTTGACGGGCTTAAGTGAAGATACGAGTCTCGTTGCAAAATGTACGAGCCTCAAGAAGAAAGATGCACACAAAGGAGGAAAGCGACATAAGAGCTGTCTAGAGAAGAGTAAAATCAAAAGAAAGAAGATAGGAGACGCACCTCAAGCTTATTCGCAAGCCTCTTGTACACCTCAAGTTCTTGGAAGTTACAATAACCATCCAGGTTTTTACAGTAATCTACTGAGTAGGTTTGATGCACACCGATACTTCAATATGCCTTCCATGATAGCACCGCTTGGTAACCGGTAATGTACTATCTTTTCTGCACTTATTTATGTTCATTTTATCATGCATGCTAATTTTTTATTTGTTTATGTTTCATTGCAAAAGTTGTGGATTTGTTATCTGCAGCAATGGTTTTATTATGGATGTTTAGGCATATGAGCCTGGCTATGTAGCCCCACCAACTCCCCACGAACTTAGAAGATGCAGCCCCACCTCAAGTTCATCCATTTCATAAAGATGCTACAATTTGAGGTACTGTGAAGTGGCTTCCGCAAAGTTGATGGTGATGACATAGCAGTGGTGAATTATTCTGTCATATGTTGTTGGAGATACGAGCTATGTCCAATGTGATCAGCATCATAGAACTCTGTGAGTTGAATATGGGTGGCTACATTATCTGATTGTAGACTGACTAGTCTTGCTTCGCAGCGGTTAGAAAACTTGTGTGCTCTGATTTGGTTGTGACATCAATTCTGATATTAGTTTGCCAATGTTTTAACTCTGTTAGGATAATGTTACGTCCCTTTGCGTTCGCAGCGGTCAAATTATGGTCAGATAATAACCGCTGCGAAGCAAGACTAGTCAGTCCACAGGGGCTTCCCTTCCACCATTCCTGCAGCTTGCTGGGGAAAAGCCTATTTGATGTCATCATTATTGTGTACTTTATTTCCTATTGTGATTCATGACCATTCAGAGATTACTCGTTGCTATTTATATCTTATAAAAGCTATGCGAGACCCATGGATTATATCGATGAGTCTGAAATTCCATGCGAGGAAAACAGAGAAAAGGCGCATAGATCAATTAAAGAACTTGAGGAAAAGTTGATATGTAATAACATTTAGAAAAGAGATTTTATTGTATGTGATTTTGGTCATGACTTGATAATTTGTTGCTGTGTTGGACCTGGTGGTAGATCATAAACTAACATATGGTCATGGCTGATAAGGCTACTTTTTCTCCTACATGAGCACATTTCGAAGGTCACATCATTTCTTTTATCGCTCGAATGTGATGTCTGTCTTCATTTTCTTATCATTTCACCTTCTACCTCAGTTCATTCATGGGATGTGGAGTTTTTTCGTCTGGCACCAACTCTTAATGTTGTGGTTTACAATGGAAGCAGAGATGCTCGTAGATTTATTAGGGACCTGGAATTCTCTGAGTAAGGGGCTTCCATAGCGTTCCAAGTGCTTATATCTCATCCAAAGGCCATTGTTGGTGTGTTTTTTTTTTTTTCTTTTTGTGCTTTGTTAGTAACTTTGAAGTTGGCAATCATATTCGGGGGCTTGGGCTATAGCAGTTTATCTTTTCATTGAGACATCTCACCTCTGTTTTTCTTCCTTCATTTGATCTCTCATTATTTGATTGGTTGTTACGTCCCTTTGCGTTCTTTTATATAAAAAAAATACTTTTCTAATTGTAAGTTATTTTTCGTAAAGAACCACCGGCCTTTTTTTTTATATATAAAATAACAAAGTTATATAGAAACGACAAATGAAATATAAAATGTAGGACATTTTCAAACTTTTTTTTTGCCCTTCCTTTTGTTACGTCACTTTGCGTTCTTTTATATAAAAAAATGCGATTCTAATTGTACGTTATTTTTCGTAAAGAACCACCGGCCTTTTTTTTCATAAAATAACAAAGTTATATAGAAACGACAAATGAAATATAAAATGTAGGACATTTCCGAACTTTTTTTTTTGCCCTTCCTTTTGTTACGTCCCTTTTTATACACAAAAAAAATGCGTTTCTAATTGTACGTTACTTTTCGTAAAGAACCACTGACTTTTTTTTTTCAAATAATAACTAAGTTATATAGAAACGACAAATGAAATATCAAATGTAGGACATTTCCGAACTTTTTTTTTGCCCTTCCTTTTGTTACGTTCCTTTGCGTTCTTATATATATATATAAAAAACACATTTCTAATTGTACGTTACTTTTCGTAAAGAACCATCGGCTTTTTTTTTCATATAATAACTAAGTTATATAGAAACGCCAAATGATATATCAAATGTAGGACATTTTCGATTTTTTTTTGCCCTTCTTTTTGTTACGTCCCTTTGCGTTCTTTTATATACAAGAAGGCGATGGATTTTTCCCATTGAGCGAGTTATGCCGCTAAAAAGTGACTCTTTCCCAGATAATTGGTGCTTTTTTAATTAGTTCGATTTCTCAGTTTGACACGAACCGGAATATCGAAGTCTTTCCTGTAATAGTTTGCCATGTCTACATAGATGCTCAATCGATGACTAGTAAAAAGGCACCAACCAAGTTTTATACAACATCTTGAGTCCTGACTATAAATGTCGTCGAAACAACCATCATGCAAAAATCTATCTACAAACACACTTTGGCTAGAAGGAATCAACAATCAAGAAAAAAAATGTCGAGACATCGGAACGAATCTGGGAAATGGAAATGAAAAGAAGTTAAGAGCCTGCCCTCTGGCCAGTTTCTAGCTCCCCTTTTCAGCTTCTTCCTCACTGACTTGCACCTTTAACTTCTCAACCAGATCCTTCAATAACGACTCATGTCATTTGATGTAAATAGAAAACGAAAGATGAAAACAAAGAACGAAAATTGGTGAACATAATGGGAGCCAACAATAATGGGACCAGAACCTAGGTTTTGCATGTCATTTGATGTAAATAGGTGAACATCCATTAGCATGACAGGAGCGAATAAAAAACAAGAAAGTTTCAACAAGAATGAAAATTGTACAGAATCTAGTACAACACTCTTCGCATAAAACCATCATCTCTGTAACTCACACATAAATCAAGAATCTGAAACATTTGAAACCATCATCTAATCGATGTTCACATTACTGAAGCCACTGATCATATCTCGATAGTCTTTAGTCACGTCCCTTGCATTCTGTAGCTCCTGTACAGTTAATTGAAGCGAACCTTGGGTATATTCCAACTCTTGTATAGTCAATTGATGCGAATATTGGCTATGTTCCAGTTCCCTTTGGGTTTGTTCCAGTTCCATTCGAGTTATTCCAGCTCCCTTCGGGTTTGTTTCAACTCCACTTTCAGATATCGGCTACATCCACTGGGACAAGTATCGTCCTGATTAGACATAACATATTAACAATAAACCATATAATTGTTACATCCTAAACCATTGAAAAAGTAAAGTGTCTTATCAAAATAGTAAGCAACTAACATACCTGCTTCACATGTTCACTATTGGGACGAAATCGGGGAGGCAAATGAATTGTCGTTGGCAACTCCTTCATATTGAAAAATTTCAAGCATGCTTATTTTGCAGCTTCCCAATTCTTATATCCTTTGTAACTAGCTTTACTAAAATCATTACTTGGTCTTTAGTTTGAGGCGAATTATCGTATATGCCGATATTACGACCATTGAAAACAATATAGTATTCCTTCGGCATGTCAACAAACCTAAGATAGCATCACAAACTGGAAATCAGTCATGGAAGACAATAATATTGGCGAATTGCATTTTTCCCTAAACTGGTCTAGTCCATTTCACCTTGGCAAGCTTTCTAACATACGATGTGGCGCCACATGTCATTATGAGCTGTTTTAGCTTTCTTATTACATCCATGTTAGCATTTCTTTTCAACCCGATAGACAAAACTTCAATGGCGCATAGTTATCTACCTTAGTAAGTATCATATCACTAAATCACATCATACACTGACTGAAACTAGTGTCTCTTAAACAACACTTTAGTGCTTGAGGTCACCACAAACATCTAGCATAGCCATCCATTCTCAGGAAGTTGAAAAGTACATGGGCTGTTCTGCTAGGAATAAAACATATATAGCATGACCAGATGTAAACAAGACAGGTGCTCAAACAAAACAGGGTCAAGAATTATGGCAAGTTTACTAAATTAGCATTCTCAATATGTATATATATCTCTAGAATTTCAAGTTTGTTATAGAGCACAAGTCTATTTTCCTACTCACAAAGTGTTAGCAAGAAAGGTGTGATCATTAGCAATGGACATAAGGGCATATGCGGCGAATATTCTTGAACTAAGCGATCTACCATTTCTTGTGATGGTTAACTTGACAAGCCCTGATTGCCAAAGTAGCACGCCCTACACCATCTGTGTTCATGAAGGTCATAATGAACATGAACACAATGTTCTTGCCACGACAAGAATACTTCAATTAGATTTTGCACTGCTCATTTAAAAAAAAAATCAATTTTCCCTTGCTGATGCCAGGCAAACCTAAAGTCATGGAACTATTTGCATTACCTGCACATGACCTGGTTAAGGTTAAAACCAACAAACTTTACAAAATTATCATGTAAAAGAACAAGTGGAGATAGTCAATGCCTTCACTTTGCATATCCAGAGATTTTACCAAATTGGAAACTATTCCATAGGTGTTACGCAAGTTGTTTGACTTAGGTACTATGGTCTATCTCTTTGCAACTAACCCCTTTCAAATAAGGTTGCTATTTTTGACGCACACTGAATGTTGCATATGTCCCATCCATAAAATTTCTTCCCCTCAATTCCCTGACATCTTCTATCTCCCTTTGCTCTCGTCAATTTTCATGTCCAACTACCTATGACTTACCTCGGCCAAGCAAGTAGTGAAGGCGCTGCAGAAGAAGGCCTCGATGAACGAAATGTCGGAGCTGGGCTTGAGGTTCGCCGATGGCCGAGAAACGGGAGCTGAAGGGCACGGACGGTCCCGGCGGAATGGCGGACGGAGGGAGGCGATTAGGGCTCCTGCATTCAAGTTGGTGAACTGGGGAATGTGAATAGTGGGCAAGAAATCAAGGAGCTGGGCTTGAGATTCGCCGACGGCCGAGAAACGGGAGCTGAAGGGTACGGACGATCCCGGCGGAATGGTGGGCGGAGGGAGGCGATTAGGGCTTTCGAAGGTGAACTGGGGAAGAGATCGATGGAGTGGAATAATAGAGGGGAAAGGAAAGGGGGAAGGACGACAAATCCTTTAATCGCGTTTTTTTTTTAAAATTTGAAATTCAAATCCTTTTAATAGCACTTTGGGCAGAATTTAATCCCAGTCATCCGATGCAAACAGACGGTTGGGATTTACAGATGGTCAGGCTTGACCATCTCCCTTGTGGTCAGACGATCCCGATCCATATGAAGGAGGCACATAGAAGAAATACAAGAATTTTGCATTCAATTTACATTCCTCATCAATATAATGCACGATGATAGTCATACATGATTACTATTCCTTAATATGTACTTCACATTGGGTGAAGGTAGGTAACTAAGGAATTCGGCGTTATGCTCTACAAAAGAGTAGGTGTAATAGTGTTTGATTATAACTCTTGGTAGCTTGTCTCTAAACGCAATATGATTGAATTGTTCCACGAAATCATCAACATTGGTCTCTCGATTGGGACAAATACCTAAACAACAGAACAAATTTTTTGTCCCAATATGACCCAACGAGCCACGTTGGGTAACACACATCAAATTTTATGCTTGTATGATCTTTTTTTTAATTGTATTTTTCAAATGTCAACCATAATATCGTAGTATGATGTATTTTCTAATGTAATACTACAAATCTTTCTCTCGATGTTCCACTCCCTCAAGAAAGTAAGTAATTTTTCTAGTAGAATAGCGTGACTTGAAGGTGGTGCATAGGAGAAATACAAGACTTTTGCATCCAATTTTCAATCCTTTTCAATGTAGCGGACAATGACAATCATATAATGATGCGTTGTGATAGAAGTCTCAAAAAGTAAAACATATATGGCTCGAAAGTGACACTAAATTAAATTTCAAATTTCTGTTCTTTTTCTCATAAACTTTTACCACATCATTTTTGCGATATTCCTTGATATGTGCTTCATATTGTGGTAGAAGTAACTCAGCAACTCTCCAATGACGTTATGCTCTATAAAAGAATAGGTGTAATTGTGTTTGATTATAGCTCTTACTAGCTTGTCTCTATACACAAATTGGTTAAATCGTCCCATGGAATCTTAATATTGGCGTCTCAATTGAGACGACCTAAATGATGCAACTAAGTTTTTTGTCCCCAGACGGCCCAACGAGTTGGGCAACACACATCAAATCTTGTACTTGTTGACCTTTTTTTGGTGTACGAAACATTTTAGTGCTAAAACTATATTTTTACAAATATCAACCATACAATCATTGTATGATGCATTTTCTAAAGTAATACTACAAATCTTCCTCTGAATGTCCCACTCCCTTAAGAAAGTCAATAGTTTTTCTAATAGAATGGCACCACTATATGGAGGTGGCATGTAGGAGAAATACATGACTTTTGCAGCTAATTACCAATCCTCATCAATGTAATGATAAGTGACAGTCATATAATGATCTGTTGTGACAGAAGTCCATAGGTCAAAAGTCAAACATATTCGGATCGAAAGTGACACTAAATTGGATTTCAAATTTTTATTCTTTTTCTTAAAAACTTTTATCACATCATTTAATGTTGTATTCCTTGATTATATGCTTCACATTGGGGTTGAGGTAACCAAACTACTCTCCAGTAGCCTTATTCTCAACAAAAAAGTGGTGTAATTATGCTTGATAACAGCTCTTGCTAGCTTGTCTCTAAACATAGCTTGGTCGAATAGTTCCATGGAATCATCAACATTAGACTCGCGATTATAATACAAATACCTAAATAATGCAACAAGTATTTTTTGTCCCAAGACAGCCCAATGAGCCATGGCCATCATGGCACGTTTGGCAATATACACCAAATACTATACTTGTGTGATCGTATGTTTTAAGCATAAGGTGCTAAATTTTTTTATTTAATAGAATCTTAGTCAAAATTAATTTTCACATAAGCTTGATGTTGGTCAAATATTTCGTCAGGTCTTTTAGATTTTCGATTAATGTCGTTCTTAAATTTTATTTTCATAATTTGGATGAGTGGTGTTTTCATCTCCTATGATTGGGAAAAGATCTTATCTAAAAAAATCATCGAATTTAAAATATCTCATGATAAAAGAGAAAGCATAACATGACAGAGCTAAAAAGAAAAATGATATCATTTCTAAGTACTTATTTGTAAAAGTTGAATTTTATATTAATACCATTTTCCATATCTAAAAGTTGCTATGTCAATTATGTTGTAATATTAGCTTTTGCCCAGGTCAAAAAGGGTAAGTGCAAACAGAAAATGACCGGTCACAAAGGGATGAACCGGCAGATTTAAAAGGAAAGAAAACGGCACGATCAGAGTATAAGAGAAAAAAAAAATGAAGGAAGAAGAAAAGACAAAGAAGAAAGAGTTGTTTTGGAGTGTCATGACAAGGCAGATTAACTTCGTTTCGCATCGTCTAATAAGGATTTGAACTCTTTCTCATCTAATCGCAGCAATTTTCGGAGGTAAGTCATAAATTCAGAGTTATGTAAATTTTGAATTGCAGGGCTCAATTTAGAAGTTGTTAATATGTGAAATTACATGTAAATGATAGCTTATGGCATTGTTGAGCCAAGAGATTTTGCGGAAATCTATTACCAGTCAGGGTTTGATCGGAAAGAATATTTAAAATTCACGTGTGAGCTATATGTAGCAGACAACAAAGACTATCTCTTAGGGACGCGTTTTTGTTGTGGAAGCGAATGAGTCACTTTAGCAGCAATTAAGCTTAGCTTAATCAATTCGTAGTAAATATAGTATTTTACTTGATTTTGATATTGTTTCTCGCTTATTTGTTAGGATTGTGAGTTTGTTGGTTAGAGTAACCTTTGTTGGTTCGCTTTAGGCTTTTTCAGGTGAGTGATGGTTATCGACTTTTCAAATTTGTGAAGTAATGTTTCAAAGGTGACATGGATTAGATATAATATGACTTACGAAATAATATTTTTGTTGCATAAAAATCGAGATTAAATAATTCTTACTTTTGATTTTTTGTGAATGGTTTGAGAAGTGTTTATGAAGGATATTGTGAAAGGTTGTTTGTACTGCTTTGCGAATTTGATTAATGAAATGAATTCGAAAATGATTTGAGAAATAGTCCACGAAAGGTATTTCAACCGATGAGTTGAGTTGTGAAAATATGTTTTGGTTTGTGAAACGTATTTCAATTGTGATATGTTTTGAGTATTGGACGAGTACGTTGTTTTATTAGGTTATCATATGTTTATAGTGGTGCTAGGTTTAATTCGACTTATTCCCAAGATTGATTTGATGTGCTATGTCATGTTTTAGATGTTTGTATTCATGTAATGATGAATAATGTTAATGTGAAGGTGCATGAACATATTGGCAAAACGTTGATGTTGTGTGAGATAATTTGTACTTATACTCTTTATCTTTCATGTGAAAAATGACAAGTGCCGCGCGTGATGTGTTATATGTTTTAGTTTGTGAATTTGTTTGCAAAGGGAGTTTAGAAATGGTTTAATAGTTGATTGGAAGAATTCTTGTTGGATTTTCGGGTAGTTGGTACTTAGTTCGCATTTTGCTTTTTTGTGATGTCATGCGTCGGCCAAGCCACTGGTTAACAATTGCTGAAGACTTATACGAAGTGAAAATAGCTTTGTCACGCTCAAGGGTTGGTATGATAAATAGTGAATGATATTTGGCGAGAGATTAATTCATGAACACGACCAATGACATCTTTTTTCATTTCATATTGAAATGCAAGTGCCCTTAAATATTTAAGGGTTAATGCCACAAAAATCCTAAATTGGTACACTTGTGATAAATTAACCTCAAACAAATTTTCTGACCACCAAAAACCTAAACCGATACACTTATAACAAATTTACCTCAATCTAAATTTTTGACCATGAAAATTTCAAATTAGTACACTTATGATAAATTTGCCCTTCGTTATTACTGTTAAATTGAGTTAATATCACGAAAAATTCCAAATCGGTACACTAATGACAAACGGAGGGTAAAAAAATCAAACTGGTTCACTCATCAATTGCCATATGTCATCGAAGTCAACAATTCGATATTAAAATTTAACGGAAACAAACGAAAGGTAAATTTGTCACAAGTGTATCTGTTTGGGATTTTTGGTAGTCAAAAAATAAGTATGAGATAAATTTATCATAAATATACAAGTTTGGAGCTTTTCGTGGTATTAATCTAATATTTAGTGTGTCGCTACAAGTGAGCTGGTTTGGCTCTATAAGCTTTGCCAGATGTTTTTAACGAAAGTGATGTCTATGAAAATGCGCATAGCTGATGTTCAATCTCATGAAGAGTACAAATAAGCTGGTTTGGCTATGTAAGCTTTGCTAGATGTTTTTAGTGAAAGTGAAGTTTAAAAAAATGTGTATAGCTGATGTTCAATCTCATGAAGGGACACTACAGTCGTTCCTCTTCCTTTACTTTTCAGTTTTCAGGTTCCTTACCTCAAGAAATGTTGGGAGTATCTTCGATTTTTGGGGCTATGTCGTTGGGATATAGAGGTGAAATGGGTACTTGGGCTTATTTAGTAGGTTTCAACTTTCTAATCTATTTATCTAATGAAATAGTCCGTCATAGTGACATCAATTTTCTTTTAATTTGATAACAGTACTTATATAGGGGGTCTAGTCCTCCCACAAAATTAGAAAAGTGAATTCTTAAATTTAGAGAGGTAAAAAAACTTTTCAGCATTGCCCCTCTCGATTTTTTTTTAAAATTTTAAAATTATATATTTTATATTTATTATTTTAGTTTATCTTATTTAGTTTTTATCTACATTTTTTATTTTTTCTTCTTCCTTTGTCGGTCGCTAGGTCTCGACAAGGGCCGGCCACTCGAATCTTGCCAGATCCCACGAGCATGAGCTCGGCCGAGGTCGCCGTCAGCAAGTGGAGGTGCAGAAGAAGGAAAAAGTAAAAGAAATAAAAAAAACAAATAAAAAATAAAAAGAACATTTAAAATTTTGATTTATTTTATTGTCTGAGATAAAGTGATGAGAGTGGAATTATTTTTCAAATGAGATCCAAATACCAGAAAATATTTTCGGTTATATATAATCAAATAAAGGAAAGCTAATTATTTTCTTGAAAAATGATTTCCCGAAAAGTATTTAGCTTTCACATGAAGTTTTTTTCCGAAACAAACGTAATGTTTCATGGAAAACTCCATGTTAAAGAAAAATACTTTCGGGGAGATCATTTTTTTTTAGGAAAATTGTTAGTTTTCCTTTGTTGGTTATATTTGGCTGAAAATATTTTCTGGTATTTGCATCTTATTTGAAAAATGATTTCGATCTCGACATTTTATCTCAAATAAAAAGAAAATTCAAATTGTTAAATTAAACTATATTTTTATTTTTTCTCTTCTACCAAGCCAGTTGTCGGGCCACGGCAAGGCTTGGCCTCGAGCTCGCCGGCCTGTACATATAGCCATTGCAGAGGCTCGGCGAACGGCCGAGGAAGGAAAAGAAAAAGTAAAAGGGAATATAATAGCATATTAAAATTTTAAAAAATTCGAGAGAAGCAATTCCTAAATTGTTTCACCTTTTCAAATTAAGGAATGCACTTTCTTGATTTTATACAAAAATGTTTTTCTTAGCCGAAAAGTATTTTTCCATCGACTTGTCATTTTTTTGCTAATCAAATTGGTGAAAGTACGAAAAACGAAATCCCAAGAAACACTTTTACTCAAATAAAGGCATTTGTTCAACTCGATTCATTTGATCCACGCTATAAAGAAGCATTAACGAATTGGGCTTCCCACATTCGATACGTAACGGCATGTGAGCATGGCATGATTATCTTGGTTGTCCCTTTTGCAAAAGACAGGCGAAAAATCCCGATGAACTCATTGAAGGGCAATTTTCCAAATTAATTTTTTTAAAAAAAATATTTACCAATTTAATATTAAAAAAAATATTTACCAATTGGGTGCCACTCGGCAATTGGGCTGCCGAGTGGCACCCAAAATAGGGACTTGGGCCCCAATCGGCGGCCCAATTGCCGATTGGGGTCGAAATTTATTTATTTATTTTCAATGGATTCGTCTCGAAAAATTATGGGAAATTAAAAAAAAAATCATTCCAAACGGACACCCGAGCGGTGAAATATGCCCTTTCAAAGTATTATTCCATCGGATTTTTAAAACTTTGTTAATTTAGGCATCCATTTAAACGAGTAAATTATAAAATTATCAATTAAATAATAAATTATATTGAAATTACGTAAACTTTGAGGAAAAAAACGCATTACATAATTCATATTCTACCATTAAAATTGACTTTTAATTTATATTTTTTATAAAAGTTTCAATTAATGCCTAAATTATTAATAAAATTTCAATTATAATTTATTATTTAATTGATACTTTTATAAAAAAATATAAATTAAAAGTCAATTTTAATGGTGTAATATGAATTATGTAGTGCTTTTTTTCCCTTAAAGTTTACGTAATTTCAATATAATTTATTATTTAATTAAAAAACTTTTATAAAAAATATAAATTAAAAGTCAATTTTAATGGTGGAATATGAATGATATAGTGTTTTTTTTTCCTCAATGTTTACGTAATTTCAATATAATTTATTATTTAATTGATACTTTTATAATTTACTCGTTTAAATGAATGCCTAAATTAGCAAAGTTTTAAAAATCCAATGGAATAATACTTTGAAAGGGCATATCTCATCACTTGGGTGTCCGTTTGTAATGAATTTTTTTTTTATTTCGCATAATTTTTCGAGAGGAATCCATTGAAAAAAAAAGAAAATAAAAAAATAAATTTCCGCCCCATGGGCCCCAATCGGCAGCTCAAGTCCCTATTTTAGGTGCCGCTCGGCGGCCCAATTGCAGAGTGGCACCCAATTTGGTAAATACATTTTTAAAAAAAATTAATTTGAAAAATTGCCCCTCACTGAAGTCATGACAAGTGTTTGAGGATTTGGTGATATTAATCAAAGGTGGTCGCCTCCATTACATCCTCCGGCCGTTATTCGACAGACATCAGCCATGTCTGCAACTGCAACGACCGCAGCCATTTTCCCATCAAGTCCTGCCACTCGCATTCCCAGTCGCTTGCCCACAAGAGAACCCAGAAATCCATTCTTTCTCAGGAATTTCTTCGCTTCTTCTTCAAGGTCAAGATCGTCTCTTTTCGGTCGCACATTCTTCATCACGAACCGATCGATTCATGGGCCCGCCAGGCGAAGCTCGCTCTCCACCACAGGCATTAGACCTTTCTCTCCTGTCATGGAGTGGCAGGACTGCACGTGAGTCCCCCCCTTATTCTTCTTCGGTGTAATTGTCCCGTAGCCATGTTCGTTTATCAATTACTCGTGCCTTTGAAGGGGGAAATTTGCGAGCTCTGTTGTGTTTCGCTCACCCCATCTTTAAAATGGGACTCCTCTCTGAAATCATTTCAGTCAACGGCAAATTGCTGCGGCATACTTCGATTGACTCGTCATTTGTACCTCTTGAATGATTTACTAAGTATTGCACGGAATTCGTTGAGTTTTATTCAGGTTGACTTTTTGGCTTTTTTTTCCCCAACTCATTGTGAAATGGGCTTGTCTCTGGTTAATTGAATGTCTATTTATTATCTGGTATCTTCAGGTGAAGATGGGTTTACCATTTTACATGCTTATGAGGTTTGAGTATTAAAATGCAACTTTCCTAAGGCTAACTAGGCACTTTGTTCAAATCAAATGCAGGGTTAAGATGGAGATTGACGTGCCCATTTCCGTGGCATATGAATGTTACTCAGATCGTGAATCAATTCCTCGTTGGATGCCTTTTATTTCTTCTGTAAAGGTTTGCAAGGAGATGCCTTGTCTCAGTATCATTTTTTAGCTGCGCATAATGTGGTTTTAGGGTTATCAATCTACTGCCTTATTACAACTAAGATTTTTAGTGAAATATCTTGTTCTATTCATTGTTTCCTTTTGTTCATTCTTTCGATGTCAAATTGGCGGATGGAGGTTTTAGTGTTCTTCATTGTCAGAGTTTGTGGATTCACATTACCATCACTTGTTGAAGCTCCAACAAATTAGATTGTTACGGATAATGAACGATAATCAGTAGCTATATAAAGACCTTGTATCTTGGGATGCTCTGATTGCTGGAATTGGTTGATGTTCCTCTATTCTCCTAAATACTTGCTTATACCTGTCTCGGATATCGGTGGATTTCTTATGTGAGGATTGACAAGCAAGGACTTGGGTTTATCCTTTTGAGAAGTACTATTTTCAATTTTGCCTGTCAAAATGTTGGAGAAGTGAACTGTAAACTCTGGATGGTATGTGCTAAGGTGCCATACATGATACATAGCTCCCTTCTGCATCTAATTCGGTTTGGTAATTGTGGAGACATGCTGTATTCTACTGTAAGCTTCAAAAACTATGTATGTGCGCCTCTTGCTCAATGAGAGAGAGCACCTGCATTTGAATTGGCCAAAAAACTGTCAAATCCGCTACTAACACCATTTTCCCGGGCTAAACAAAAGCACTTTCCTGAGTTATTCTACAGGTTTGAGTTTTATTCTCCTCCTTTAGTTGTGTGTTGTGGGCTCATGAGTGCCAAATTTGGCTCTGCTTCCATTAGAGAGACATGCTGAGAGAATCCCCAGTAGTTTGCCTTACTATATTTCTAACCTTAAGAAAGCTACATTAACATCAACATCAACAACACCTTTATCCCAAACTAGTTGGGGTCGGCATTAAGAAAGCTACATGGAATATATAAAATATGAACGTAATCTTTCAAACAGATTATCATGGTCACTGGAGTCACTAATTTCAATTGCTTGGTTGCATACTTGAGGTATCTATTCCACTTACAAAACTGACCAGGGAAACTATTCTTGTTAAGTGGCTTGCTTTTTTGATTTTCTTATTTTGATGGTTGATTTCAATATACAGATATTGGAGGATAAACCTGATTTATCAAGGTGGTCTCTAAAGTATAAAGCCTTCGGTCAGGACATTGAATACTCTTGGCTTGCTCGAAATATGCAGGTGATAAAACACAGAGTTACACAGGTTTCTTTATATAGTTTTACATTGGCGATTTGATTCTGGTCATTCTTGCTGAAGTCATAATTTGGTCATTTTGTGCAGCCAATCCCAAACCAGAAAATCCACTGGAGATCTCTAGAAGGTCTTCCGAACAGGTAAAAAAAAGTTGTAGGAAAATTGTTTTGTATTTTCATTATACAAATTCTGATGGGGCTACTGAAACAATAAGACTTCTGCTCGTTATGGGGTATCCTCTATGGGAATATTATTCATGTTGGCACAGGAAGCACTGCCAATATGCTTGTATTTACAAGAACTTGATTTAAGCACGATTAACAGTGGGCATAAATCTGCATAATAAGCTTCGTTGCAATTGTTATAGGCTGTGCTTCTCAGGTATTGAGCATGTCATTATTCCCAAGCTTAATTGCTGTTTCTCGCTTGAGGGAAGGAAATTAAGTATTTGATTGATGCAACGAAATTGATACAGCTGTCAGAGTGAATAAAAATGAGAAATCTACAAATAGGCCATCTTCTGGAACCTGCCTAGCTTTCTGAAATAATACAGCCAAGTTAGTTGTAGATTAAAATGCCGTGAATGTTTAAACAGTATTCAATGCCATCATGACTTATCTATTATCTGAATTATGACCTCACGATTATGTGAAAGTTTGAAGTTAATGGAGAATGGATTCGCAAATTTTGATTAGATTTTGTAGCTACTTCGTTAGGCAAAATAATACCTGCTACATCGACTTGAAAGCTTATTCATATCTTAAAGGAAATGTAAAAACAATGGTGAAGTCCTATTGGTGAACTGAAACCATTCATTAAAGTTTTCTGGGTGACCATTTTGGAACTTCATGATAAGTGACAAGTCTCTTTGAAGGTCATAGCAGCATTGTTTCTTTCTTCAAGTTGCATAAAATTTTCATTATTGATGTCAGAACTATCATTGCTTGTCTATGGGGTTTACTTGTCGCAGCTAAGTTTCTCTTTCCTTCATGGCCCATTCAAAATTGGTTTTGTGAGAGTTCTTATTGATCTAACTCTGGTTCCCCATACGGTGCCATCTAGTTATGGCAGTTAGTTCCTTCACCTATTGCTCAAACAATCCGTGTTGGATCTTAATGGCTTGCATCCTATCGTTCTTTGTTTTGTATGTCCGTGTATGCCTTGTATTGGCAAGCTTCTGTCACATACTATGCTCTTCGAATACATACTTCATGTGCTTGGTCTTTATTTGGAACATAAACATTTTAGTAACACCCAACAGTTCTAAATATTTGTAACATTGATTGATTACACTATATAAAAGTGGGTGACAATGATCTCTCATGTGGCAGAGGAGCTGTTCGGTTTTATCCAAAAGGTCCATCTTCCTGCATAGTAGAAGTAAGACTGCACAAAGCATTATCCTGTATTTGATGTCTTACTGCCGATGTGTGCTTCTATGAATGTAATGCACGTTCTCCCACTTTCAATTGACCATCAAAATTGAAATTACTATGATGTATTAATAACCCGAAACACCTAATAGGTGCTGCACTAAGGACATAAATCAAAACGGCTATTTCATGTATCAGTTCTATCTATGTACGTCTTTTCTCACTAACATGTCTAAATGGAATGAAAGAGGAAGAGAGTGATAAAACTATGCAATACATAGAAAAATATACGGTTCTGTTTCATGGCTTAAGTAGTGAAGCTCCCTCACCAGTGTTTCATTTTTTTTTCCCAGCTGATGGTTTCTTATGAGGTGCCTCAACTTTTGGTTCCTGTGGCAAATGTAAGGATTCTCTGAGTCCCTTGCAAGGTTATTGAAGCTAGTAAATACCAATGAACTCACCGTATTTTAATAGCTACCTAATCACTTCGTTGCCAAGTCAGTTGCACTGATTAGAGAATAGCATGATGATAAGTCTAATGATGGAACTAGAAAAGTAGAAAACTTTTTGCTGCTAATCTCTCTTTTGAGAAATCAGTATTTATATGATTCTGGTGGAAGTGTTTCATATTAAATGTTGTAGAAGCTTTAGGGTCTATTTGGTAACAATTCTGTTCCCGAAAACAATTTCTGAGAAATCGATTTTTTCTAATTCTGTTCCCAGGACAGAGAAGTAGATTTTTTTTCTTCTTGTTTCTGTTCCTTGGCTACCGATTTGTTCCCGGGAACAGATCTGACGTTACCAAATATATTTCTGTTCTTCTACTATTCTCAGGAACAAAAGAAGAGGAATTAGAGAAACAATAGTGTCACCAAACAAGCCCTTATTTGTCGGAGAATAATGAAAATTCGTTTATTAGACTGCTGATCTTAGTTTTTTCGCAGGCGCTGCAGCCTTTTCTGGAGAGCTTACTGCGACGTGGTTTGGAACGCTTTGCAGTGGTAGCTAAGAGCTACTAAGAAGACCGAAAACACCTAACTATCCAACAAACTTTGCGGAATGTATCATTCTGGATGCTTACATGCTAGGTCGTTTCCATATAGGAGCATCCGAACCATTCTTAATGGAAACCATCTGTATACTGTATTCTTTGCTGCGTGAACTACATTCGTTCACGCAACTGTGTTGTACTTCCATTCTTCCAATAAGTGAACTATGATATTCATACAGATCTTGTGGTTTGTTTTGCTTATTTTGGAACATTGACCACTTTTAAACAAGTAGTCACCCACTTCACAAGCTCAAGTCAAATACGAAACTTCGAGCAGAAGTACTGAAACATGTATCAATGGTGCATAAATCGAACAGCCACTTTTAGGTCTCGAGCCTGAGGATAAAGCCGTACTTTTATCTAAACTTTTGGTCGAATATAATCGGCTAAACGGTTGGTTGACGGGCATCTACAGCGGCATAACGAGCAGATTAGTCCAGCCAAGTTCAAATGCTTCGCAGCATTGTTTCTGTTGGGAGCGCACAGCGGAAGTCCGATACTTTCACTCGGGGGGATCGGCCAAGAGGGAGCCTAAGTCCGAGCCCGTCAATATATCCAGTTGGACCCACCTTTACTCAAAAGCTTAAACCAATGAGTTATGAGCCAATTTGGATATATTAACTGGCTCAGTACCACATCAATTCTCCTATGTGGGATTTCTCTAACACAACTCACATATGCATCCTCACAGTTTCAAATACAGGAATTATTTTGTGGACGTTTTGAGTCTGAATGTCGGACGGAATTCATCGTCTGCTATTCTGCTTAACAAGCCTTTCTTGAGAAATTCGCTAGCAGTAACAAGAACAAACACAGGACAAAGTTCATAAACCTAAAATCTGTCTTTCCAGACAAATTCGACAGTCGAGAATCTTCGGAAATATGAAACTACAGAGGGAACGAAGTAAGACTTATGGGTGAGAACCCGGGGTCAGATCAGCTACGTGCCAGTGCCGCATGCAAGTTACATTAGTTTGTCCAAAGAACTTAGCACCACTATAGAGCCATCTTTCGTGCGTGCAAGAAATATGCGATGATGATGTCAGTTGAGGTACTTCAAAATGAAGTCGAGTCCAGAGTAAACTTTTTGAGAAATGAGCGGCACTTCATGGAGATTTTCAGAATTTTCACTTAGAATATATGCATATAATATATTATAGCTTCAAGATCCTACATTTCCCATGATGAGATTGAAGAAAAGATACACTTTGCATTCTCTAATTTCCTTTCTAGTTTCTTAAACTTCAATAAAATGTGAAGTGTTAAGTCCTTCATCAATTCTTGAGTGTGAGAATTTCTTCATTTCAACACTGATGGATGTAACATGTAGAATAGGAGATTGGTTTTCGTCGAAAGAGGAGTGTCCAATAGTACTTATTTAGGATACGTTTGTTTGTTTGTTTTTTTTTTTTTAACTCAAGATTTAAAAGATTTTCTTTCGAAAAATGATTGATTGTATCTCTTAAAACATTTAGTCAATTTAAAGTGTGAGTACTTGAGACCATATTTATTAAGATGGATTCTTTGCTAATATTTGGATATAATAGTAATTATCGACCAAATCAACGATAATACACCATCGTTGCTCCGAGTTCTTCGAAGTAATGCCGCTAGTAATTTCGCGTGTAATTAATAACAAGTATTACAATTTGGCAGTGTACGCCGGCTGTTCTAGTGAAAGGGTATGTGAAGAATTTTTAATAATATTTCAACACATCGATTATCGATTTTTTTTTAATTTTTAATTTTGTCATTTTTTTCTTCTCTTTTCCTTCTTTATTTATATTTTACTGTGGCCTACGAGGGTCACCGCGCCATCGAGGCGATAAGCAAGTCTAGCCTCGCCCAGGTCTAAGCGAGAGCCGTGACTCACACCATAGTCGGCAAAGATAAGGGCCCGACGAGCCTTGCTGGCCACAGTAAAAAAAATTAAAAGAAGGAAAGTAGAAGAAAATAAAAAATAAAAAACTTAAATTATTATTCACATTGGTACCGGTTGTGCCATGTAGAATGACCGGCGTTTATGTCAGCGATTTCCAACCAAAATTGATATGATTGACTCAATTGAAACAATTAAAAGATTTAGAACTACATTGACAAAAGTGTTTAGAATTGTTTTGGTAATTCCAGTGTTTCATATTTAAGGTACTTCTAGTTTCGGACTAATTGCCTTGATATTTTTTTTTATTAAACTATAAATCTTGATAAAAAGGAATGTAAATTAGTTTGGGGTCATGAAAAATGGGCCAAGCTGGTTTTTGAATGATCATGTCGTTGCTCTTCAGGCCCAAATGGGTGTTTTTGATGGTTCAGCACAAGTAAGCATGTAGCTTGGTTCTTGGAAGATGCGGTTACTAATGTCATCAATACAAATTTGATGACTTTAAAAAATATAATGGTGTATTTATTTGAGTGAAGGAATTTTTTGCAAAATAATTTTTTTTTGGTTCGTTGAAAATGATTGGTTAACGGAAAACTATTTACGATCAAAGAAAATATGCATTTTTAAAGTTAGGAAAATGAATTCCCTGATATGATAAGGGGAAAATATTATCTTAAAAATGATTTTTTTGAAATATTTTGCTGAAACAAGTGCATCCTAAATTGGTGATCAAACAAAAAAACCCATCTTTGTCATCACCTCTCTTGTATTTTTTTTTATAACCCAGGGAACCCCCGCACGGCCATCACCTCTCTTGTTGGTCATGGGAAATTAGGAGAAGGAAGTGGACCATAGACCATTGGACCTACATCTCTTTAATTATGTTTGCTCATGAATAATTAAGAAAAAGAACATTGAGAATCTAGGTTATGTCATTTCAATGACTTTATCTCACCTAATGCTCTAAGACCAGCTTACTTTTTCCTAATCATCTGTCTTTCAGAAAAACAAAAACATTGTTAACCTCTCGTAAGCGTGCCAAGAAAGAGAAATTTTGTGGGGCCAATGAAAGAACCACTTAAGACAGGATTAATGATAGTAAAGAAACATGACCCACTTTTTCCAGACTTTGTCCAAATAAATTATTCAGATGCATCACCCTTAACCATCAGATATTCATTCATATGTCCAGATTAAGGTTCTTCTTTTTCTTTTGTATTGACCTGGATTTGGATTTGGATTTCTCTTTTCTCTATCAACATTTATATGAGCCCAACTGGTGGAATGTAAAGGGTTTTCAGGTTCATCACAGGCTCACAGCAGAAATGGTAATGTCAAGCTTTCTTTTGCTTATTTTGGTGAGGCTCATCTTTCCCTGGACTTCTTTTTCTCTTTGGCCTTATCATCTTTTACATTTGTTGGAATGAATTGGTCCTAGTGGCCTACAAAAAAAGAAGGCTATGTTATTATGAAGCTTGAACAGTTTATAAAGGCTATCCATCCCAGACATGAGTTCTTCTTGTGTACTTAAAATATGTGCACTTAGCTTTCCATCTTAGTGCTTGCATTCATTCATATACTGCTTGATTACTAAATTGTCTGTATCTTCAATTTGTCTTGTCAATGTTTGAGCTCCTTTTGGAGCTCGACACGTGCTCGTGCGCATGTGCATGGGCAAATGCATTCCTTCTCTCTACCCACGATTGGAGGGAGAAGAATCCAACCATCTTTTTTCTTTCCCTGGGTAAAATTGGTGATGATCATGGCAAAATATCATGTGCAAGAAGAATGTCACAGATGAGTTCACTACATCTTTATCTTTCTCATTGTCACTCAGTCACTCATTCCCAGCATATTGATTGCATTTTTGTGTACTGTTGTTGTTCACCTTTGTTGAGGTCAACTTACCTGTCAAATCTTGCTGATCCTGGTTTCGTCACCAAATGGGATGTTGTCAAAACAACTTTGTCGTGGTGGTGGGCATGAATAAAAGATGTCGTGTCTGGCTTTGTATAGATGGATCATGGATGGAGGAGGAGCTTCTAGTTCGGATCCGGGAATTGTCCGAAAGCGACCTGACTTAATTTGAGAGGCACCAGGAATAAGCCCGACGAAATTAGATGGAACCGCCCTTTTCTTTTTTCGTTTTCCCTGATCCCTTCATCCACATTGCCTCATTGCCATCAATAATGTAGGACCCTGGCCATTTCTTTTCCTGGTCCGATATGATGACAGCTCGGAGAATTTCCTACCACTACTTTAGTCTCTGACCGATCACGAAAAGCCGGTAATCCATCTGAACATAGTCATGTATGTGGAGTGCTCCTTTCTGGGTGTGCTTGATTCTGCAGTGTCAGGGGAATCCCAGCGGTCCCCCCTTTTTATAGGGGGAAGGTTTTAATAAAGAAAAAAAAGAATGGCAAATGGATGGTGGAGATGAAGAAGGGCAGGAGGTCAGGGGAATTGGCAGGGCAGACGATCCGTAGGCATGGTGGTGAGTGAGAAGTGAGTGAGAGGTGGTTTGCTCTTTGCCATCATGGTGATCTTAAAGCAAGGAGATCTTGAGACATGACTTTCTAGGAGTCTTGCACTTTCATGTCTCACTTGCTCACTTGCCCGTAAAGCTGTGCCTCCTCTCAAAAATTGCTTCACGTGGTTATTGTGGCTTCAGATCCTAGAAGGCGGTGCACAGCTCTTTGTGGAAAATTTGTTGTTTCGGTCGGGCTCTGCTATATCAAAGAACCAGTTGTTAGTTCCGGTAGCGAAATGGCTCAACACTTTCTGAAGTATTCTCTGTTTCCTTCATATTATCTTTCTTGCTCTTTGCTCTCCTCCGAATCTCGAATTTGGTCTCGAATCTGTAGATGATGTCTGATTGATTAACTGGGACGTAAAGGATGCCAAACTCGACTATGAAACAATCTTAAGGATTCCAACCGGAACCTCTGGACAGCGTGTATATGCAAACCGAAACACGATGGACAAGTGTTGGACAAGCTTTTAGGGATATTTACTCTTTCAATGAAGTCCAGAGTACAGACAATGACCAAAGCAAAACTTCATCACGGACAGTAGGAAATGGAAGTTTAAATGCCCGGCTAAACTGACACAGATCTATTGTTACAAAAGGTTAAGACTTGCGCGAAATATTTTACACTGATGCCTCTTTGCAGGCAGGATACTTTTAACAGTGCAAGTTCTTGCATCAGACTTTCATTTTAAGCAACTAGAGACCTTCATCAGTTAACCAGAAGCCGGATTACTCGGACTCTTCCCAAGATGAGAGAGCTGCTTCTCTCCGGTCCTCGGACTATAAGGTCCTCTTCCACCTTGAGGACTCTTCTCACCTCTTAATTCGCTCATGCGAGGACTGAAAGTGGGCCGAGGGCTCTGGAGGGTGCTCTTCGGTGTCGCGGTGGAGCTTGTGATTTTCGGACTAGACACATGTCGGATCTCACCGCGGCTTCGAGTGATAACCTCATCTAATATCTCTCCACCCCCACCATAAGAAGCTCCAGCACCAATCTCCGTCCCCTGGTCGAATATGCAAAACACGAGTTTGAGTTTGGCAATCAAAATCGGATCCGGATTCCCTACCATGATGGTAGAGAATCATAGAATCTTGGCCCTCCATTCCCTATTTATAAGGGGCAAAAGTTTGGGATAGGTAGGGAATGGAGGGCCAAGATGTTAATGTTTTCCTACCATCAATGGTAGGAAATCCTTAGCCATCAAAATCAAGGAAAATTACAATGCATCTTAGAATTTTATGATCACATCGTTCTCAGGGACTACGGGAAGAGCGCAACTTACTGCTGCAAGATCGAATGGCAAAGCCGGTGCTTCTTCAAACTCTGCAGCATCCAGATCCTGAAGATGTACTCCTTTGAAAAACTTTGGCAAGATATATTGTCTTGCCGGCACCAAAAGCATGATCATCAAGGGAAACATAACACCAGCGATCGGAACCCACGTGAGTCCGAAGCAAATAAGCAGGTACGTTGTCTGAAACAGCGTGAACGTGACGATGGCCTTGAAAGGCACCGTCTCCACAAAAGTTGCGTGGTACTCCTCAAGGACCCTGAAGGAAATTTGTTCGGTATGAGATAGCAAGTTCAAAAACATAAGCAAGTTCAAGAAAATAAGACCGACTAAAGTTCGTCTATTCGACTGGTTAAGGATATGAAAAATTACTTGTATCTTCTGCTCGGTGCAGTAAAGAGCAGCAGGATCCTTTCCCAGAACTGGTTACCCGGTAAACTATCAATCGCCATATAAGCAAAGTATCCCCAAAGCACCGCAGTTGGAATCTTTTTTAGGATAGGCATGGCTGCGACGCACCCTCCGACCAGCATTGCCTGAAGTAAGTTACTGAGGCGTTGTTCTTTGACCTCGACGGGTAACAGATCATCAATCTCCTTGTCAACATCAAACACCGTTTCATCAACCGGGGCATCAAGATGGCCCATGCTTGAAGCGGCTTGTACTGTCGTCTCCTTCAGCTCATTAAGTCCCTGCCAACACAATATGAAAACTCATAAGATGATTTGAGTTGGAGATTAAGTATCACAATATTACATCCGATTTAAATATTTCATGCAAGAATGAAAGAAAAACGAATTCTGGTTTTGTTCTTACTCGAGAAGAGCTATCCTGGTAGACCAGTGGGGTCTGCATTTGTTGATAAGCTTCTTGCATATTCCCATACAGTTGCCCTAAGCTCGCGTTGTTCCGTATGCTTCTTCTAGCTGTAGTAACGAGTCGGTTCCGAAGCAGCTGTGCGTTGGACAGAGAATTTAGTGCTTAGATCTTTCTAGCAATATAGCAAACATACATGACTCTTACCTTTTGAAGCAGAAGACGAAAAAAATCAAACATTTGGACAATTACCTGGTGTTTGAGTGTTGCAAGGCTCTTCGTATGCATAGGGGATTGCGGTATCACTCCATTTGCCGGGGGAACTCCAATAAGGCCACACATCAATGTCTGCAATCAAGAGAGCATTGTTGTCCTTCAAACTCTTAAACCAGGAAATGGAAGAATCACATGGAGAAATGTTGCTAAAAGGAAAAAGGTGACTAGTTGCCGAATCCATGGAATGTTCGCATACCAAGAACCCCAGAAGAAGCAGGTCGTAGTGATAAGAAGCAGGCTTTCTCAGATTGAACTCCTTCTGCTGAGCAAGTTGAGATGCTACGCTATGATCGAAGTAATAGAGCACGGCAATCATCGTCGCCGGTATGAAAGCTCCAATTATGTAGAAAAATGGAACGTTCAACATGTCCTGTCATTTCGATACACGAATCAGCGATAATTTTTCTTGTCAGGGGAGCTTAAAATTAACTCTTTAGCAAGGAATTTGAAATAGGCGTGCCTTAACAACAGTCCAGTTCTGGTATGCACCAGGGGACCACGGGTTTGGGCTGAAAAGACGCCGTGGGATTCCGTCGGGGACACTTTTTGCCGGTATGTAGGAAACAGCGGTCCAAACTAGGACCATGAGCGGCACTCCATAGTCTGCAATGAAGCTCCGAAGCCATCCTATGGAAATCGCAAATCACAAGATATTGAGATTTCATATGGAATCATATGCAATCAGAAGCCGCTATTCACAAGAGGAGTAGGATTTCGAAACTCTGTCAACTTGCCTGTTCCATACCGCCACGATCGAGCTTTCCGGCTTCTCAATGCAGTGAGGAGGAGTCCAAACGAGAGGACTACCGCAAACATACCATTGGCGAATCTCCATGAAGGTAAAAACTCGGTCAACTTCGGGTTTTCCTGTTGCGGTATGCGGAACTCTTCCACTAGCCCCTGGCAATCAAGCACACAATGTTTGAGAAACTAATCTGACCTCTTTTACTGATTTATAAACTATTACATCGAGGATGTCGCACATGGTCTCATGATCCTACAGCTTGCAAGCATCTTACTATTGATTGAGCAAGGTAGATTGTTTGTTTTTTAAGGAATCGAATTTAGATTGTTGCTCCCTCTTACTTTAATAGCTTGCTGCATAAAGAGCATTGCTATGAGCAAACCGAACAGCTCTCCGGCCACACGGGTAAATCGGTTGATGATGGAGCAAGCTCCTAGTATGGCCATCAGAAACAGCAAAGCAGCTGTCCACACACACACCCTACACAGTTTCCCAAAAAGTATGAAGGTCAAACAAAAAAATGGCATAAGAAACTGAAGATTTTTTTCTTTTTCTTTTTTTCTTTTTTCCTTCAATGGCAGAATAGATTACCAAGCTGCCCATGCCAGGAACAGGTTCCGACCCAGATCAGATCTTTCCTTGGCAAAGTTGAACATGAACGTGTACATGATGACAGTAGGCTCTGCAACTCCCAGGATCAGCAAAGGCTGGCCGCCGATGATCGAGTGGATGATGCCGCATAGTGCAGTGGACGCTAAGGTCTGAACTGCCGTCAAGACTCCCTCTGCATTTACCGGATCGATGTCAGAAACAGAAGCATAATTGGATAACTCTTTCGGTTTGCCCCCTTATTGCACTATCTTGCTATTCAGTTTTCTTCTCTCATTTTGAACTAAGTTCCATTATAAATTAAGCGAACCGAAAGCCAACAAAAGATCATATAATAAGAAAGTGTATCCTCGATATCACAGATACAATGCAATCTTGTTTACCAGTGCTTCTCTCTAGCTGTTCACCGAATGAAATTACCGGAATCGCCGAAGCAAAGAATATGTAAGTCGTTGGAGCCAAAATCCTGAAAATGAACCACAGTTAGCCATCGGTAATGATACATCCAGTAGCGCAAACACTCGGAAGCTTAGCTACAATTACTAGGACACCACTGTCTAATGAAAACGAAATTGCGAATCAGTACCTGATTCCTGCTCGGAAGCCGCCACTCCAGTCTTGCCGGTAACACATAAGCCTTCCTTTAAGGTCATTCTTGATTCCCTCCATGGGAACAAATGTCTCCTCCATAATTCTTTCTCAAGATAAAAAGGTTTCGCCAACCCGATGCAATCTTTTCGCTACTTAATGCCTTCTACAGGAACAACTCGATCCTCATACACCATCAACGCGTAGCCATGCCGACCCTAGCAAGTTCTGGATTAACGGAAAACCTCCATAACTTCAACCGGAGCAATGTCGTACAAGACTCTGAGATAGGTTCAGACACTCATGAGCTGCTAGAAAGTGTTCATGCAGGAATAATTCAGAGAAACCAGCAGGTAAGATTCAGTGCACAACACACAAACAAAAGGGTCACAAGCCAAGTTATTTGTGCATCTGCTGATCTAAACTTCCTGTAAAGAGAAGAGTGCAGAATGCCTCGATTATATAAGCTCCAAAAAGTGTTTTTGCGATTGATAAAAGAGCCAAAAAACAGAAGGGAGGAAGATTCTGGTGCATAGCAAAGCAGAGCAGGTCAAAAGAGAGATGACAGAGGGAGGCTTGACAACATATCTCCCTAACTACAAAAAATGTAAACTTTGCTTGGTAATGCTGATGATGCAGATACCTTAAAATCTGTACGAATCTCCCCCTCCATTAATTGCCCACTTTGCTTTCACAAACTTTTTTTTTTTGGACCCATCAATCATATAAAAAACCAATAATTCTCCTTCAAAATATTATTTTATGTTCATTGAATACATAGAAAATAATAATTTGGTTAAAATAAAATGAACATATGTCAACGAGGCATGAATTTAAGGACATGCATCAAGATGGGTGGCCTTACAATTATTAACTTTCTTTCTATTTTATTTAGCTCATCAAAGAAGGGAGATTTTTCTCCTACATGCCATGGCCTGTCCATTTGATATAGAGAGATGACGAGCTCCATGGATGTGTTCCTTAGTTTACATGTCGGTGCGTATAAGTCCTGCATCCCGAATTGCCAATCATATCTTTTTATTTTCCGATGGTGGGAATACCCTTTATTTGTTTTACATCTTATGGATCTTGAGGTCTGGACAAGGCATCAGATGAAGCAATTTAAGGATTTATTTAGATCCGATCGTTTTTCATGAGTCAACATGGCATGAATTTAGGGACATGCATCAAGATGGGTTGGGCTTACAATTATTATCTTTCCCTTTTATTTTTTCTAACTTTTGCGTTGAGCCAGTTCAGCAGACAGTGGTTGACATGATACATAATGTGTTGCTTGTCTTTATTGAACCTTTGCTTTGACTTTTATGTGAATTATTTACTTCTCTTTAGTCCAATTTATTAATTCCTTGAACAGTTTTCGAAGTATTGAGAGATAGAGAGAGAGAGAGTAGTGTACGTACCTTATGTCAAGAACTCACAAGTTGGGTGGCAAATGGCAATTCATTTAATATTCAACAAGATAAGTCAAGAAATATGTACAAAAATCAAAAGTCGGTCCATTTTCGTATCATGACGTGCATGGAGATAGAAAATTTTAGAGCTGAGTATAAATGCATAAAGTAGTGCCTAACAAACCTCAGTGAACAGAAAGAAATAAGTAGATATAAAAACCTTCAAGGGAACTGAGTTAGCAGCTTATTTCAGCAAGAATTAATTACAAGTAGTACCTCAACTTATGATTTCAATTGCAATGTGGTCCTTGTCCTCTTAATATGTGCAATTAACCGACTACAATTTCGACTTTTCTTAATATGGTAAAAAACTATTTGTCGTGGGTGAATTTGCAAAATCGAAAATCGTAAAGGTGTTGGGTTCGGATGGCAACGAATTAAAAGGATACAATTATATCGAAGCGGATTAAATTTAAATACGTTGCAAAAGTGTTTGTAGCTTAACATTTTACCCAAAAAATCTAAATAAATAGAGAAAGACGTCAAGAAGAAAGATTAGCCTCTTTAAAGAACAAGGCTTTACGCGTTGAAATCATTGGTCTCTCGCCAGCCATCCCCGTCCGCTTTCTCGGAGGCTTGCGAGAGGTTATCCGGACCTTCAAGCAGCCGGATCTCCGCGCCCATATCCTTAAATTACAAAAAGAAAAGTAGGATCGGACCATGTCACAAAACGTGGGACTCCTCACAGCTGGGCTTGCATGAAGCTGAAACCGATTGACCTAAATCTTGTCTCCGATTGGTTCATTTTTTGAGATCCTATCTTCAATTATTTTCCTTGTTTCCATGCACCGACATGACCGGGATCCCTCATGCTTCTTCACCGAGGGGATGCTTTAACGTAATTTGTTGCCAAAACATATGGTCGGACCCCCCCTTTATAAAAATTTGCTCGTTATGTTAATGTTCATTACACTAAAGTTTGAATACTAGCATGCACTATCGTACAAGTAAATTTTAAACAACTGGTTATGCCACCGCACCCAAGATTCTCATGCCATGATGATTCAACTCCTTTCTCTATTCCTTCCAAAAGGGTTCTCTTTCTTTCTTTTCTTTCTTTATGAAGTGGGTTGAGTTTGCTTTAATTGGAAGGAAGCTGAGCTCATAATTAGCAGGCGACCTTTCTTTAGATGTTATGATTCATTGGCATATTCCTAAGGCCAAAACTCGGAGAGAGGGGTCCTTGCTGATTCATGTCCACCGTCCATGGTGGATATTCATGGCAAGTCACGGTCAAATTTAGTGTCGAGACTCTTTTTGGTGAGGGGTGAATTTCTGGAATTGTATGGCACTTTTATGAAGGGAAAGTTATCAAGAAAATCATAAATTTGTTGTAATTGTGTCAATTCAGGTTAAAAATTAAGTCTTAAACCTTTTGCATTTGTGCAAATTCAGTCCATCCGATCAATTTTGGCCAATCAGCACTAATGTGCACAATTTGTAGTAATGTTTTATTATTTTTTGCATTACTTTTTCTTCTTCTACTTCCTCTCTTTCTTCCTTCAGCTGGTAGCTGGATCAGCCAGGCTCAACATCGCGAGCTCTCTCCTTTGGCATATCATCAATCCAGCAACCGGTTGGACAAAGAAGGAAAAGAAGAAATAAAAGGAAAAAAATCATAAATTATTACACCTCTGACACATTTACCCCAAATTACTATTTTGATCACCATATTTATTTGAAAACATAGTAAAATATTATTAAAACTACCATGTCAGCATAGGCCGGCGTTCGCGTCAGAGCCCCACCGACTAAAGTTTGTTGGATGGGTTGATTGGCAAAAAAGAAAAAGGTTTAAAACTGAATTGACACAATTACAATAATTTCATGCCTTTTTTTTTTTATCATTTTCCCCACTTATGGATGTTTTCCTCATCGACACGGACTTTTACAAACCCTTTATTAGCGTAAAAAATTTAACACATTCATCACAGGACCGAAAATAAGTACATAATTATTATTATATGGCTAATTTTAAGTACGTATGCCATTCATTAAGGGATGAAAATGAAAAAAAAAATTCTAAATTATTGGCAATGATACAAATTTTTTTTTTCTAAAAATCAGGGGTGAGCATGGTTTTAGGGTAGAACTGAAACCTGGAACTAGACCAGTGGGAATCTATTCAATTCTAAATTTCAATGTATGCAGGGTGGGCTCCAAATTTCAAAAATTGAAGAACATGTTTTGATGGGTTGTTACAAGATTTTATATTTTTCTCAGTATACGTTTTATGGTTATGATGTGGTAATCCATGATGTTCAATGACAAGTGTGAGCTTCCATTTTAGACAATATTATAATTGAGACTTTTACTATAGCAAAAGGACACTTCAAGTATCAATATTTGTGTATGACGCTTACTTTTATGTCAATATTTTTTTGGGATCACTTAAGTGCAAAAAAAAAAAATGATTCCTTTAGTGCCAAGGCAAGAAATTCCGGCAACCTCACTAGAGTTGGCATTAAATAATCAATTTTTTTAAAAAAATTAGCACTTAAGTTATCCAAAAATAATCACTTTAGTACCAAATCAAAGAAAAAATGATCACTTTAGTGTCAACGGCAATAAATTTCGACGACCTTACCGGAGTTGGTACTTAAATAATTATTTTTTTTTACAAAAAATGGCACCAAAGTGTGCGATGTATAAATATTAGCACTTGAGGCGTTCTTTTGCCATTTTACTTTGCTAGTGTTTCATATTTATTCATATATCTAAATATGAGTTGTGATAAGTTAATTTTAACAACAAGTTGTGATCATTAAAAGTATTGATTTATTGCAAGATTTAAATTAAAAATACAAATAAAACCTGAAAAGACTTGAAACCGACCTTGGGACTTGTGAAAGGATAGGTTACTGATTCCAAGGTATGCATTGCAAGTTTCAGGCTTCAAAAAATAAGGAACCTTTTTTGACATATAGGTTTCAGGTTTTAGATGAACCCTACACAAAATCATGGAACTTGGAACCGTTCAATTCTACTGGAATTTGCTCTCCGTTGCATGATTCAAGAAAACTCAAGCGACTGGGAATCCGCTTTATAACGTCTTGTGCTTCTTGATATAATGAGATCTTGATGGCTGATGACCACTCGACTCGAATTGAGTTTTTCTTATCGAATAAAAAATGAATTTATTGATCATAAGGATACATGAAAATATTGTAACTTCTTGATGAAAATCGAAGCAGATCAAAGCCTTGAGTCCTAAACAAAGTCAAATCTAGAAAATAAGTAGTATCAACAGAGCACCAGCGGGATTAAGCAAACACCCATTTTCATAAGGACGGATATGTCAAGCAAAATAATCAACGATCAATCACTGGATCTTATATCATGTCAATGATGAGTGTGTGTCGGAAATTCTTTCTTTAATATCCTAAGTAGCATCGACACGCCACAACGACACGACAAGACATGTCGACTCAAAAAATGAAGAATTCCTAAATGTATATTTTTTTATGTGCATGATAAATTATCATTTTTATGATTATTTCAATCCAATTAATTTGGTTCAAATTCAGAAATAAATAAATATAAATATAAATGTCTAAAATGAATTAACACTAAAAATATTAATCCACCATTTGTATCGGATGTCTCACACCTATTGATCACTTGTCGATCGCGTGGCAAAGCGTGTGTCAGACACGGACGCAGAGACAAGAGGACATGAAGAGTGAAGACGAGCCCCCGAGAGTATCCGTGCTTCATAGTCAATAATTATGGCATTGTCGGCTGGTGATGCATGCCTAGATTCATCTTTTTCTAAACCATTGCCATATGAATACAACCAAAATAGGTTGAATGAAGGGTTAATACCATGAAGAAGCCAAACCGGTACTCAATAAATTTATCCAAGATTAATTTTTTGACCATAAAAAAATCCTAAACTCGTATACTTATGATAAATATATTTAAAACTAATTTTTTAACCACAAAAAAATTCAAACACCTATTTGGAATTCACTCTCCGTTAGTTTTCCTTAAATTGGGTTAATACCACGAAAATTTCACTACTGGCACATATGGACAATTAGAGGTTAAAAGTATTGGATCTAGCAATATCACTTAGAGTGGGGTGAATAAGTGATTCTGAAACTAATCGAAATTTATTACGGAATTAAAACTATTTCAATTCACAATCAGTATTAGGAACAGTATAATAACGTGCAGATAATCTAAACACGGAATTAAAAGTTTAGAAAAGAATGCACACTCAATTTATAGTGATTCAGCTTTTACGCCTACGTCTACTCTACCACGATGACAGCCGATTGGCTGGATTCCACTAGAATGATTCAATGGAGGTTACAAGAGATGAAGAACACTCAGTTGCTCTTACAAATCCTCACAGTGAAAAAAATTGAGAACTCTCAGAATAAATATGTGAATCTCAACAACTCAGGCATTTTGGAATTTCAATGTTCTCAACACAGCCCCTCAGGTCAGCATAGTTCTTCTTTTATACTCCTTTACTTTCAAACTAGCCATTGGCTAATCATTCAAAGGATCACTCTTCAATCCTCGATTGGACGTCATCAATTGAACACGTCCACAGGTCACCATGGTTCTTCTTTTATACTCATTTGCTTTCAAACTAACCGCTGGATAATCCTTCAAAGGATTGCTCTTCAATCCTTAATTAGACGTCATCAATCGTGATTGAATGAGACTGTATCTGGGAAGATATGGTAAATGTTGGAGTAGAATCTGAACTCTTCAGATTTAGTCACCCATACAACTAAATCTTCAGTTTCCAAAAGTATAGTAGATTCAAATAAGTCACAAGACTTATTCTTGGAATGTAGTATCCAATCGTAGATTTCCTCCTGATCTGATTGAAGGAATATCTTATAAATCAAATATCACAAACTTCCATAAAAGAACTTTCCTTAATCGGAAACCTGTCATTTGTGGGTCTTCAGAATCTGTCTAAAAGAAATCGCAGAATCTGAACAGTATTCAGAAGTAGTTTTTAAAAACTCTCTGACTCTGAATAAATTTGAACCATGATACTTAGTTTCAATAAAGTCCTTCTGACACGTCATATAGCTCTTCAGACAAATAAGCCTTAAAATGTAACATGCTTCATCTGATCATCTTCAAAGGCTGCTTCATCTGAACATCTTCAAAAGCAACTCCGTCTGAACGTCTTTAGATGCAACTCCTTTTGAACGTCTTCAAAAGCAAATATATGAATACTCCTTCTTGAGTCTTGATGTCAGAAAAGAATCAATATAAACTTATGTTCACTTGTTCATTTTGCAATTAAAAATACTGTAATCATTTATACAGATTCCATCGGAACAAGGATAGTTTTGTCAAAATCAAAATACTGAGAGAAAGTTTCCACAACAAAAAGTTCTAAGTTAGTACTCCCATCAACTAATACATGTAATCTAACTCAATATTTTGACTATGAAATTTAAAGGAAACTGTTGTAACAAATGCGGAAAACAAACACAGAACACACGGATTTACATGGTTCGATCTAGGTGATCTACGTCCACGGGCGATGCAAAACGAGATTCCACTATAATCAAAGAGAGTACAGATTACAAAAGTCATTCTCAGCGACTGAACAAAAGCACACAGCTCACAAATCTCTCAGATGACGAAACAACCTCCGTACTACCAAATAAACTCCTAGCCGCATCATAAATAAAGCGCAAAAGTGGAGAGAAAATTGAGATTTTGTTCGCTTGCTCGGAGTCGGCCCAACTCTCCGCGTCACGAACCAAATCTCAATTTTCTCTCCACTTTTGGGCCGCACAAAAAATATGTCGGGTCGGGTGACCGAACCGAGTGCATAAAATTCAAAATATATTTAACAGAAACTAATAGAGATGTACCGATTTGAGATTTTTTATAGTAAAAAAATTAGTTTTTGAAAAAATTATCACACACGCATACACACATATATAGTTTGAGCTTTTTCGTGGTATCAAATCTTGAATAAACATAAATATAATATTTGGAAGATCAAATCTCCGTGGTTCGGCAAGACCTCTTGCAATCACGATTGAAATGGAGGCAGAGGATCTGTAAATGGATAGAGCATAGTGATATCAAATCCCAAACACATGTTTATTAAACTCCCAAATCCAGATCGAGAGAGGATATCTTTTAGATTTACAACTAGATAGGGAGAGTTCAAACTGTCAAATCAAAAATGAAATCGGCAGAAGAGAGCTCCTAGGTCTAGATCGAAAAAATAAGAAAATTCAAACAAAATTAACGAGAGAGAGGGGGACCTCCCTCGAAGTTGAAGGTTGAAGAAGATGATGGAGAAAAAGAGACTGAAAATGGTTAAGAGGATCATTCTCGTGCAGTGAAACCCAAAAGAATAATAGTTAATCAGGATTCCAGACCGAAGTTCCCTTCTTGATTATGAGTTTAGCAGTGGGAAACTGATCTGATGTCAGAAGGGGAATTCAAAAAGGATTGCCGAAAATCTCATGTAAAAAAGCCAGAAGAAACGTCCATCTGCGCAAAGCAACGACATAGGACAACGTGAATGTTATCCTTTGGATACTACAATTTTTTTTTTGGTCAAAATTTTGGATACTACATTCAAAAGACAGCAATTATGTCAAAGTGGGTACTATGTCGAGATAATGTCTTTCTTGCTCCGGGTGAACAGAAAGTTATAGCTCGGGTGCGAGACACTTATGGCCGTTACCTGGAGATGCCGCAGCCACCGCCCGCCCTCTCCGCTCATCTCTATAATCTCGAGATAATAAACATAGCCTTTTTTCAATATGCAACATCATTTTCTGGCTATTTATGCAACTGGGTCCTAAATTGGCAAGGACCCTTGATGCATTTTCATTGGGCCATTCTATTGGGGTGTGGTTCGTACTTCCCTACAATAGGAAAGCACGTGGATCATGCTTCATGCTGAGCGAGCGGGGGCCGGGGGAAGCTGCCTCGGCTGGGGTCTCAAGAGGGCAGCGCCTCCTGAATACCAAAGAGCTTTTATGATTTAAATCCATATTTTGTCGGTGGTAGTTAGGGTTTGAAGTCATGAATAGCTATTACTATATATATATACTATTTTTTCACTTATAATTGAGTGATGCAACTAGAGGTGCGATGTGTGGATTATATTGGAATCCTCTAATGGGCATAGCCCTAGTTTACGGGTAAATCAGGATAAAATTTCGTGTCTCGATTTCTCTTTATTGCGCCTTACTTCGATTTGATTATACGCCGAATCCCAACACATTCGTGGGGTTGTTATAAATAGAGTCAAGATCTCCTTCTTCGTCCCTTCCAAATTCTATGTATGGAGCCTGGGTTGATCGTGTCAATCCTCCCGCCCCTCTCATTCCCCAAGCGGACTAGGACTTCGTCTTTGATTGATTAACAATCCCATTAACAACAACTTCCATACTTTATAAAGTAAAGTGAACTACAAGTATTTCTTCAGTAGCATTATTGAATAATTGAAAATACTGATTGCCATACCAAGTCCGACCTAATTAATTGAACGAGGACACATGAATTAGTATCCTTAAATCAATACCACTTGAATACCCTTATCGGGATAACGAACTTTCCGTCCCGATTATCGCGTGTGTTTGTGACGACATAAATATGTGCCTTGCGTCATAAACCGATGAGAGTTGTTGAACCTTAGCTCAAGACGGTGGATGATGGACTCGGAGTATGCTACATTGTCTTGAACATATATGCTTGAGCGAAGAAAGGGCTCATGAGGTGATACAGAAGCTATACCCCATTGTATCTCTTTTCGGAGCTAATTAGCTTAGTTCGATATGGTTTGATCGGTAAATTGAGTCATCATATACATACCCTCAGCAGAACAATAGATCATGGCACCTAAAACGTGTCTTGTTTCTAACTTGTTTTTGAGTTTAGTAAATCTCGCAAACATTTCAATCTTGTTTTCGACGTCGAAATAGCAATATTTCCTTATTTAGTTGCTTGACGATGAAAATTGCACTTTCATCCTTTTGAATCTTTAATTTAGAGAGAAAGCTACTACCCAATACGTATATTTCCCTCTCCTACTGCTTCAACAACCTTCAGGAATCTGGATTAATTTAGTGGCTATGCTATTCTATAATCTTAATTTATCATTCATGATTCATCAAGCTAGCCACTTTATCTCATTACCTACCCACTTATGAGTTTATTATGTCGCCACACCATTTAAAGCAAGTATTTCTTTAGCACTAAATGACAGCTCTTTGAGATGGATTCATACGGAGAGAGAGGACAAGCAAAAAAACAAAACCTAGAAAAACGCTAAAAGATAGTACTAAAAAACAAAGGGAGAAAATTGTCAAAAAAAAAATCCTAAACCTATTACATTTTTATTAATTCAGTCCTAAAATTTTTTTGTGCTGATTCAGTCATAAACCTTTTACATTTATGCCAATTAAATCTACCCGGTCAATTTTGACCGGCCGATGCTGACGTGGATGCCGGCCGGCGATGACGGGGTATTTTTTTTAATAATATTTAATTTTTTTCTATTTTCCTTTTTCTCTTTTCTTTTTTACTGTTCATCTTCTCTTCTTGCTCCTTCATCCTCTTTCGTGGCAGAAGACTTGAAGGTCAAAAAAGCTGAAGACTTGAAGCAGCGGACTGGAAGGGGGGGTCAGCCAGGATCGGGCGCCGGCGATGCCGTCGTTGGTAGAGGCCAGCGCTGGCGATGCCGTCGCTGGGTGAGCTCGGCCTCGCCCAGATTTGGCGTCGCCGAGCCACCCATGGCTTGGCGCGGCTCGGCCTTGCCCAGCCACCCAGCCATGGCGTCGTGTCGCCGTCGCCGGGCGAGCTCGGTCAAGCCCTGCGATGGCGACGGCCGAGCCTCGCCATAGCCGCGTCCAACACTTGCAGGCCATAGCTCGCTCGAGCCAGATCTGGGGGAGGCTCGCTCGAACTAGATCTGGGCGAGATTGTGTTTGGAGGCGGATTTCGGCGACGGGCGAGGAGCACGAGGAGAGAGCGCAGCAAGTTTGCGACGAAATTCTCAACTTCTTCCATAAACTTTCTGATCAATAGCAACTCCGATTAGTCTTGATCATATTGAAAGATTCTCAATGTGCCATTACCTCCCCCACTTTCTCTCCGCTGTGCAGTGTACTCGCCAATGTTAGTTGAACAAAAGAATGAGATCTTCTTCATCGTCCTGTGCTTCTTCTTTCATGTGCCTCTTTGGTCCTTCATGGATAGAATCGCGCATGTTCTTCCTGAAGTCTTCCCTCGCTTCACTAAACTTTAATCTGGAGCTTTTGGTCCATAAAGCTCGCAGCTTGTGTATGTTGAGCATCGTGGATTCACAGGCTGACTGAACTAGCATGCCAGGAAGAAATGATTTGCGGGGAAAGAGGATGAAGGAACAAGAAGAAGAAGAAGATGAACAGTAAAAAAGAAAAGACAAAAAGGAAAATAGAAAAAAATTAAATATTATTTAAAAATACCCCATCATCGCTGGCCGGCGTCCACGTCAGCACCAGCCGGTCAAAATTGACCGGGTAGACTTAATTGGCATAAATGTAAAAGGTTTAGGACTGAATTGGCACAAAAAAAAAGGTTTAGGACTAAATTGACACAAATGCGAAAAGTTTAGGGCTGAATCGGCACAAAAAAAGTTTAGGATTAAATTGGCAAAAGTGTAATAGGTTTAGGGCTTTTTTGACAATTTTCAAAAAAAAAAGGTGCTCTACATGAAATTATACGTAGTTACGTGTGATTACTTTTCTGGCCAAATACGTATGTAGGTGAGAATGTACGTGTGTAATACAAACTCGCATGCAAACAAGCGAGGTGGTGTGACAGTGGGTCAAAAGAATTATGATGCAATAGGCTTTGGTGATCCTGTCCACCATAGTGCTAAAGCGAAATTATCTTTAGCTTTTGTAACTATGCAACGCATTAAAAATGCCTTTTTTAACTACGGAAAGAGGTTAGACACCTTTTAAGTATTGGACTTGACATTTGCGGTTCGCTTAGACTAGTGCTAAAAGGCATGCGATTACGACCCATTTGGCCACTAATGATCGATCGTACGACCATATATATGATTAGTCAAATTGTGGGGCAAAAAAAAAAAATTTAAGGGGAAGAAAAAGGGAATGAGCATTTGCAATTAAATAATGTGTGTGGAAATTACTTTTGTTCTTTCCCTCATTCGATTTGATCGCTTCCGTGGTTACATCGACCAATGTTTCTGGGGTTGAATTCGAATGATTATGTCTCGCACTCTCAACAAAGATCCAAAATCAATTTGAAATTTTCTTGTGAGGCGAAAGACGGAACTCACCTGTTGATAAAGACATTAGACTAAATTATTTTTAGACATCAGCTCTTGATCACTAAGTGGTAGGTCCAATCTCAATGATGGGCACAGCTTTGGTGTGAAAAGGAGAACTCGTTTGAAGGGGCCGACGAGCGACTGAGTTTCCTGACGAAAGTTTTAGGACATTAGAGTCGAGTTCAAGCAATCAAAGTCGATGAAGTTTGGTCTCGACCGTCCGGCTCGACGTGATCATTGTCTTGGATTAAGCCGCGCGGCCGAGCTTCATAATTAGGCCTGGAAACATTTCCCGATAAAAAAATAGAGGTCTCGGCGAGTTTATTCGCGGCCTCGGTGGGGCGGACACCATCCAAACTATAGAGCAGCTCGATACGTTCTTGCGGATGGTGTAACCAGGCTGACCACGAGTTGCTCTCGCATAGTAATCATTTGTAGGACCCCTAAATGACTCATTGCCAACCATGAGACGATCTTTAAAGCCCACTTTTTTTAAGTGACCAAATGAAAATTTCCAATTCTATGATCACCATATACATCACGAAAAGGAGAGGGTCATAAAATCAACATTGTTAGTTGAAATCAGAACGTGATCACACAAGCTGATGATCTTACCAAATATTCCGAAGGAGGCAAAGAGATCGTCGTCGAGTCCCTCAGCTTCGATCGCGTCGTGGAACCGGAGGCATCCAGTTCTGTCCAGGCCGACATGGGTGTGAGGGCGTAAGGCGAGCTCTCTCGGAGCACATTGAGACGAGAAGAAAATATTTTTCATGGTCATAGGAAGAGGTTAACCTTAAAGTAACAAAATCAAGTGAACATTTGGATGAACATCAATATACCGATGCCAATTAGACATGCGCATCGTATAGGGCAAGATGGTCTCAGTTAGGTGAAATACCTCCTTGCGCTGGATCGATCCATGTGGACGGAAATGATCTAACCTGCCGTATAAGTGGATCTCAAGAACAGTCCACCGAATTTGGCAGCTCGGATCCGGCGGTCCACGTTTACTTGGATCCAGGGAAGAATTTGCCCATGAGCAAGCACCTACCAGTACATAATACAAAAGTTCAATGAGGTCAAATCCGATGTATAATTGGCCCGAAAACTTTGTCTAAGTGAGCAATAAACGAATCTACAAAGTTTCAGATACATACCCTTTTTACTTGCTTAGCCAATTCAAATACGAGTAGCGCTATGGATACCAAGAACTCTGTATGTTGCAAACTCATGTGAGTGCTTATTTAAGTTACTAAGACTCATTTAAATACCTAAGATCTGTTACATTATTTAGCAGACCAATTTAGTATACCACATCTAAACTGCAATTCCTGTGCAATTTGCTCAGAAAAGAAAACAAGTTAAAAAGGGCAACGCAAGAGATTTTGGATGAAGTTTCTGCTTAGGGCTTCTATTTCTTGGCTTTTTGCAGGTGGGATCTGACAGAAGCAAAAACCAAAACCCTAACCTTTGAGGCCCATGTACACCCAATGATGAACTAGTTTGGTCTCAATCATGTATATAGTCGGATATGAGCACAGAATACAATATGACAAAGCAATGAACTCACTTCCATGGCAAGCTTGCATAGCCATGTGGGAGCCCCATTTAGAAGATATTACAAACGACTTCCTAAACTCTATTACAAGTACACCTACTAATATCAAGACAGTATGCGATGCAATCCAAGCTTGTCAAGGATGCATATGAACAAAACCAGACTGACACAAGGCATGTCCTTTAACTGGGAAGAGGGAATAAATTTCTCTTGTCCAATGTTCTAGTATACATGTTATTGAAAGCTTTTCAGACAAAGGGCACTTCCTACTTAGGTGAATAAACAACAGACCATATCACTCAAAGTAAATGACTTTTAGAACATAACCAAATGCAGTTTATTGCCTACAGGATGCCAATGGCCAAGCCAGCAGCTGCACACCCCTTTTATGGATAATATGTGGTGATTGTACAGGGCAAGTTATCATCTAGTGATAAATCAATAGCCGACACATAATTGCAATGTAGAGCGCAAGGCAAGATGCAATACTCCTGGAAAAAAATAAATGTTTCTCCATGAAAAGCATGATGCCTGATGGTCTATCTCATTGCCATCTCATACAAGGAACAATACAATAAATGATGTTTCCAAACTTGTTAAGCCAATATGCATATATATCAAGTAAGGATTTACAATTTTCAGTTCTCGACTGTATTCAAGACTTGCAACATATGAGTAAAATATATAGCTTACTGCAAGAAGCTACAAGTAAAACGACCCTCTGATAATGACAGCTTCTCTGCCTTTGCAACTGCTTCTAAGGGCAGGGGACTAAAAGTTCGAGACGGGCCATAAAAATGAGGAAAGCTATTAACTCCATCCACAACTTCATAAATCAAACCGTCACCGAGCTGCAATAGAAGAATGCACACGTAAGATTGTATTCACCAGTGGGAAAGGGAAGAGAGCTAATTAGTGCAAGCTACTAGTACTATTGAAAAGTCATCATCTGCATCTTTCGAGAAATTGACCATCATTATTTGCACAAGATTTCATTTCCTGCCAGTGAATTCAAGTTCCTACATAAATCGTGCTTTATAATTTGTAGATGGTGCAATAAGAACTGGAATCAACTACTTGGAGAACACAAAAGTTTGACCCCCGAGCAAGAGGAATGTTCCAACTGTCGGTAAACGTAAATCAGTATGCACTTTACAAGCTTTGCTTGTCAAGAGGACTAAATGAAATTTACAACAAGTTCCACACACAAGTTCATACTGCTGATTACTGTCTAGTATCCTGAGCAATAGCCAGCGACCACTAGAATATGCATAGGAGCTCATTCTTGTTTAAGTCACATCACATTCTCATGCATTTAGCAGTGCTAGCACGTCTTGTAGATCATTTGGCTAAGTGGAGATAAAATACACCAGCACATATTCCAATAAAGCAGAAGTAATAGGAAATCTGACAACTCCAGTTGTGCCAGACTCAATTGATAGATTCTCAAAACTTCGAAACACAATCACTGCTTGGTTTATAATTTATATAGGTGAAACTTCATCTGAGTTTAGTTAAATTAGGAAATTCCTGCCCTGCTGGTGAGTACGTCCTACGAATTATCCAATTAATGATTTCATCTGCAATGACACCCCAAAGATTTTCCTATGGAAGCCATAGTAAAGTTTTGCTCAATGCTAAGGGCCTCTATGTAAAGGTTTATTCCGCAGTCCTGTCTACTATGGAAAACTTTTGAAACTTCAAGAACAAAATCTAATAGCAGTGACATCCTCCATGCATGAAATGAAGAGAAACACATCTCGTTATTCACATCTGACAAACGAAAAATAACCAGACTGCAACATGGGAAATCCATAGCGGAGTATTAAACTAGCTCCATCAGTCAGGTTTTTTTTTTTTTTTTGGTAAAGTCCATCAGTTAGGTTGATACTTCTTTAAGCCATGAAAAGTCTTTTTCCCTTCAGGGTTGTTGTGGATATCTGTGGAAACGGCTCCCAGATCTCTCTTTTCCTTGGAAAAGAGAAGCATGAAACGGATTCTTTTCCATGCTCCATTATGCAAGAACCTCATGCCCACCCAAACTAAGTCACATGTTATCTTTTTTCTCACGATAATTAAACTCCCCCAAGAAATTCCCAACGTGAATTGAGTACATTAAAGCTCTGGAAACAATAAGCCTTTCACAAAATAAAATAGAATTTACACCACCATAAAAGCTTCTGATTAACAGTGTTGATGGAGAAACACATTTCCACCAGCAAGTTGATGTATAGACAGCTTTATGTATTTCGCTTTAAGCAAGCACTAGGATACTATAATATACTGATTTGATTTGACCAACTCCACATGAAGTTTTCTTTAGAAGGATGCGGATTAGAAGAATTCCTCTTATTAGACTCCTATTATATTTGCCTAGACTCGTAGAAGGAGAGACTAAATGCATACCTTTTTGGTGTCAATCTGAAGGAGGTAGAGATCATCCTTGAAGTTCAGAAAGAAGCTCTGTAATGTAGATTGAACCTGGAACGAAGACAACGAACACTCAGCTACAGAAAGTGTTTATTCTCTGATCCAAGAAGCAGCTCATCGAAAACAACAACTTAACAAAAGAGAGAGCAAAAAAGAGATTGCAACCATGTTAGCAATCTCGCAAGTCACATGACAAAAATAGATAAAAACTTAGAGGTAATGAATTAGCTCCACCACTACAATTAAGTTCCAAAGCCTTCCTGTTTCGAATTCCCCCTCAATCAACCCGTCTCCAAGGCCGTTTTCTAATCCAAAAGGTCACTTTCATGACTTGAATTGGTAAAAAATCCTTCCATTCAATTACCAATTCTCCAGAAAGCTGATAAACCACCAGTTGCTTATATCACTTGTACCGATATTCATTTATCTATATTATTCTTTCGATTTTGACTAGAATCCTATCTTTGTATTGACTCACTCGTATTCCTGCATTCTTGCTGTAAGACAACAAAGCAACAAAACATATTTCTGTCCAGCCTGAGCCAAACCCAGCATTCCCATTTGACCCGCTGAAAGCAATGCAGCATGTACAAAACATGAGCCCATTCTGAAGCGGCAGGTCATATGAATAGAAAAGATTAATCAGGCAAGATGATACTTCAGTGCATCAGAAAAACATTCCAATTAGAGTCATATGAAAGAAAAGAGAACAAAAAAGAAGACCCTTTGGTCTGTGTGCCTCTGGACAATCTCATGATCAGGAAATACGAAAACCCAGAAAGAAAGAACACCCAAGATCAAACTGAAGCCACAGAGAGACCTGAGAGAGCTTGCTGAGATGGAAGCAACCTGTGGATTTATCAAGATCGCCGCCATAGGCGTGACCATCTCTCTGTAAAGCCTCCCACTCGCTGAGCGTGCTGATTCTGTACACATACTCTTCTCCTCCTTCCTTTTCCCGCTCCATTTCTCTGCACCCAAAATCCTCGAAGCTCAGTCACCACCTAACGAATGGATGTTCATTCATCCCCTGATGCATCAGGATCAGCTGACTAAGAAAGTGGGAAATTACAATTGTAGTCCCGTACTTTCGCTGATCTTCAGTTTTGATCCCTACAAACTTTTTTTGTTACTGGTCTGCACTATTTTTCGTCGACAATGTGAGTACATCTTTTACATTTTCGTCCAAATCTCAATCCAATTTAAGAGATGCAGTCTAAAGTTTGCATCAGACATGTTTAGAATTATTTTTACTATAAACATCCAAAACTTTCACAATATATAAACGGTGAGACGTAAAATTGACATACGATTTTTTTCACAATCTTGGAAAACTAAGAAAGAAATGTTACTTTTGACATGGGCAAAATGACACAGATAGTCCCTAAACTTAGTAGAATGTGTAATCTGGTCCCTGAACTTTTAATTTGTTCAATTTAATCCCTGAACTATATTGAACATTTTCATATAGTCTAGGGACTAAATTAAATATTTACTAAAAGTTTATGGACTGAATTGAACAAGTCAAAAGTTTATGGATCAAATTACATATTCTGCCAAAGTTCAGGGACTAAATTGAACAAATTAAAAGTTCAGGGACCAGATTACACATTCTGTTATAGTTAGTGGACCATTTATATAATTATCCATTTGACATGATTATATAAATAATCAGTCCAAATTTCAAATATCTTCACAATTTATTTTAATAGTATTTTTATGGTATAGTTCTGATGTCGTGGACGTAACGAGAGTATGTTCATTATTAGTTGGCTTCACGAATCACAATAGTCCTTCCTTCATGCGCGTTATTTGAAATAGTTTCTATACTTTTTTATTTGATTTACAAGAAGTGCATAATGCTTGTGAAATTGACTTAATTGAAAAATGATGGGTGATCTCAATCACATGGATGATAATCATATTACAAAATATATAGCTTTCCTTAAAGGGTTGATTTCTAGTCGCATAATTTCATAATAATTGTATAACAGCATAATTTCTTTCTCAGTGAAATAAGTCACAATTTTCTTTTTTGAGTATATAAACTATTTTAATGGAAGTACTATGATGACGTTTAATCAAATAAAATTCAAGAAATATTTCGATTTTTCAATAGGATTAGAGGATCCAACCCAAAAAAAAAAAGGAGTATAGGAAAAGTTAGTTTTACAGTTAAAAAAAAAAAGAAAATGAACAATTTAAACATATTATATTGGTGTCAATTCAGTCATAAATATTTTGTATTTATGTCAATTTAATCTTAAATTTTTTGCATTTGTACTAATTCAATTGGCCAATTTAGGACTGAATTGATATTAATGTAAAATATTTATGACTGAATTGGCAACAATAAAAGGTTTAAGATTTAAGCAAAAAATTTAGGATTGAATTGAAATCAAGAAAAGATTTAGGACTAAATTGATATTAATATAATAATTTTTTTTGTGTCGCCTCTCAGTTTTTGTTCACGAATCCAAGAACCGAGATCGTCCCACTCGATCTACTGAGTCGCGAACTCGCTCGAGTCGCGGTTTCCTCTAATTGAGTCACCGACTCACCAACAAGCAGTCTCAAGCCCACCACTTCCCAAGCAAAGTCGAGCTTCAGCCATGGGTTGCACGAATGCAATGGCGAGACCAGCGACATTCCCGACTGGCGATCGCCAGCTCAAAGAGCTTTCTTTCGTGGTTTCGAGCTCTTCCCTCCTCAAATTCGGCGCTTCCCGGGTCCATAGGCTCAATGGGAAGATTAATAGCGCTAGAAATTCTTCGGTTCTTCCGGTTATCAGAGCTGAGAGCAGCACCACAGGTTCGTGGGGAAAATGGGCTCCCATTCATTTGGTCACTGCGATATTCCAAGATTGGTCTGGGCTTCTCGTCGGTTTGATGATTTATGTGTTCTTTCTTTGTTCTTCAGAGTACTTTCCAGATGCCAAGTTCTACAAAATAGAAGCGATACTCAGGTATGCTTCTGGATTCTCCTTTTTATTTTCAAAATTGGGCTGTGATTGAATTCTTGCATGCTGCAAAAGAACGTGCTTTCCTCTGTGCTTGAGCAAAAAGTCCCACTGAATGAAGTTTCGTTGATTTTTTTTCCTTCTTTTTGATGGATGGATACGGAATGACACAGGCCTTGGCGCATCCCTCAAGTTTCCTCGGTAAGTTCTTGGAGCAAATTTCCCACTTTTTTACCCTCTCTTTGAATTTCAGAAATTGCACTTGTGGCAGTATAGATAGAAGATGAGGAGCATATTTGACCTGCTTGGATCGGCATTCGGATATTGCTTCGTTGTTAGCTCAGTGTACTGCGATTGCATGCCTTCAGGTTGAAGCTTGATTTGTATGAGATGGTGTTGGTAGTTTCCATTGGGAATTCTTTTCATGCACTGAATGATTTGAACTGTCTGAACCCTTTTGGCCGGTAGGGACAATCGTCATGTGATGGTCATTGCTCGACTTTGGAGTGCTTTGAAACATCACTGCCTGCTCATGAAAAGGTTGCATAATTTGCGAAAACTCTTTAGGGGAAAAATATGATTATGTATTAAGAACTCGTGAAAGAGTGAAGGTTTGTCAATAGTTTGGTTAAGAGATCAGTGTTGATTCTGGAAATAGTATTATCCAGGGGCATTACACACGAATATATTCATTTAAGGTGTGCAGGGGAGCAAACGCATGTTGAAATGGGCCGAAAGATGATAATGTTGGTTGTTTGTCCTTGAAGTGAGGAGCTTTAATTGTCTCTGCTCCACATGGTTGCGCCTAATCGATTGTCTTTATGGGATCCTAGGCTCTGCTTAAGATGGGCATTCGAGGCGTTACTATTTCGGATGTTCGGGGCTTTGGTTCTCAGGGAGGCTCTACAGAAAGGCAGGCTGGTAAGCTTTTTGTGCTGTTGGATACTAAACCATTTCTTTTGAAGTAGAGTATACTATTATTGGCAAAATACATCATGGGATTATGCTTTAACTGTTATATCTTTATATCTTTGCTGGTTCCATTGCATAGGCTCTGAATTTTCTGAAGACAAGTTCCTAGCTAAGATCAAGATGGAAATTGTGGTGAGCAAGGAGCAGGTATCATATTACTACCTATTAAGCTGCTCTTTGACTTAACTTTCCTGGATGTGTATATTTTGCATTGTCTCTCAGTGTGCTGAAACAACTTTGGTTTCTGGTGGTGTGATCTCACCGGTTCCGTCTTCCTTAGGTTGAAGCAGTAATTGACAAAATAATCGAGGAGGCAAGAACAGGGGAGATTGGAGACGGAAAAATTTTCTGTAGGCCTTCCCATTCTCTTATCTAGCATGCATACATTGTCTTGCGATGATCCCTCGATGCTTTGGCTAATCTTATCATTCTTGTATTCTTCTCTGGTGGCAACCCACATGACATATCGGCGCTATCTGCAAAGTTAAGAGAACATGGAGTCAGAGTAATTAGATAGAACCAGCATTCCGATAGATGGGAAATATCTATTGTCCTGGATTCTTGATCTCACCGAAGTTCTGAGATTTTCAGCAAATGTCAAATTTAGTGGAAAGCTAATTCTCTTGTTACACAAGCAGAATTACTTCCATTTCATTTTCATCTTTCATCTGATAATGCCACTGATTGTGGAAGTTGTTTGGACCTATATTAATGGTTATGATGATACATTGGTACGCAGGAATTGGGAAACCTAAATCACCCTTGCCAATTGACACCATACTGAGAACAAACTCAATAATTTTGTCAAAATCACCAGTAGTTCACTGGCTACATGTTGAAGTTTATAAAATAGGGTGAGATCAGGTCAAATATGCGGACTCTTTAGGACTCTGTATTTATGCTTAGCTATGGTGATCAGGAGGTTGTATCCCGAATACCATGAAGGTGTGCAATGTGAGGATTTTTCCTTAGCCTTTTGGGAAGTAGTACCATTTGCTAGCTTGCATGAAAATTTTTTACCTTGCTATTGTTGATTTTCCCTGAACCTTTTGATGAAGTGGTATCGGTTATCCCTTTTCCTCCTTTTTGTTTCTTTAGGAATTTTTTGGTGTGGGTTCTCTGTTGACTGGTTGCTGTTACCATATAGTTAGTTTCTAAAGGGTTTGGTTTTCTTTGATCATACTTCTTCATAATGTGCAAATAATTGCTACCCGTTAATGAGTTACATCGTTTTGGTTAGTGAAAGTATCCCGTGACACTAGAGTGATTTGACGATAATAGCATTCTTAATCAAAAAGATCTGTATTTTGCTGGTCTTTGCAGTGGTACCCATCTCAGACGTAATAAGAGTTCGCACAGGTAATGCTTGGATTTTCTTCGGCGAAATGACTTAATGAAGAACACATGCTATTTGTTTGTTCTGGAAACGCCCTAACAAAGATAATGTTCAGGTGAGCGTGGAGACAAGGGCGAGAGGATGAGCGGTGGCCGGGCCGACATGTTCTCGACTTCCTAGCTTTCTGTGAAGCTTTAGTCGGCATCTGTTACCGACTCCATCTTCCTGAACGGTTCTGAAATGTCACCCTTACCGGTCTTCTGTGCTCTGTTTGAAGAAGTTGGCAGTTGCCACCAGTCATTGGACCATGGTTAATTAGGATTAGTTACTAATCATGTTCATGAATGTGTAATTGACCATACTGTCCAAAAGAAAGACGTGGATCTGAATAACAGGCTACTCAAGCGGGTTGCCTTGTCTGTACGAAATCGTTTGAGCATTGCTAATAATGTCCAGCAAATTCGCATTTTTTTTTGTTGTTGTTTTTGTGCTTCCTGTAGAGTCGAACAACCGGGCTTCCATTCTCATGGCTAGTGTTGTGCATCTCCAATAAAGAAATGAGCCGTGCGGTCGAGCCAATTTCTCAAATTAAACATGATTTGCTCAGATGATATGTTGCAAAAAAAATTGTAAGTAATTGGGTACAATGAAGTTATTGTCATTAGCTATTCAAACCATCATTAGTAGGAAATTGATTATCGAAAATTAAGGTATGATTTTATGAGAAAAGAGATGAGAGGAGACGATGAAGCCAAACCCAAGTGAAAAACCCTTGTTATAAAGAACATATTTGGCCATCCACAAAATTTTTTCCAAAAATGACCACGTGGAAACTTTCTCATTTGGGAGGAAAGACGAAAGTAATGAACTACATGTCCTAGCTATACTTGTTATTAAAGAAAAATAGGAATAATGACAACTATAGCAACTCCCATCTTTACCTAGGAGACATAGAAATATGGTATCCAGAAGTTTATAAGTTGTGCTGGTATCATCATAGGAATTCTGTATACATTATTGAGTATGAAATGTATACAATCCCACAATAGATTTTTATAAATGTATAGTTAGGTGGAGGCGATTGAGAGAAAATTAAATAACTAAAGAATATACCTAAATAATTAGGTATGAGTCCCAAATTGGAAATTGGATAGTATATTTCTTTGTGGATTTACTAATACCTATGTGAAAAGTTTGCAAATTACACATATCTCGATCCATCCCATATATAAACTATTAAAATCTACGAGTGCTCACATTGGACCCTACAAGCGTACTTCATGTGCATTTTCACTACCTTTTTCGGTCTTAATGTAGTGCTAGTTCTTTTGTTCATGTGTGCTATGCACGTGTTATGCAACGTTTTTGAGGTCCTCATTTCATTATTAATTGTTGATTGGCCGTCTCCCGTCGCATATCTTGTTACTCCTTCCGCATCGTCAACCCAAGCTTTGTCGTACTTTGTGGAGAACGATGTTGTCACGTGAAGAGTTGTCTGCTGGAGATGACAGTTACTGAGCATTCCTATTACGACTATTTGAAGGAGAAGAAGAAGAAGACGGGGGAGGAAGATGTGTTGAGAGCAGTCATAGAAGTAGAGGACGAGAAGAATGAAGAAGAGGCAGTGAAAGATGTGTTGGGAGCAGTCAAGGAAATAGAGGAAGAGAACGAAGGGGAAGATGCGTTAGCTCTCAACGAAATGGAAGAAATGCTGAGTGAAGATTCTTCGAGCATATTTGGAGCCGATGGCAGCTAGCCTTCTCCGTCACAATGATGGAACCCAGATGAAATCGACGATGATCATCACAATAGGTTCGTTTTGATATCTTGCTCTTTCTTATAAAACAAATACCAATGAGAGTACTAGTACAGTGGACATTCAGTTCTGGTGCAGTGGATTGGAAAGAGTGAGGGCTGTTTTTGACCAAATATGAAGCACCAAGTGGTATAAAATATATTTCCATAAAACCAGATAAATTAAGTGCGGCTTTGTGACTATAAGTAAAATCCTTAATGTAGTACTAGTTCTTTCATTTGCATGTACTACCCATGTTTTATGTAATGCTTTTGAGGTCCTCATTCCGTTATTGATTAGTGATTTGCCTGAAAACAGTTGGTTCTCTCATCACATATCTTAGTACTCCTCCCCCTCGTCAACCCAAGATTTGCCGTACTTCAGTCCCATATTCTTTGCGGAGAACGATGTTGTCATATGAAGAGCCGTTTGGTGGAGCTGACAATTATCGAACATTCCTATTACGACTATTTGAAGGAGAAGACGAAGAAGATCGGGAAGATGGGAACGAAGGAGAGGAACAAGAAGACGGAGAAGATGTGTGGGGAGCAGTCATAGGAGTGGAGGACGAAAAGAATGAAGAAGAAGCTGGGAAAGATGTGTTGGAAGCAAGCGAGGAAATACAGGAAGAAGATGGAGGGAAAGATGCGTTAGCTCTCAGCGAAATAAAAAGTCCACCACCAAAAAAATAATAATAATAAAGCAGATCTTCGTCGTGGGCCTGCCTCACCCAGCCATGGCGAGGCTCGACCTCGTCGTCGCTAGGCGAGGTCATGGGCTGTCTCGCCCGGCGATGGTGAGATCAAGCCTCGCCAGATCTAAGCTGGCGAGGGTCGACCACGGCAAGGCGAGCCTCGCCCAACCATGGTAAGGCCTAGCGACGGCGTGCTTCGCCTCAGGCCGGCGCCTCTTGCCAGAGAGACATAGATGAAGACCAGAGGAAGAAGACGAAGAGGAAAAAAAGAAAGAAAGGAAAAATAAAATAAATATTATAAACAATAAACAATTCATTAAAAATATTAAAATAATATGTCGCCGGCGTCCGCGTCAGCACCGACCGGCCAAATTTGGCAGGATGGACTGAATTGGCACAATTACAAAAGGTTTAGGACTGAATCGGCACTATTGCAATCGGTTTAGGACTTTTTTGGTAATTTTTCGGGTCAGAAGTTGAAAAGTTGGCTAGAAGTATTACCATGTAGGAGCTTAGCAACGAATGCGTTTTTCGTCGCTAATGTAGCGACGAATGAATGTTTCGTCGCTAATCACTTTTTCGTCGCGAAATTTGCCTCGCTAGATGGTAGTGTATGGTAATACTTTTGGCCAACTTCTGATTAGAAATTGATTTCTCTACTTCTCCTAAAAAGTAGAAGTTGATTTTTCTACTTCTACTTCAGATTGACTTCTGATCAAAGAAATTCGTTTGGTAACGGTTGAAAAAATTTCTATTTTTAAAACATTATTAACAAAATCGTTGGTTGCAGCCGGCGACTGGGCGGTGGCAACCCACCGGCAGCGTCTGGCCACGAGTGACAATGGTGGTCGGTCGAGGCTCGTGTAATCGAAGAAGTGATTTTGGAGCCGAGAAGTAAAAATTTTTAACTTCTTAAAGTTGGCCAAAAATCCAACCATAAATAGAAAATCCTACGATAAGTCAATTTTTTTACCAAACGTATTTCTACTTCAAAAGTGATTTTACCAAACTAATTTCTCTTCCAGATTAACTTCTGACAGGGAAATTGAGAAAGTGAAGTGTTTTCATGCAACACCTAAGAGTTCTGGGCCTTCTAAAGCAATTGCATACATCCTGGTCTTTGTCACTTTCTTGTTTTGTTTAAACTGGAAATGTTTTGATTCGCAACCTTGGTGGGTAGCCAACTGAACCAGGAATACTGCTTTGATGGTGGTGACAATCTTATACAGTGGAGGCCAACAGGAACCAAGATAACCTCTCTGGTTTTGCCTGTATATGGGCTCCCGGTTGTGTTATTTTTTTCTATATTGCTTTGGAAATTTGCAAAGTAGACACACCTCCATTTTTGCAAAGTAGGAGGTAACTCTAGATTGCTACTACGTGGGAGGTTTGTACAATTTTTCCAACATAGATATGAGTTTATTTTCTGATTTGAGCAAATCTGTCTTTGAATACGCCAAACCTTAGAGTTATGCAGGCATCTCCTGGGAATTCCTCTATGGAACCTTTTAAATTGTTTTTTAGAATGCTTTGCTGCTGTTGGAATGCACATAACTTGCTATTAGGGAATACTTGCCAATTTGCTGGAACTCAGCAGCATCACTTGTTTTTGGTTGGCTTGGATTGTTGGAGGGGAAGTTTGGAGATTCATACATCTGGCCGATAGAATGCTCTCATTCTGTAATTCTGGCAGAACTTTTGCAGGAGATGCCATACTTGTAATTCTCATGTTTGGAGATTCATACACCTGGCCGATTCAACACCTGAGGTATTGCCTCTTCTGAATTTTATAATGGCTGTGTGGATGGATAAAATATCGTCAAGCTTCTACAAAGTTCATTTTTTCCTTTTCTGGAGTAGCTTGCGCCATTGATCTTCTGATAGGGAGGTTAACAAAATTTGCATGTGCTATCTGTTGTTGTATTCTGAAAATGACCTGAGCAAGACTATATGCTTACTAAACTTTGCAAGTAGAGTTAAAGGCGTCGAGTTAGGTCCAGCGAAGAAGCAACTTGATTCTGCTGAATTTGTCAAGTACAAGCAAATGGTAACATAGATGTCCTAACCCACAAGTTTGAGATACAAAGTTCTATTCTTATTTTTCTTTGCTGGAGAATGTAGTCCATATAGGTATGCATGTTTTTCTCATGCCAGACTTGAATTTACTGATGCAATTCAAATGTTAGGTTGAGAAAACAAAGCATGATATGAAGAGCAAGGATTTGCAAATTAAAAGGAGACAACCCATTCTCAGGATGCAAAAATTAAAGAAAGAGACCTTAAGAACAAGAATCTGCAGGAAAAGGTATAAAACTGCACTAACGTCTACTTGTCCAAGATAGGCTTGTCTGCTCAGGACATTATGCATGTTCTCTTCTTGGTAACTTTTCCACGAACATTTTGTAAATAAAGTTGTCAATTTTCAGATCATTTCGATGCTTTTACTTTGCAGATAAAGGAACTTGAGTCTCAGCTTCTCGTAGAAAGAAAACTAGGTAGACAGCATGTCGACACAAAAATAGCAGAGCAGCATCATCATCTGAAGCGGCAGGAGGAACAAAACTTGCAGAAGAGGCCACCACTCACCAGCCGCTAACCAGGGGTCATCAAGGAAATCGCGAGTTTCACAATAAGCAAAGACCAAACGAATCTCAGCCAACCCATTCAAATGTTGAGGAACAATTTGGTAAAGATGGGAGACTCGTCTGTTTATGTGATATTAGCTATTCTTGAGACTTTTGTTGTGAATTCTATGCTTTCCTTCTTAATGCCACAAGGGATTTCTTCTCCAACTGGAAAATGCGCATCCTCAGTTGAAGTGTCTTCAAATGGGGGCTACAGTAATAATACTACACCTCAAGAGGCTACCCCAACTCGCTGCATTCTTAAGTACCGCCGGTACTTAAAGAATCTATGTTAAGTGAATGGTAGATGAATGGTATCTTGTTTCTTCAGAAAACTCTCTCTTCCAGTGAATGGTAGATGAATGTATTTTGTTTGCATATTATTATAATATTTAGATCTTGCTTTATCAATATTAAATATAAATTCTAGAAATTAATTTTTTTTAATTAGATTTAAAATTGAAAATTAAAAGAAGCTATTTTATTGTACGATCACAAATTATAGAAGTTCATTGCAAAATTTCGCCCCATGCCTAGTCGTCGCAAAATTCATCGCTGAACAATATTCATCGCGAAGTTCATCGCTAAATTTATCACTGAACAATGCTCATGGAAAAAAAAATGATCGCTAAATTTTCTAATGCTGAATTGGCGCTATTATAGTTGCAACACAAATTAGCGACAAAAAATTTTCGTCGCAAATCGTCAAAATCAGCGACAATTAGTGACGAAATCAAATTTAGCGAAGAAAGTGACTTTATTTTAGTGACGAAACCATTTTTTCGTGGCAAAAATTCATCGCAAAATTCGGCAAAATTCGTCGCTAAAAGGTCTTTTTTTTTTTTTTTTGTAGTGCGTGCAAGTGAAAGAGCTAGTACTATGTTTAGACATTCATTCATACATAACTAGTTACAAAATCGCACTTTGCACGGACATTGCACGTGTTAAGAAGCTATTGAAAAATGCACGTGAAGCAAGCTGGTGGAGTCCAAATTCCAATGTGCGCACCTGTAGTTTTTAATAGTCCATATGGGCAGGATCGAGTTATGTACATGTATTTTGCAATCTTTTCACATAGGTTATCAGATACATCCACAAATTAAGAAGTATGCTATCTAATTTTTAATCTGAGACACGTCCCTAATTATTTAGGTATATCCCTTCGTTACCTAATTTTCAGTCAATTGACTTCATCTAACTAAAAGATTATCTATTGTGCGAGAGGATATACACGGCATAGTCCGTAATGCATATGGAATGTCTATAACGATACCAGCACAAAAGACCTGTTTGTAAGAATTTTTTTCGCTCACCGAAGCTCCTCCTCAGCCGGAGGAATACAAAGGTAATTGAGGAGATCTCTTCTAGTGAAGGTCAGTAACATTAATATTGTAATGTCATTTTGAAAATTGGTTTCTCAAAATGTCGTATCGTTTTTTTGCATTTTCATAGGCAAGCGGACGAGAATTATAAGGCACAAGGTCAAGGTTCTTGACAACGAAAACTTCTCCAATAGCCAAGGTGAAGCGCTAGGCGCCACCTTCGAGAACACTAGCTATGAATTGAAGATCACCAAGTCGCCGGAGGGAGGCTCTGTAAAGTCAAATGAGGAGCAAATGTGAGGAGTGGTGGTGGTGGCGGCGGCGATGTTAGTTTGCATTCAGAAAGCAGAGGAGAGGAGGGGAAAAACAGAGTGCGTCTATGAGAAGTGAGAGGTGGGTGAGAAAGAGCTCTCACTCTCTGCTTTTCTTCTGATTTTTCCCAATGGCAGTAAATTTGTCACCGTAGATGTCAAATGGGTGGGTCGGGTCGAATATGGTCCGACCCATTTTGACCCATCTAAGCCATTTTGACCCATATTTAATGACACATACCCGGCCCGCAACTAACCCATACCCGACCTGATCCATTTTGACCCATATTACCAAATCACAATAATATTCTAAGAAAATAATATTACTAAAATACTTCCATACAATAAAAAAATTTAGTGAAATTTTTTTAATTTTTTTTAGATTTTTCTGATTTTTTGATTTTTTTTTTAAATATTAACTATTCAAAAATATTTTTATTATTAAATTATATTTTATTTCAAAAATACTTTATTATTAAAAAAATTACTCCGACCGGCGGCGGCCCATTTGCAATTGTATTATATTGCAAAGCCTTTGAAGTATTATATTTGGCCCATTTGCAATTGTCCTTATAGGTCTAAAATGAGTCCAATATGGGTCGAAAATGGGTTTAAGTGTAGACCCATTATTGACCCATTTAATTTTACTTTAACCTTTTAAACTCATTTTTAGTGAGCCCTTTAAAAGTTAATGACTCATATAAGACCCATTTTATATAAAATGTGGGTCAAATATAGGTCTATGACCCATATTAATAGCTCTATTTGCCACAGAGAGAGAGAGAGAGAGAGAGAGAGAGAGAGAGAGAGAGAGAGAGAGAGAGAGGTGTGTGTGTAAATGGAGGCATCAAGGCTCTTCTCTCTCTACGGTGTCTTGGTAGACTGTAGTAGGCAATGGGCAAGAGTACCACCTGCGAACAAAGAACTAGTACTACGTTACTCGGAGAAGCTAGTATTAAGAAGCTAGTGAAAAATGCACGCGAAGTAATGTTGGGAACGAAAAAGCTAGTACTACATTACTAACAGATGATTAGTTACAAAGCCGCACATCGCGCGATTATTGCACGTGTTAAGAAGTTAGTGAAAAATGCACTTGAAGTAAGCTTGCGAACAAAAAAATTAACTAGCACTCCATTACTCAGAGAAAATTAGTTACAAAGCGGCGCTTTGCACGATTATTACGGAGGAGAAAATATTCAATGGTTCGTTACGGTCACGCTAGTAGCTGATGTGGCGTTCATTCTTCTTTCATATCTACTTAAAAATTGACACTTGTCTTGAATTAAAGTAAAAAGAATTGACGAGGAATTTCTGGATTTCCTTTCTCAGGCTTTCATCTTTGTCGTTTGTCTCGCAAACCACTCGAATATTTTCTCCTTTGACACCAAATCCTTAATACGCTCGCAGTTACAATTTCTCATCTTCTTGCCTCTGTTCGATGTATCGGCTATATTTGTCAAGCATATCACATAAATTTCACGAGATCAACCTATTAGTTGACACCCAAAAATAATTCCAGCCTTGATGGATCCGCGGAGGTTCATATTGGGTTTGTCGGCAAGAATGACAAGGACGTACTATCACAAATACAAATAGGAGACTAATGCAAAGGGCCGATGTTATCGATGAAAGTCGGTCGACGAAGATCAATATTCGATGCACGGTAACTTGATATGGCCGATTGGGTAAACGATAAAAGGTAATATAGCAGTCATCGATATTCGATGATTGATCGTAGCAGGCATAAAGAAGAATGCGGAAATAAGAACTTAATCGGAAGATATCCCATGGATTTTAACCGATTGCAACGTATAGTTACGACAGAATTTAAATACGAGAAAATGAGATGGACTTAAACACAAAAACGGACGAGTATACCAGGAAATATAAAATGGAGTTGCCGCACGCTATCCTTAAAAGTTGAATAATCACTGGATGAAAAAAAAAATCACTGGATGAGCTGAAATGACATAAATAAACATGAATATTCAACGAAGATGACGAAGAACTCACGGCTATACAAGCCATTATTACAAGGAAATTGATCTTTCGATAAATAAGCTGTGATTTTACGAGAAAAGAGAGGAGATGATGAACAATGAAAAAACGTATCGAACGTCAATGCTTGAAGATACTCAAGCCTATAGTGAAGAATTGGCTTGATAATTTGGACCAGAGACTATGCAAGATTCATCATATCTTCAAGTTCTTGTTGTTTTAGGATTTGATATGATTGTCTGTGCCTCGTGGTTGTAAGATACCTTTCTCACCGCACGCAAGAAAAAATGATAGATGCAATTATATATGTTTCTCATGTGTTTGATCTCTGTCCCTTCACTTAGAGTTTGATGCGGCTATTATTGGAAAATATGAAAAATGGAGTAACAATGTAGCCGGACTTTGAGGCGTGTGATCACTCTCTTTTAGGATCAATTTGCCCCACGAAATTGCTATAGGTTTCTTGCAAATTCCCTTCAGAATGATACAACAAAGTCACGGCGAGAATACTGGATAGCAATTCCAGTAAACCTCTTAAAACTCTCTGCGAAACAATGAAAAGATGGATGTCTCTCTTTTGAAGGAAAAACGTAGAATGAAAGTTGATTTTTGTAAACTGAACAGAATTGTCTATTATATAGACTGCCCATGTACGAACGCACCTATTCATGTTCGAAACATTGCACCAATTCATGTCGGAAACATCGCACCAATTCATGTCCGAAAATTGCAATTCTGACATGACTGTTCGTGGTGATAACAGTCATTCGGACACAACTGTTCGATAAGTGACAACCGCCGTTCGGACGCAACTGTTCGTGTCCGAACAGTCACAATTTAAAAAAATATAATTATAAAATAATTTATTTCAAAATAAAAAATAACTCAGAATTCGTCAGCGGAGCGCAAATTGCTAAGTGCGTCTAACAATCACGCACCCGCACGTAGGTATAGCGGGGTGTAGCCCACTTGCCCATTTCTTTATCGGAAAGGCTATAGCAACTTTCTAATTAATAAAGAGACTTTCTCTCTCCCTTCTATCCTATGTGAGATACAAAAAAGGCATTATTTTGTTTTGTTTTTCAAAAAAAAAAAACAACAATCCCCCACTTTGTTTGTAAAATAAATTTAAAATAAAATTTCTCAAAAGTACAGCCAAAATTTCCATGAGATCAATATACATACGTGAAGGTCTCTTTCGAGTTAAACCTTCATTTAGTTCAAGTACCTCAAAGTTCTATCAAAGTCACAAGTAGCTGCTGGCTTTAAACTTATTACTTTTAGTAATAGTACCGGACATACCGCACATATACTAACATCTTGTTTCAATAAGAAGTTTATAATATACTTAGCATTGTTATGGCCTTGTGCTTGTATCTTTTCATGAGCTCTATAGAAAGCAACCATAACTTTCGTAAGAAATGGCACCACTTCTAAGCTCATATAGGTGAAGTATCTATCACGTGTTTCTGTTACTAATGAATTATACTTCATTAAGAATATAAATCAGCCTCTAACATGTAACAGACAATATTGATTTCTCACGTTGGGGCTTATATCAGTATTATACAATCACTTTCAGTAACTTGTTCTTATCCATTAAACCATATTACTAATGATATGCTAGTATTTGGTCGGGTTATCATCACTGGTGATTTTAATTAAATGGTTTCAACCCCATTTCTTTTGAGCTCATTATTACTACATTTCTTGGTAATGCCTTCGTGAAAGGGTGAGCCAGATTTTTGCTTGACCTTACATAGACAATTGTAATGATACCATATTGTATCAATTGTCTTACGTACTCATGTCTTAGACTAATATGCCTAGACTTACCATTATAAGTGCTACTATATGCTCTTGCCAAAGTAACTTGACTATCACAATGGATAGAAATAGGAGGCATAGGACTAGGCCACAATTTGATGTCCAACAATAAATTCCTAATCCACTCGGCCTCTTTCCCAACTCTGCTAAAGTAATAAATTCTGATTCCATCGTTAAGTGAGATATGCAAGTCTGTTTCTTACTCGCCCAAGATACAGCACATCCTCCTAATGTGAAAACCCATCCAGATGTGGAATGTTTATCTCCGTCGCTTGTAATCCAACTAGCATCTGTGTATCCTTCTAGTACAGCCGAATAATTATAATATAACAATCCTAAATTTTTTGTTCTTTTAAGATAGCCAAAAATTCAGGTAATAGCATTCCAATGTTCTATACTTAGATTATTAGTATATCTACTCAACTTACACACGAAAAATGCAATATCAGGTCTAGTATAATTCATCGCATACATTAAAGACTCTATAGCGCTCGCATATTCAAGTTGTGCTACAGCTCTATCAGAATTATAATTTAACTTCACATTGGGATCAAATGGAGTACTCTCCACTTTGTAACCAAGATGCTGGAATTTATTTAACATTTTTTCAATGTAATTTCCTTGGCTTAAAGAGTAACCCCCCACTATGTTTTTTAACTTTGATATCCAAAATAGTATCTACTTCATCTAAATCTTTCATTTTAAAATTCGAAATTAGATACTTTTTTTGTCTCATTTACTCCAGTCATATTGGTTCCAAAAATTAGCATATCATCAATGTATAAGCAAACCAAGACCCCATAGTCTTTAGTGAACTTAGAGTAAATACACTTATCAGCACCGTTATATTTAAAATCATCGGATAATATGACTGAATCAAATTTCTCATGTCACTGCTTTGGAGCCTGCTTAAGTCCATAAAGAGATTTAATTAATTTACACACTTTCTTTTCATTCCCAGGAAGTATAAAACCTTCTGGTTGTTCCATGTAAATTTCTTCATTTAAATCTCCATTTAAGAAATAAATTTTGACATCGATTTGATGAACACAAAGATCATAAAAGGATGCGAGAGCAAAAAGAATCTGAATAGATGTTATGCCTGCTACAGGGGCATAAGTATCGAAATAGTCTATTCATTCTTTTTGTCTATATCCTTTGGCCACTAACCTAGCCTTAAAAGTTTGAACAGTACCATCAGAGTTATATTTTCTCCTGAAAACCCATTTACATCCAATAGGTTTAGATCCTTTTGGTAAATCTGCTAATACCCAAGTATTATTGGACGTAATTGAGTCCATTTCATCATCTATAGCTTCTTTCCAAAAGGAAGCATCTCTAGAAGACATAGCATTACTGAAACATTTAGGATCGTCTTCTAAATTTAATACTAAAGGGTATTTATTTACCACATTATTATCTCTGTCTCCTTCAACGAGAAAAACATGAGTAATAAAATCAGGACCTAAATCTTTTAATTTTCTCGCTCTAGTACTTCTCCTTGGTTCAATCATAATTTTCGAATCCTTTGTTTCCTTTTCATGAGAATCTACTTGTATTTCTATAGGTATTGAATAATTATTCTCAATAATTTCAAAATTCGTAGAATACTTACTCTCAAAGAATTCAACATCTCTTGATGCCACTATGACATTTGACTCTAAATCAAGAAGCCTCTAAGCTTTACTATTTTCAGCATATCCAAGGAAAACACTTTTGATTGCTCTAGGACCAAGCTTTGTTCTCTTAGGGTCTCGTACTCTGTAATAAGCCAAACACCCCCACACTTTAAAATATGATAAGTTTGGCTTTCTTCCTTTCCACAATTCATATGGACTTATGTTAGTCTTCTTGGATGGTATTCTGTTATGAATATGACATGCAGTAAGTAATGCTTCACCCCATAAATTAATTAGTAGCTTTGAATTTGAAAGCATACAATTAATCATTTCTTCAAGAGATCTATTTTTTCTTTCAGCCAAACCGTTTTGCTGTAGAGTGTCTGGTGCTGAAGTTTGATGAATAATGTCATGTTCTTCACAAAATGATGAAAATTCATTTAAGAAATATTCACCACCTCTATCTGAACGTAAAACTTTAATTTTCCTTTCCAATTGATTTTCTACTTCAGCCTTATATTTCTTAAACATGGTAAACGCTTCATCTTTCGATCTTAGGAGATAAATGTACAAATACCTATTGCAATCATCCACAAAGGTAATAAAATACCTTTTACCACCACGGGTTAACATTCCATTGAATTCACATATATCGCTATGCATCAAATCTAACAAATTCGAATTCCTATTTGTACTCGGAAAAGGCCTCTTAGTTAATTTAGGCTTAGTACAAATTTCACATTTTTCTAATTCTTCATTAAAATAGATCAAATCTAATTTCTTCATATTTTTTAAATATTGAAAATTTAAATGCGCTAATCTACTATGCCATAAAAAAGAAGAGTCAACGGTATAAATAGAAGATTCAATCTTATTATTGATACTCAGTTGATACTTGCCTTCATTGGCATAATCCTTTCCCATAAAAATTCCATTCTTCGACAGGATAATCTTGTCGGATTCAAACAATACCCAAAACCCCATTTTACATAGCAAGTCAACAGAAATTAAATTCTTCCTAATCTCGGGTATATACAAGACATTCAGAATGGTAACTTTCTTTCCAAAAGTGAAGTCTAACTCCACGGAGCCTTGACCTTCTATTTTTGCAAAACTGTTGTTGGCCATTTGGACCTTTCGATAGCTAATATCAACAACCTCTTGAAAGTTCTTGATCATGGACTTATCCTTGCACACGTGGACTGTTGCACCAGAATCCAACCACCAACCCGATTTGAACAGAAGTAGCATTAATTTTAGTAATCGTTGCCACAATACCATCAACTATTGCAGAGATTTCCAAGTCTGAAAACTTATGTGTGACCATTGCCACATAGTTTTCTTGAACAGCATTGGTATCTGCCTTCACAATTGGCATTGGTGTATTCTTCTCCTTTGAAGTGTTGTTCTTGCAATGCCTACAATCCCTTGTAAAATGTCCCTCTTTGCCGCAAACAAAACAGCCTCCTTTCTTTTTCTTTTGTGCCTTCTTAAAGTTATGCTCCCGCTTGCGTTTCAAGTTCGAGTTATTTTTAGACTGAAATCCATTACCCGACAGGACATTCACTTTAGTCTCATATAATCCAGAATTTTCACGCAAGCGTGACTCCTCCTCAATGTGAAGATGTTTCTGGAGTTGAACCAAAGTAATGTCTTATGTCTTGCGCATCAGCCTTTTCCCATAGTCCTTCCAACTTGAAGGTAATTTGGCAATAATTGCTCCAACTTGAAACGTTTCTTGAATGTCGATTTTTAGAGCACGGATTTTCTTCACTAGAACTTATAGTTCATGGACTTGCTCCACAAGGGGTTTAGAATCGATAAATTTGAAGTCGAAATACTTCGCAATCAGATATTTGTTCGTACATTGTTCATCTCCTTTGTATTTGAACTCCAGTGCATTCCAGATTTCCCGAACAGATTTCATTTCCGTGAACAAGTCATACAGACGATCGGACAACGTATTCAGAATGTGTCCACGATAGAGTAGTTCATCTTCTTCACGTTTCTTCTTTTCCTTATTCACCCTCTCAATTTCTTCGACATTTGGTTCTTCTTCTTCAGCTGTGGGAACAGGATCTTCAATAGGCGTCAAACTCGGGTCCAGAATGTAAGATATCTTCAAAGTCATAAGCAGAAACATCACTTTGCCCTTCCAACACGAGAAATTGTTGCCATCGAACCGATCCAACTTGACCATATTCTGATTCATCACTTTGGTGGTCTCCAACTCCATTGTTGCACGATTGATTCTAAAAATTGTTGGAAAATATGAAAAATGGAGTAACAATATAGTTGGACTTTGAGGCGTGTATCACTCTCTTTTAGGATCAATTTGCCCCCACGAAGTTACTATAGGTTTCTGGTAAATTCCCTTCACGATACAACAAAGTCACTGCGAGAATACTGGATAGCAATTCTAGTAAACCTCCTAAAACTCTCTGCGAAACAATAAAAAGATGGTTGTCTCTCATTTGAAGGAAAAACGTAGAATGAAAAGTTAATTTTTGAAAACTGAACAGAATTGTCTATTATATAGACTGCCCATGTAATTCATGTCCGAAACATCGCACCAATTCATGTCCGAAAATTGCAATTCTGACATAACTATTCGCGGTGATAACAGTCATTCAGACACAACTGTTCGATAAGTGACAACCGCCATTCGGACGCAACTGTTCGTGTGCGAACAGTCACAAATAAAAAAATAATATAATTATAAAATAATTTATTTCTAAATAAAAAATATTTCAGAATTCTTCATCGGCGTGCAAAGTGCTAAGTGCATCTAATAATCGCGCACCTGCACGCGGGTATAGTGGGGTGTAACTCACTTGCCCATTTCTTTATCTGAAAGGTTATAACATTCTTCTAATTAATAAAGAGACTTTCTCTCTTCCTTCTATCCTATGTGGGATACAAAAAATGCATTATTTTGTTTTGTTTTTCAAACAAACAACAACAACTATTACAATTTTGCGAAGGCCTTTATAGAAAAAATCACATGAATACACATCACATGCCATTATGTGATTGCCCCATTGGCAAAATCACCCAGCTTCCTCCCCGCTATTGGGCACCTACCAAAGAAACAAGTTTTCTGGAGGACCAGTCGGGCACCCGGAGGACTGATCGGTAGCCCCCGCCACATTTTCGCCATGCGCCCGTTCCTCCTCCTCACTCCACGAACGCCTCCTCACTCGACTCCGATTTTCTTGTTCTCACTTGAGTTGTTGGAAAACACTGGAGACATACTGAAACAATTTTCTCACATCACCGGTGAATCGTATGCATCAACGTTCCTCAACCGGATTTATTGTTAATATTTTTGTGGCCAAAGAATGCGGCATGCATTAGTCGAGTGCTATTATTCCTAACTATTCAAAAGGGTGTGAAGAGGGTTTGAAATAGCTAGAATTCCTTCAGCATTAGGTTGTTCACAAAGCCTAGTATCTAATCTTAAAATTCCAAAAACTTAGTCTACGAAATTGGTACTTGTGCTGAATGATGTGATCCAGTTTTATCTATTACTAGGCCGCTTCGAATCTGTCACACTATGGGTGTGCATGAAAACACTTCTGATTTTCAATTTTCCTGCCAGAAGTCAATCTGGCAGGGAAATTCGTTTGGTAAAATCAAATCCGAAGCAGAAATACGTTTGGTAAAAAAATTGACTTATGGTAGAATTTTCTATTTCTGGTCGGATTTTCTACTTCTGGCTGGATTTTTGGCCAACTTTAAGAAGTTAGAAAATTTTACTTCTCAGCTCCAGAATCACTTCTTCGATCACACGAGTTGTGGCCGACCACCGCCGCTGCCGCCAAAGATTTTGTTAATAATGTTTCAAAAATAGAAATTTTCAACCGTTACCAAACGAATTTCTTTTATCAGAAGCCAATTCGGAGTAGGAGTAGAAGTAGAAAAATCAACTTTTGCTTTTGATGAGAAGTAGAGAAATTAATTTCTAGTCAGAAGTTGATAAGTTGATCAGAAGTGTTACCATGCTGGGGCTATTAAAGTATATCGGTTTAGCATATCAATCTCGATGTACCTAGCACTACTCCAAAGTAATGCTGCATGCACGACAAGAGAAGCTTGGTTAATTATCTAGACACGATACCTGAAGCACAAACAACACTTCAATAGTATAGTCGTCATTGCAGATCCAAATTGTTCATCCACAGTTAGTATTCCAAAAATAGTACATCGATCTATCAGTATATATATATATATAGACACACACACTCACTCTCATGGTAGCTTGCTCCAATCCGCTTATAGGACTTCTGCTAATCGGTTTAACCAGACACTTACATACACTTGCTAGCGATACATAGGATACAAAGTCTTAGGACTTTGACCGCTATATTCTAAGAGTCTAAGCTCTATATTGATAGAAAAGAAATTGTTGCTACATGGAGATGTGATTAAATATTTGTCTGTGATATGGATGGGTGTCGCGACCCTCTCGAGGTCGGGCTCTCGAGGGCTAATGGGCCGTCCAGTCTGGTCGGACGCGGGCCTCTCCCAAGGCCCATTACCCAAATCGCAACGGAGGTATGCGTAGTCGACCTTCAGTGTGGTCTAGTGACATGTGCTAAGTGTGCATGCCGAGGAGTCGCCACCAATCATTTTTTTGGAGGGTATGATTGGACCACCCTATTGAATAGTCGGGAGTTTCAATTCAATTCTGCGATAACCAGAGAACTGGGTTCGGGGACTTAGTTACGTCAACTGTCAGAGTTGACGCCCTTTCGGTACCTAAGTTGACTGAATTTTCTGACCAAAGATTTCATGCAGATGAGTGGGGTACGAGTTCTAAATCTAGGAGTTCATGCAGATAGGAATGACTATCATAGCAATCACAGTCAATAATAAAGTGCACAAATCGATGAATTCAAGTGTACAAATAAATCACATGGCATTCCTAATAAGGCCATATTGGCCTAGAGAAGCATCAATCAGGCTTAGGAATGATTTAGACATGATTTTGCCCATCAGGGGCAAAATCGTAATTTTGAGACAAGGGGGACAATTTGCCCAAAAAGGACAAAATCATCATTTCGGAATGAATCCGGAGTCAAAACAGGTTTGGTCACTCAATTGACCCATTTCCTATTTTTTGGCAATTTTCGTGATTTTCGGGAATTTTAGAAACCGATTTACCATTCGAAGGGTAAAATCGTCATTTTCTAAAAATGGAAATGAAATGTGGAAATCTTAGACATAAGGTTTAACCACCCATCTGGCCCATCACCAAATTCTAAGCAATTTCCACAATTTATCAGAATATCAAAGACGATTCACCCTTTGAGGGGTGAAATCGCCATTTTGGATTAAATGGGAGAAAATCCCAAAAATGAAAACAAATCAATTTTTTGTCATTTTCAGCCTTGGACAATTTTTAGAATTTTTCTGCAATTTTTCTCAATTTTTTTGTTTTTCTTTAATTTTTCCATTTTTTTGGCATTTTTGATTTATTAATATTTTTTTTATATTTTCAGAAAATATTTTAACAAAAAGCATGTCTTTGACAATAGATAACACTCAACCAGATAAATAAGCTAACCACTAGACTGAAACAGATACATACAAATCAAGTCTATAAATGCAATATTTTAGAAAAATAATCCTGATATACGGATCGGGTACGTAAAACATACCGGATTGGACACCGGCCTTCAATCGCCCAGCCCCAGCCTGCGACCATCCCCATGCCCGTTACCTGTCGATCGCCATTAGAATGTCGATAGTCAATTTCACAAATTAAGACTAAAAAATTAAAAAAATTAAAAAAATTAAAAAATTGGACACTGTTCATGCACTGTTCATGCACTGTTCGGATTGGACACTGTTCATGCACTGTTCGGATTGGACACTGTTCATGCACACGTCCGACACGCTCCGACACGCTCGACACGCTCCGACACGTTCCGACACGCCGACACGCTCCGACACGCCGACACGCTCCGACACGCTCCGACACGTTCGACACTCTCCGACACGGCTCGACACTCTCCGACACGGCTCGACACGCTCCGACACGCTCCGACACGTTCGACACTCTCCGACACGGCTCGACACTCTCCGACACGGCTCGACACGCTCCGACACGCTCCGACACGTTCGACACGCTCCGACACGTTCGACACTCTCCGACACGGCTCGACACGCTCCGACACGTTCGACACGCTCCGACACGTTCGACACTCTCCGACACGGCTCGACACTCTCCGACACGGCTCGACACGCTCCGACACGCCGACACGTTCCGACACGCCGACACGCTCCGACACGCCGACACGCTCCGACACGCTCCGACACGCCGACACGTTCCGACACGCCGACACGTTCCGACACGCCGACACGCTCCGACGACGGGGTGGTGACCCGAGGCCGTTTCTGAGCTCCACCAGCGGCGCGTAGGCTCCACAAGCTCCGAGGGAGGAGGTAGGACTCCGGGGCAGTCACCGGAGGCGATGGCGGTGACGGATTTGGCCCGATCCGAAACAAACCCGAACCAAACTCCGAAACGGGTGGAGGTCGCGGGTCTTGAGTTGTTCACGGCGGCTTTGAGGTACGACGGCTAGCGACAACGGCGGAAGGATCGAAGGCGAAGGCAAATAATGCACGAAGGTGAGGATTCCTTTTTTTTTTTTTTTTTTAAGAAGAAGAAGAAGACAAGAAGAAGAAGAAGAGCTCCTGAAGAAGAGGAAGGAGCCGAAGAAGATGAAGTCGCGGGGGGGGAGAAGAAGCCAGCGACGGATGAGGGAAAAGGTGAGTGAATAATAATAAAAAATAAAATAATAATAAAATAATAATAAAATAAAATATTAAAAAGTAAGAATAATAATAAAATAATCAAAAGAAAAGACAAAATGATTAGTTTCCTTTTCCTTTTGAATGATGATGTTTTCACTCCTTTTCCTTTTAATCATTACTAATATTTTTGCCAGATTCAATTTTATGGTGATCAGAAAACACCTAAAATCAAACCTGAATTTTACTATTTATGAGGTTAGAAAATAGATAAAATAAAAATAAAAATACCGACTATTTTTATATATCTTTGTGACCTCAAATATTATTTTTCTTGATTTTCTTTTTATTTTTATATTTTTCGAAAATAATAATAATAAAAAATACGAAAAATATGAAAAAATATTTTTTTATCCAAAATGGTTCCTTTAGCTTGGCCAATGTTACCAAAGTTGATTTTGTAATTTTTCAGCTTTTTATGGATTTTCTGTGAATTTTTGAAAAATAAAGGAAACAAAAAGGTTGATCAAAATTTAGGTGTCAACAGCTGCCCCTCTTTGAGAGGAATCTCGTTAGAGGAATCTCTCAAAGATAAGGTGACACCTGAGTCCTGATCGACTCGACTTGGGAAACTAAAGGAAAAGGAGTCATGACATCCAATCTTCATGCTTGTCCATGTATGCTCTTTCTTGAAGGGGGAAACGTTCATTTGACATGAGAGAGTGAGATAGTAGAGAGACATACCTGCCACTTACCTGTTCGATGCTGCCGGTTGCGACGACTTTCAAGAGGATGCCTAGGACTCGTCATTCAGAATATCCTAGGGAGGTTAAGCTTTGACCTGTATGGTAGGTCATACCATTATGGGATTCCTAACGGCTAGGAATCTAAGGAAGGCGCATCCCACGCCCTGAGATTTGCCAAGGATTTTGATCCGTATGGTGGATCGGACATTTGTGTCGATGCTTATGGCGGTACTTACCAATGAGTTGACCCTTATGGCGGTTTCTACCATTGTTTGACCCTTCAGGCGGTATCTACCTTTGTTTTGACCCTTCAGGCGGTTTCTACCTTTGTTTGCTTTGAAAAGGGGTCTCATGACGAGGGTTCTCCACGTCCGATGAGACTGTTTGATATTTTTGAAAAGGGGGTCTCATGACAAGGGTTCTCCACGTCCGATGAGACTGTTTGATATTTTGAAAAGGATTTTTTTTTAAGGGTTTCTCTTCCCCAAGAAAATATTGGTAATCTTTGAGAAGACAGCAATTGTCCAATTGACAAAATTTTATGACTTAAGCTTTAGTCATGAGATGTGCATTTTGATGCTGGAGGTTATCCAAAACATTTTTGCAACGTGCAAATGTGATCACGAATCCCTTGCATGGAAAATCTGGATCCACAGTTTGAAAATTCCCAAAAGGAGTTTGCTCAAAACGTCAATTGGAATATTTCTCGACAATGAGGCCATCTCACCTGTTTTGAGGTGATGATTTTTAGGGGATGCACTCAATTCCCTACTGACCTGTGCCTAGGTTTTAGGCTCATTCGCAGCGCATACATTTTGATCGGTCGGGAGGTCTTCCACGGGACCGTAATGTTGGGCTTGGATATTGGTTTTCAAGGGGGACCCGCTTTGGAGTCGGGGCCATCGAATGAAAATCTTCACCATCTGCTCCGGGTTTACAAGTCAAGAACCCTGCAAAATGAGAAAGAAAGAGTCTTGCTCGTACTTCTTCGAGCTAAGCTATATGTTAACCCAAGTGTCTTAGTCAGAGAAGACTGTTTCAGGGTTGTAACATTGGTAGGATTGGGGACCGAAAAAGGCTTGTTTTTGGCCCAGAAATCACGAAGGATTCGACATTGGTGATCATTGCAAATTTGTCACATGTCTTTTCCATTCTGCATCTTCCATTTTTGAGGTGTGCAACCGCTTTTGAGGTGTGCACAAATCCTTTAGAGAACGTCTCTTGTGGTATTAAGAGATTGACAATTATGTCCGTGTTTTTGCACCACGGCTGACATCGTTTGGGGAGCAGTCTTCTTGATCTGACTCCTTTATGGGTTTTTCTCTCTTCCCAACTAGGCTTTATTGGGGATCAATCAAACAGTTTTCACGAGCATCGGCCTTGCTTTTACCAGGCACTTTGCTTTTTCTTGATGCTGGGGATTTTTTGTTGAAATCCCGCCTTTTCTTTTCCTTTGGAACTACGATGTTCAGAAAATTGTGCTAGATATACAACTTGAATCATAGCACACTTAAACGCCGATATGAGATTTTTCTATAAATCCCATCTCTTGATTTCTTCCGTTCTTGGAGTGATACAGTTTCTATCTTGAAACATCCCATGATCACCAACAGGGGTTTATGAAATGAATTCGCAGGCTCAACTTGGCTGTGCAAAGGATATGGTGTGTGGGATAGAGAATGAATGCTTCTCGTCATCCTATGGCACTTGGATTACCATATAAACAACACACAAAGATTAATGTTAGTCCGAGCAAGAAAATTTCTAACCATTTTCTCCTGATGCTGCTGGACTTACTTCCTTTTTGCCCTGGTGTGGGGTGGTTCTTGACAGGGTTAAGAATGAAAACCGCCGTTCAAGTGGGTTGTCAACGGTCACCTGTAGTGTTTATGATATGAAACGAACGCCCCCGTCGTCCCAATCCATGTAATCGCTGCGAATGGTCCCTACCTCCGTAGGTCCAGATTTTACTATTTGATTCGCTCCACTCATCTCTCAAGTGTATGTAGGATGTGTTTGGATTTGAGCTTGCCTCTCTTTTGAGGAAACATCCTTTTGAGAGTTTTGAACAACTTTTGATTGGAAAAATCTCTTTCGTTTTCCCAAAAATTTTACCCGTCAAGGGGATTTTATGGTGCACAATGCGTGTTCAGACAACCTCATGTTTCAAAACATGAATGCCAATGAAGTTAGAATTCCATGTCTTTTCTAGACATCAGATTTTGAAAGCTTTTTCTTTTTCTCTCTGTGTTTTTTTTTGTTTAACATCTTCAATGGATTGGGGGAAAGGGATACCTACCTGTCCACCGTGGCTGGAGATCCCTGAAAATGTAAAAGAAGCATATCATTGTACGTTCACGAATTTTTCGAAAATCGAAACGATACATCCTACCCTCATGTACCCTAACAGATAGTATGTGGGATGTAAAAACTTATTCGTCTCCAAGGCGATTCCCCTGTCAAGGATAAAAAATAAGTGTTAATTCATATTCCCAAATTCAAGACAAATTGGGACGATACAACTTTACTCTTGATTTTCATCCCATTCTGATGTTGCGTATTGATATGAACAACCTCTATCAAATCCGCCTATCCATGCTTGGAGTGTTTGTAACATCAATGGTTCATCTGCCCCCCAGCTGGGCAACGTTTGTTTAGCCATTTGAATGCATGGCCTTTTAGGGCCTTGTCTCTTTTTATCACCTGAGAGGAAGAAGAGAGGAAACATTATCCCCTGATCTGATTGAAGATCAACTAGGAACGATACGTCCTTTTACCAAACGGGTGGCTCCGCGGCCGAATGTATCTTGTATTGAAGGAATGGATTCCATTATGCTCTGCGGGTGATAATTATGGTTCATGGAACTTGCTCTACGGATTAAGTGATTAATCCACGGCCTTCGGCTTGAAGATGCTCAGAGGGTGATGTTGACACTCACGCGCAATTAGTTCTAGATATTAATGAAAGATGTTCCCGTGGGAACCTTACAGTGCGATCAACAACATATGCAATAGGAGTATTCAACCCCTTTTCTCGAAGCATTTTTCATCGAGTAGCCGTGCCTTGCATCAGACGTTTGATCACCGGCCTCGCGTCACCACTGCGATGGTCCTCCGGCTCCAAATTGATCGAGCCAAAGATTGAACTCATCGCCAAGGAAATTGCTCGGGTCTTCGAGCCATTGATGTTCAAGTTGGGTATCAACGATTGTTGGGGGCAGATTTCTTTCATTGCCTTCGTTGTGAGGGATTGGAGTCTTTGAGCTGGAACCTTCATCATTGCCCTGTTGGGGTTGAGACATACATTCCCGAAGAGTATTGATCCAAGTGTCCAGCTCCTCATCAAGGAAATCACATGTTCTTTCTAGCCCTTGGTGCCCAGATTGGGTGTCGTCGACTGCAGGCGAGGGATTCCTCTCTTTGCTCTCGCCGTGAGCAATTTGACCCCTCGAATTGGAATTTCCTCCGATGACCGGCAGGTTCATATGTGCACTCTCTACCAATGCCAGATCCGCTTCAGGGACAGCATTAATGACTGATTCGCGCTCAAACTGAGGAATTTCTATGTGCTGGAACTGTGGCATATACTCATGAGGAGTATTGAGATAGCTCGGCGGAGCATTCTGATTTGGGTTAGAGGAGTCGCTGACACGACTGCTAGTCCCGTCATTGCTGAAACACGGTTGGGTGCTCTTGGCTCTCCAATCATCATGGTTGTAACTCTGCCCAGCACTCCAACTGGCTTTATGATGGTTTAACGCTATCCTTCCATCCCTTAGCAATCTCCTATAGTACTTGAGGTGAGACTCAACGTTAATTCTAGAGAGCCCCGGCACATTCATAATCTCGAGTATGCGCAGTGGGCTAGCCGAATCAACTCCCAGTTCTCGAATTGCATCAACAAATTTGGTGTGAAGCTCATAGGTCCAGTAAAACCTTGTTCTCTTATCACCCAAAATATCGTCAATACTTCGGTAGCTATTCTCTACGGGATCTAGTCGTTTCAAAAGTTGTCCAGGGAGGGACTCACCGACTTTGGATTGGCTGGCTGCGACAGCGAGTTCGTCATTGAGAGAATTCCCCCTGTGATGATTCATATCCCATTTCTCAGAGGATGTTGGTGTTGATTCTATGGTGTTGACTTGCTCATGCAGATCTCCGGCGGTATCTGGCTGTGTCGGAAAATGCTGTGGAGAATACGGTAACAGCTGAGCGTTATTCGTCAACAGGGATGGTTCATCGAGGAACACCTCGCCGAGGACAATAGGATTACCACAAATAAGGCAGGTGGCCTTGGTCAGAGCTTCCTTATATCTCGCGCTTTCAGCTTGAAGCTTCTCATTCTCCTCCTTCAGGACCAGTAACTCATGGTCTGCGTATTGCTGTTTCACCCGGGTTCGTTTGTTGGCGAACCAAAACTTGACCTTCGAAAGCTCCAATCCTATTTTTCGGCTCAACTCCATTTTCTGTCGTTTGCTTGGAGCGGGGCATTCATTGAAGAAAGCTTCGAGCTCTCGGATTTGGCCTGGAGTGTGGCGTTGTAGTTGCTTCCTTTTCCGACTCCGGTCATCATTATATACTCCTTCTTCGTAGCTGAAACCTAGAATTTCATCGCTGGAGGAGTCAGTCTCTATGGCCTTCGAGCAGGATTCAGCTCCAGGATCTTCAAAGTCTCCCAGCAGTTCGTGCTCAGAAATGTCCAGGTCGGGCGTTTCTAGCAGATGGGAATAACTTTTAAACATGATGGATCGGGGTATCTCGGGCCGATCTAGTTCACTCAGCTTTCTCAATTCGCTCTTACGTGTTTGCTCACTCTAGAAATTTTCTCAAGTGATTGTGCGTGTCCTGGAACCATCCTTCAGGCTGCATATGAAGACCAGCAAGCAAGCGCTCCTCCCGAGATCCTGCAATTACTCATCGTCTGTATTCCCCTTTCTTTTTCCTCGTGATAGGATCACAAACTCTCTTGCATTGATTCGGTTTCATCGAGTATTGCGCTCGTCCCCTAGTTCAGTCTTCAAAGTGGTGGGTCTACAATCTTTCGGCGCCTTTTATGATTTGCTAGGCCCGAGAACGTGGGGAGCAGCGGTGGACCCGCAATTAATGACTCCGTTTAATTCATTTAGCTTCATGGGAATTAACGCTATGATCTTCTCTCAACCCCTTTTCATCGTTCAAACGAAAGTGGCATTTTCCCTGTGCATGCTGTTACTCTTCATTTCAGCATCCCGGGCGCTTGGTGAGGAATGAGTTCATGGCCACTCAAAATTTTAAAGACCGTCTCTGGTTTCAGACTTAATCTAACAAGGGATCATCACAACTGAGCATGACGATGTTCGTCGATAGCGTTGGTTTTAATATAGAATTAACTATAGTCATTAAAGAAAAATGTTCCCGTAGGAACTTTACAACGGATAAAATGAGTGATCCACTCGTGAACATGTTCTTCTTTCTATGGGTGTTCGTAGTGACCGACCCATCGTGCCCCGAGTCAGGTGCTAGATCATGGATGTCCAAGCATGCCAGCTTCCCACTGATTGAACAAGGCATCGAGCCCCTCATCGAAGAAATCGTCTGTCGTGGGTTGACCAGCGGCAGGCAGAGCACCAGCCGACTGCTGCTCGAATGGAGGAGTGCGTACTCGCTGTACTTGTGACACGCGCTCTTGAGAAGTGTTGAAATGGCCTGGGAGGACATTCTGATCAGCTTTCAGTTTGCCGGTGGTCGGGTTGCTAGCTTGATTGATGCTTAGATTTGGCCGGGTATCTCTTGATGCCTGAGCATTACAATGGCGGTCGCCCCTAGCTTTTGAGCTCGAGACGGATTCCTCCCGGTTTAGCTCCGCTCGACGTTGTCTTAATAGCTTTCTGTAGGCAGCAAGGTGATTCCTGACCAGCTCCTTACTAAGCCCCGGTACATTCATGGCCTTAAATATGCGCGTCGGAGTTGCTGAGTCGATCCCCATTTGGTGAACCACATCTAGGAATTTGGAATGCAGTTCAGGGGGCCAAGCGAACCTCCTCTTATCGTGGCCCAAAATTGCATCGATGGCTTGACGACTGATTAACTCATCTCCAGCAGGACCCGACCCTATCGGAAATTGTTGTGCATGAGGCTGATATGCTTTGAGCTGGTCGGCGGTAACATCCAGCTCCTTGAAACTGTAACTCCAATCAAAGCGATGCAAATCCCATCCCCCAGGAGGCATTTGTATCATCTTCGTAGGATCATCCTGCTCATGCGTGACTCCGGCAAAATCTGGTTGAGCAGGAGATGCCCCGAGGGAGTAGGGTGGTAAATGAACGTCTTCAATCATCGCGTGAGGCTTATCGGGGAATATCTTATCGAGGGCGACGAGGTTATCGCAATGAGGGCAAACGGTGATATTGAGAGCTTTTTCATACCTCATGTTTTCTGTTCGCAGCTTTTGGTTTTCTTCCTTTAAAATCTCGACCACCTGACGTTTGCGTTGAGCCCTCGATTTGGATCTCCTATTTTGAAACCAAAACTGGATCCTCGACTGATTAATCCCCAACTCCCGGCTCAATTCAATTCTCCACTTCTTTTTCATGTATTGGCTTTTACTGAAAAGGGTTTCCAGCATTTGGGTTTCCTCCTGAGAGTATTGGTGAGGACGTCTTCTTTTCCCGAGTTGAGCATTGTGGATGTCGTTGTCGTCGTCGCCGTGATCTTGATTTCCGTTGCCAGAAGTGTTGGGCTCCATGGTTTTGGCGTTAAACTTGATCTTGGAATCTTCGAGATCCCTCTGTGGTTCAATTTCTGAGATTTTTGAGTCAGTCGCCTCTAGCAGCTGACAGTAACCTCTTAAATATGTTGGATTGAGAAATGTTTGATTGGTTCTTGCCCACTCAGAGTTCTCCACTCTCTCCTGTATGCTCACTCCCTATAAAGTTTTCTTCGAGTGACTTTGCATGTTCAGGAGACGCTCTTCAAGCATCATTAGGCAAACGTTCCCCCTCAAGACCTTGAATTTCTCGCTTAGCTTTTCAACGTGATGGGACTGTCAAATCCTGTTAGGGCTCTCTTCGATAGTTGCGCTTACCTCCCACCTAACTCTAATAATGGTGATCCCGACAAATCTTTTACATCTTTTAATTGATGAGCCGAAAATCGCGGATCGAAACGAATCCATTGGTTCTCGTGAGGGGACCTCCTGCTTTACCCCATAACTGGGCTCCACCAGCATTATTACTGAGACCCTTCATCATCCTCGAGTTGCTATAAAATGAGGAATTAATATATGGAAGGTTAACGTTCTCGCATAATCAGCATCTTCCTTCTAATCTCTCTGTTAAACTCGTCTTATTCTCAAGCCAACCCAACGCAAATGGCCTCCTCTCCCGTACGCACTTTTTCAACTGATGTCTTGGCCCAATGGGAAAAGCTTTATAACCTACTGGGTCGCGGTTACGCGCACATAACCGATCATTCTGCAACCGAGGATGCAATCTGTGTCCTGCTCGAGGACCTTGATACCACTTCTCTCGAAGGTACTACACTGGGGAGGGAATATAGAACTTTCCCGACTCTCTTTGCACACTCCTTAGAGGCATATCGTGTTGCTAATCGGGAGATTCTGGTGGCTCGCGTCTTGCGGGCTCGTTATGAGGATCGATCTGATCATTTGGTGCTGACCAACTATCTGGTTGATAGTTACAAAAAGGCCGTCGAGTTTGCTAATGAGCGGGTCGCGACGTTGCTTCGCGAGAGGAGAAATCTGGTGGATCAATTGGCCATATCCCTGACCACCGGCGAGCATGACCGCCGCAACGTCCTGTTAAGGCTTCAGAGCGACTGGCAGGAAGAACGGCTCGACAAGATAACCGAGGACATAGCTCGCGGGAATGGACTGGTTCGGGACCTGGAAGTAGTCACCGAAGAACACGAGGCCAAGGTCGCCGAAGTTAAGGGAGAATGCAGAAGTCTTCTCCTCAGGCTTGCCGACCACAACATGCGGAGCTGGGAGTATGAGCAGAGCATTAATAACATGGAGGGTCAGTTGGGATCCTTTGTGTCGTTAATTAGGGCTCACTTTGGCTTTACTTTTCCACCCCGACTTGTATGACCTGCTTCTGAAAACCCTCCGCCAAGCAAAATAAATGAAAGTTCTTGTGTGTGTGTTTTAACTTCTGTATGGTTCATTTCTTCGAGCATCCAAACATCTTCAACTTGGGTGAACCGAACCATAATATCAATAAGCCGAGCAAATACGTCCTGATTTTATAACTCGCTCATGATCAGATGGAAGAATAGTTGCAGATTTGTCCAAGAGAAGATTTCTCTATACTACTTGTTTTTCACCTGCAAATGAAAAGACCGAGTCAGAAGGAATAATCTGAAAAAGAAAGCATAGACCCCTTTCAATCTTATGCTTGCTCGTGATTAATAAGGACAAGAACTTTTACAAGGGTTTTAATCTTGCGCGAAAAGTTTTTATCAATATTCCTCGAAAGAAAGCATACTATTGAAAGGAATGTAATTCACAATAATCGCTTTTGATCAATTTCGAGAGGAACGAATTACTCAAAAGTGCGAGGCATAATACCGTGTTTTAAATTTAATTGAAGATACGGCATCCAAATCAAGGCCGTTTTGTTAAGAACGAGAGTAATTTGGACATCTATCTCGTCATTAAATTCAAAACAACGTCGATATTCTCGATCAATTATCGTGGATTACCAGCAACGTAAAACATGCACGAAACAATTCAAGTGTATAATTCCTTCTAGAGAAATTGAGATTGGACTACTCTATACGACCAAAAGGTCGTGTAAGACTTCCAATTTTAATTTCCTCTAAAGGAATTATAAACTTGACTTGGGAGTATTCGGATGATTAGAGAAAATGCCACTATCACATTCCCATGACCCGTCAAAAGAAATACAACCAAGTTCCATCTGAATGTATACACCAATAGATCCCTAATACAATCACTCTAAGGGGTGGGATAGAAAAAGCCTCGATAAAAATAAACCCTATACAAGAGGACTAGTAATGGAAAATGAAACAAAGGAATGTGATCCTAACGTTTAAGGATGCCCCAAGTTCGATCTGTGGCTTCCGGATCACTTGCCCCAACTCGTCATCTTCATTGGACGATATCTCAATAAGGTCCATAGTAGGCTCTTTTGTTGCTCACTCGGTGTTCGCCATGGGATATCATCCTCATCGTCTTCTATCAAGGACGTTTGGGAAAAACACACACATCTATCCTTGAAATGGCATTTAATCTAATCACCAGAATGCAATGAATGAAATGCCTATATTTATATGAACTGTAATAGATTTGAGGGATAGAGAGTCTTACCAACCAAACTCGTCGACTTATGTGCGGTTTTAGGTGTACCAACCGCCCAAAGACATGCGCATGAAACAAGTGATGGTAAACTTCTAAAAATCAGAGGATTTGGCACCTAAGGTTAAGGTTCCCACCTCGAGTTCTGGAAAGAGCAGATTTCATTGCACAACTATCGTTGCATTGGGGCTCGATCCATATTTCGAAATGAGCGGAATTGAAAAGTGGATTACCCCGTGTTTTTCCTCACGGAGATTCCATTTTCAATCCCTTCTATTGTTTTCCTATAGGCGGCGCCTGGGGTTTTAAGCGCGGTTGTGTGTATTTTCGGTGTCGTGCTAAAGCGATAAACATGCATCTCATTTTGCAAACACCGCTTCAATATAAACATCCACACAATCATACATCCTAAACTCCTACCTGCATAAGACAGAGTTAACAAACACTTCACCCCTTATTTCTCCAATCTGCAAAAACATTTAACACCTCAAGGGTTAAAGTACGTACCTCACCTTGAAGAGTATCTGCATAAAACATGTTAGAAAAATCAATCAACTTTTTAATCGGCTCAAGTTCTCTAAGTCCCCAGCGGAGTCGCCAGTCTGTCGCGACCCTCTCGAGGTCGGGCTCTCGAGGGCTAATGGGCCGTCCAGTCTGGTCGGACGCGGGCCTCTCCCAAGGCCCATTACCCAAATCGCAACGGAGGTATGCGTAGTCGACCTTCAGTGTGGTCTAGTGACATGTGCTAAGTGTGCATGCCGAGGAGTCGCCACCAATCATTTTTTTGGAGGGTATGATTGGACCACCCTATTGAATAGTCGGGAGTTTCAATTCAATTCTGCGATAACCAGAGAACTGGGTTCGGGGACTTAGTTACGTCAACTGTCAGAGTTGACGCCCTTTCGGTACCTAAGTTGACTGAATTTTCTGACCAAAGATTTCATGCAGATGAGTGGGGTACGAGTTCTAAATCTAGGAGTTCATGCAGATAGGAATGACTATCATAGCAATCACAGTCAATAATAAAGTGCACAAATCGATGAATTCAAGTGTACAAATAAATCACATGGCATTCCTAATAAGGCCATATTGGCCTAGAGAAGCATCAATCAGGCTTAGGAATGATTTAGACATGATTTTGCCCATCAGGGGCAAAATCGTAATTTTGAGACAAGGGGGACAATTTGCCCAAAAAGGACAAAATCATCATTTCGGAATGAATCCGGAGTCAAAACAGGTTTGGTCACTCAATTGACCCATTTCCTATTTTTTGGCAATTTTCGTGATTTTCGGGAATTTTAGAAACCGATTTACCATTCGAAGGGTAAAATCGTCATTTTCTAAAAATGGAAATGAAATGTGGAAATCTTAGACATAAGGTTTAACCACCCATCTGGCCCATCACCAAATTCTAAGCAATTTCCACAATTTATCAGAATATCAAAGACGATTCACCCTTTGAGGGGTGAAATCGCCATTTTGGATTAAATGGGAGAAAATCCCAAAAATGAAAACAAATCAATTTTTTGTCATTTTCAGCCTTGGACAATTTTTAGAATTTTTCTGCAATTTTTCTCAATTTTTTTGTTTTTCTTTAATTTTTCCATTTTTTTGGCATTTTTGATTTATTAATATTTTTTTTATATTTTCAGAAAATATTTTAACAAAAAGCATGTCTTTGACAATAGATAACACTCAACCAGATAAATAAGCTAACCACTAGACTGAAACAGATACATACAAATCAAGTCTATAAATGCAATATTTTAGAAAAATAATCCTGATATACGGATCGGGTACGTAAAACATACCGGATTGGACACCGGCCTTCAATCGCCCAGCCCCAGCCTGCGACCATCCCCATGCCCGTTACCTGTCGATCGCCATTAGAATGTCGATAGTCAATTTCACAAATTAAGACTAAAAAATAAAAAAAATTAAAAAAATTAAAAAATTGGACACTGTTCATGCACTGTTCATGCACTGTTCGGATTGGACACTGTTCATGCACTGTTCGGATTGGACACTGTTCATGCACACGTCCGACACGCTCCGACACGCTCCGACACGCTCCGACACGTTCCGACACGCCGACACGCCGACACGCTCCGACACGCCGACACGCTCCGACACGCTCCGACACGTTCGACACTCTCCGACACGGCTCGACACGCTCTGACACGCTCCGACACGTTCGACACTCTCCGACACGGCTCGACACTCTCCGACACGGCTAGACACGCTCCGACACGCTCCGACACGTTCGACACGCTCCGACACGTTCGACACTCTCCGACACGGCTCGACACGCTCCGACACGTTCGACACGCTCCGACACGTTCGACACTCTCCGACACGGCTCGACACTCTCCGACACGGCTCGACACGCTCCGACACGCCGACACGCCGACACGTTCCGACACGCCGACACGCTCCGACACGCCGACACGTTCCGACACGCCGACACGTTCCGACACGCCGACACGCCGACACGCTCCGACGACGGGGTGGTGACCCGAGGCCGTTTCTGAGCTCCACCAGCGGCGCGTAGGCTCCACAAGCTCCGAGGGAGGAGGTAGGACTCCGGGGCAGTCACCGGAGGCGATGGCGGTGACGGATTTGGCCCGATCCGAAACAAACCCGAACCAAACTCCGAAACGGGTGGAGGTCGCGGGTCTTGAGTTGTTCACGGCGGCTTTGAGGTACGACGGCTAGCGACGACGGCGGAAGGATCGAAGGCGAAGGCAAATAATGCACGAAGGTGAGGATTCCTTTTTTTTTTTTTTTTAAGAAGAAGAAGAAGACAAGAAGAAGAAGAAGAGCTCCTGAAGAAGAGGAAGGAGCCGAAGAAGATGAAGTCGCGGGGGGGGAGAAGAAGCCAGCGACGGATGAGGGAAAAGGTGAGTGAATAATAATAAAAAATAAAATAATAATAAAATAATAATAAAATAAAATATTAAAAAGTAAGAATAATAATAAAATAATCAAAAGAAAAGACAAAATGATTAGTTTCCTTTTCCTTTTGAATGATGATGTTTTCACTCCTTTTCCTTTTAATCATTACTAATATTTTTGCCAGATTCAATTTTATGGTGATCAGAAAACACCTAAAATCAAACCTGAATTTTACTATTTATGAGGTTAGAAAATAGATAAAATAAAAATAAAAATACCGACTATCTTTATATATCTTTGTGACCTCAAATATTATTTTTCTTGATTTTCTTTTTATTTTTATATTTTTCGAAAATAATAATAATAAAAAATACGAAAAATATGAAAAAATATTTTTTTATCCAAAATGGTTCCTTTAGCTTGGCCAATGTTACCAAAGTTGATTTTGTAATTTTTCAGCTTTTTATGGATTTTCTGCGAATTTTTGAAAAATAAAGGAAACAAAAAGGTTGATCAAAATTTAGGTGTCAACAATGGGGGATTCAATATGTCATTGAATTATGCTACAACTGTTGTAGCTTTGCTGATTCCATTGCATCGATCGGCACTGAGCTTTCTGCAAGACAGGATTCTAGCTAAAGTCAAGATGGAGATTGTGGTGACTCGTGTAGAGGTGTCAAATGGATGGGTTGGGTTAGGTCGGATTTGAGTCGGGTTGAGTATGGTCTGACCCATATTAGCCTGTCTATCCCGTTTTGACTCATATTTAATGACCCAGGGTCGGCCAACTGTGGCCCCAGCCCCAGATGCCATCTAGCTCCAATCAAGACCCTAAACAAAATTCGCAGGACCCAGTCACTATGGAAGATATTTTGTCAGGTGAAAGGCACACGGCAGAACAAGAAGATAGTCGTCCCCTACTATATGAAGACCCAAACATCAGACCATCCCAGCTTGAAGAGCAGTGGTATTGGAATAAATACAAGGAAGAAAAAGACGGCAGCAACTGACCCATACTCAACCCATTTTAACCCATACTAATATTTTAGAAAAATTTATAAAACTCATTTAACATATTTTAAGCTATTTACATGTATATGTTACTTTGATAAAAACTTCACATCAAATGTAAAAATAATAATAATAATAAACAACAAAAAATTAGTAAATAAAATTAAAAATATATTACTAAAATACTTTTATGCAATAAAATTCTAAATGAAATTTTTTCATATATTTTTTAATTGATTTTTTAATTTTTTAGAGATTCTAAGGACAGCGTTTGGATTCTCCGAGGAGAGGCCGACTAAGTTATAAGTCCCCCCGCTTCCTCAACTCTCCACACTATCCTAGGGCTGTCAAATTGGCCCGCGTCGGCCCGGCCCAGCCCGGCTCGACCCGACCCGACCCGACCAGTCTCTAAAATTTAGAAATTTTTCGGCCGAATCCCGTACTGTTTAAGTACAGTACCGGTACTGTTTTGTAGTGGGCTGGCCTACTTCTCACTTTAGCCCTCCTTCTTTCTCTGTTCCCTAAGGTTTCATGTCTCCCCCTCTCTCTCTTCCTCTCTCTCTCTTGGTGGACGGCGTCTTTTCGATTTTCTTCTTTTCAGTTTTCTTTTCTTCTTCGTCTCCTTCCACGTCTTCTTCTTGATTTCTGTTGTTCTTCGGCCACACTTGACCCGATGGCCGACGCCAACACGAGCTTTAGCCACCTTCGGCTACCACCATCCCCTTCGTCGTCGTCGTCCAGCCGCCCTTGAGCTCTGTCGCCCAAGTCGAGCCGGATGTAACCCCCGAACCCGAGATCTGAGAGCTTCAAATCCGCGACCTCCCTCTTTCATCTCCACCATTGATCCACGCCCGACGACGCCAACTGACGAGTCACTTGGTCAGCAACCGCCACCAGCCCGGCTTGAGTCGCGAGCGAGCCGTCGTCATCCAGCCGTGCCGATCTGCTAAAGCCGTGCCTCACGAGCTCAAGACTCACGCATCCATAGCCTCTGCCGAGCTCCCCACCGCCCGACGCCTCTCACTTGACTGTCGATTCCACCTTGAGCTACCAGATCTGCAAGCCCGGAGCCTCCCGATGCTGGACCCAAGGTAGTCGCAGCCCTTCCAGCTCAGCCGCGCCATCCTCCTTAGCCAGCCGAGCCACTTCAGCCGTCTTGAACTAAACGCACCCGCTCGGCCCGACCCGGCCCAAAGAGTTGACGCATAGTTAATTTGGGCTTGGCCCGGGCCATCTTAGGTACTGTTCATTTTGGGCCACCTCAGGCCGGGCCGAGACCCGGCCCGACTCGACCCATTGACACCCCTACACTATCCCACGCGTCGCTTCTTTTTTCCTCTCCACGCCATAAAAACAAAAAGAAAATTTCCGTGCACCTTCAAAGTCTCTCCCAATCATATATATAAACTCTCAACGAAAAAAAAAATAGAAACACAAGGAATCCAAAAAATTTCTCGAAGAAACCCAGCAATCATCAATGGCTCCTCATAACACCTTCCGAAAGCGAGTATGTCCGCAGAAAATCACCAAACTCATCCAATGGCGCCTTCGAAGATCCACCACCGGATCGACGAGGAGCTCACGTTGGTGTTAAAATCGAGCAGCCGTCCACCCCCGGACACATCAGTAAGTGCCCCGTGCACCTCCTCGTTGCGGTCGTCGCCCTCGCCGCAATCACCTTGGTCTTTTCTCTAATCATGCTGCGTCCCGCCGATCCTGAGTTCGCCCAGCGCGACTTGTCGGTCAAGTTCCTCAACTACACGAATGATGACGGCGAGCGATGGGCGATGGTGGACGGCGGCAATCGGGCGGTCGGTGGCAGGGAGAATCCTCCAATAGTTTTTTATATTTTTATATTTTATTTTATTTTGTGAAAAATTTTATAGAACAGCAATAAGGCCTGCAATGCTATATGGAGCTGAATATTGGCCAGCACAGAGTTAACATGAGCATAAAATGGGAGTAGCGAAAATAAGGATGTTAAAGTGGATGTGTGGTCATATAATGATGGATAAAATAAGAAATGAAGATGATCGACGAAAAGTTGAAGTAGTACCGATGGCAGAAAACATGATGGAACATAGATTGATGTAGTTTTGGCATATTTTTCGAAGGTCCCTAAATGCTCCGATAAGAATAGACGTTTGCTATCAAGGGAATGACATGAAAAAAGGAAGAGGTCGGTCGAAACTTACATGGGGGAAAGTAGTAAAATAATATTTTATAGAGTGAGAAATAGATTGGCGTACGATTTGTCTTAGGACGGAGTGGAGGAAAGTTGTTAACAATATGGGGAGGCGGAATTTATATGTTCATAACTGTCCTTTTTAGTCATTTCTCCTTATAGATTTTTATTTTATATAATTATTTCTTTTCCTCCAAATCAATCATGCTTTTATTTGATATATTTTTTGACTCGAACTAGGTTGGGATAAAGGTGATGTTGATGTTGATGTTAATATTTTATTTTTCTTTTTTAATTTCTTTCATTTATTTATGAAAATAGAAAAACAATAATAATTAAGTTGAGCCTAGCTCATTTAGAATTTGTGGGAGCTTGAAGGCCAAGTTCATTCCTCTTAGGTCGAAAGTGGGTCTAATATGGGTCAAAAATGGATTTAAGAGCATGACTCATTTTTGACCCATTTGATTCACTTTTAACTTTGTGGATCCATTTTCATTGAGCCTTCTAAAAAGTTAGAATCCATATACAACTCATTTATACAAAATATGGGTCATTCATCCATGTTGACGGCTCTACATGTGAGCAAGGAGCAGTTTCTTGCTATAGTCGAAGACTTCATTCCCCACTCATCGAAGAAGCTCGGCTCACTCGCCTCCTACTGAACTTCAACTCGCTCTCAAATTCGAGCTTCAGGTATGCTTCTCGATTCTCCTTCTCATTTTCATGATTGGGATGTGATGTGATTGAATTCCTGCATTCTGCAAAAAGAACGTGCGTTCCTCTGTTCTAGAACAAAAAAAATCCCATTGAGAAAAGTTTCATTCATTTTTCCCGTCTTTTCGATGGATGAATTTCGAATGACGCAGGGCTAGGCGTATCCATCAGGTTTCTTCGATAAGTTCTTGGAGCAAATTTCCCACCTTTCTTCCCTTTTTCTTTGGGTTTCAAAAATTGCGCTTGTGGCAGCACTGATAAAAGACGAGGAGTGTATTTGAGTTTGGATATATACTGCGATTGCTTGCCTTCAAGTCGAAGCTTGATTTGCACGAGATGGCGTTGGTGGTTCTGATTGGCAATTAAAACCAGTAGGAACAATGGTCATTTGATGGGCCACTGACCCCTGCTGGTCATGAATAATTTGTCTTAAATCGCGGGAACTCTGTCGGCGAAAAGAAGAAACATGATTATGTATCAAGTGTTGGAAAAAATGAATGGATTAAATAACATGAAAAATAACAATTGTAAGAAATATGTTGGAAAAGACGAGAAAAGTAAGAATAAATGTCCGAGGCGTGCAAGCACTATCTTTAAGGGTAATTCCGCCTCTCGGAGTACGAAACTCGATGCATAAGGCTTCTAGCGGCTATCCTCCCAAGATACAACAGACCTTCTTCTATACTCCGCACTGAGAATTAGAAGGAACAAGAACAACGTTATGTGTATAACCCAGCAGAAGACGAAGATGAAAGAAGAGAAAGGCTTTCATGTAAATCTCAAAAGTTAACCTTAGATCCTTTCTTGAAATTCAATATATAAACAACCAAAAGGTAGCCGTTAAGAAACTGTTATGAAATAATTATAGAATAATTGGGAGTTTTAATCAAGCAATAAATCTGCCATTATATGGCTGTTATAAAGCCGTTAGAAATCCGTTATTTGACCGTTACAAATCATTTAAAAAACCGTTACAAAATGATTGAGAAAAGAGAACGATGCATCTGAAACTCTCCTCAGAGTCTGAACTCGTCAACTTCTGAGCTCGCCAACATCGGAGCTCACTAACATCTGAGCTTTGACAAAAAGAATATTTCAAAACTACTGAAATATCCAACAATCCCCCACATATTTCAAAAAGTTTTGAAAGATGAAAAACATAATATAGCTGGGTTATTGGAGAGTAATGCCTCGGAACTGGTGCTAATTAGGCTATGAACCAGCCCTAGAAAGAATGAAATATAGCTCACGAAATCATTGGTGAAGTTTAAAACTTCTATGAACCAACAATTCTTTTTTGTGAATCATGATTTTCACCAATCACATTACACTCCCACAAAGTTTGTTGTTCAATGCGGTTTTGTGCAAATAGGCCATGCGCATGCTTGGTTATTTATAAGTGCTCTAGATATTTTCGCCAAAAATCTCATAGAAGCGGCTTCACTCCAAACTTATATAGGTGATTCCATCAAGTGTATTCTGCATCTTAATACACCACCAATAATGGCTATGAAATTCATTAAGAGCTTGGTGCTCAACCTTCTTTTTCTTGCAGATTTGCACTGTTTTCACCCTAGGAGAGACACTTTTTTTTTATAGTGCATCACAAGATCAACAAGTGACTTGCTATTACCTATATGAACCTACTTCACGGGATTGTCAATCACATAGGTTGGGTTACTATCACCGTTGATTTTCTTCAACCGGTTTGTCTCATTCCCCTCGATGAATAGTCAAAGGATTGGCCAAATCCATTTCTGACTCTAATGGACATAATTTCATCTTTAAGCAATTGCTTTATCACATCACATCTCAATTGAACATGTCTCCTTTTTCAAATAAAGTTACATTATTGCCGCTTGGCAATCACAATTCTTAGACACATTAAGTGTTGATTTCATTACATTCCTCAAGAACATGAGTAGTTCTCGAATCACTAAGATAAAATATATTTTTATCTTTCTTCCCCTAAAATGGAATAGGAGGATAAAGCATTATGTTTTCACATATATGCTTGGTAGTACCTGAGTCTACCACTCATTCACATTGCCATAATATTAGCATGGGAAATGACTGTAATAACTACGTCATCAGATCATCTGCTTCAACCAAGTTGACTTATGGTTTAGCAGTATTTTCATTCCCTGACAAATTCTTGACTAATTTCCAAGTTTCGACGCCTCCACAAAGGTGAATACATATCCACTATATATGATACCATCGTTTATGGTTCCTCTAAAAAAAATTCATTACTGTGCTCAAGGCAATCCACAGATCACAATTGAGATTTTCTGAATATCTGTTCAGTCTGCATACATCATATGTTATAGCATATCAAGTATAATTCATCAAATGCATCAGACTTTTATAATCTGAGCATACTCAGACTGAGCTACATTGCCTTCTATATTTTCACTAATTGAATATTAGAATCATAAAGAGTACTCACAAGTGTGATATCAAAGTGCTCATATTTCTTAAGTAGCCTCTCCACGTAATGCTTTTGAGTAAGCATCAGGCTATGGTCACTTTTTACGATTCTAACACCCAAAATAACATTAGTTTCTCCCAAATACTTCCTATCAAATTTAGAAGTCAAGAAATATTTTGTTTCATTCACAACATCAATACACATATCAAAGATAAGCTAAAAATTTTACATTCACCATCAACAGCTTTTGTGTAAAAAATATTTATCAACTCCAATGGAGAAAAATTTATATGGTGCACATTAAGTATGTAAATCAAAGTAAATGCAAAGAAATACTAATAGAGGAAACTTTTTACTAGAGAAAAAGTATCAAAATAATCAATGTTTTATTTTATTTTTGTAAAACCTTTTGCAACCAATGTTGCTTTATATTTATCAATAGAATCATCAAGATTAATTTTCCTCTTAAAAATTCATTTGCAACCAACTGATTTCATTGATTCATTCAAGAACCAATTTTATTTTTGTGGAATAATCCAATAGACAAAAACAAAAGAAAACAATGTACTAAGAGAGAGTTGTACCTCTGGTCATCTCATGACTACCAATGTGTGTGAATGGGAGAGCATTCTCACATCTTAATGCGTTCATCAGCACGTGCGAGCATACGCACAAGCCCCATCGCACTCTTGAGCACACATGTACAAAGACAACCACCAAAGAAAAATCCAAGCACATTTGTACATGTGCTCAATAACTCTCAATCAAGTCCAGTCCACCCATGATCTCATGGATCATAAAAATTAAATATTTTCTACTTTACTTCAAATGAATCGCCTACACCATCAATGATCCACATCAAGATAGAAACGGCAACTGCATTCTCTAGACAAGCGTAAATTAGGCGAAGAACTAGAGAGGTACTTAGCTTATTCATGAGAGGTGAAATCCTCTAAACGAGATGAATGCATTTCTGATTTTCTATGTTAACAGAAAATCATCAGTGAATAGATGAATAAAAAATAGAAAATCATCGAGTGCCTCAATTTCCAGTTCCAGATGCATGCATAGATAAATAGTCACGAACTTGATAGAGAAAGTCCAGCTTCCTCTTTGGAAAAACACACATGAGTTTTGAAGCCTCAAGGAATGATTTTACCTGATACACAATAACGTTGCTGAAATAACCAAACCTCTTATGTGACGTTCGGTAATGTTCTCCGATAATTTGCTCACTTGTCCTTCACCATTTCCAATTCCTCGTTCAATTCCAACATCAGTGATGGCAACGGCAATTCCATGTTGAGAATCCATAAGAGAATTTTATCCTTAAGATTGTTGGAAAAAATGAATGGATTAGATAACATGAAAAATAACAATTGTAAGAAATATGTTGGAAAAGGCGAGAAAAGTAAGAACAAATGTCTGAGGCGTGCAAGCAATGTCCTTAAGGATATATAATTCCGCCTCTCGGAGTACGAAACTAGGTGCGTAAGGCTTCTAGCGGCTATCCTCCCAAGATACAACAGACCTTCTTCTATACTCCGCAATGAGTATTAGAAGGAACATGAACAACGTTATGTGTATAACCGAGCAGAAAAGGAAGATGAAAGAAGAGAAATGCTTCCGTGTAAATCTCAAAAGTTAACCTTAGATCATTTCTTGAAATTCAATATATAAACAACCAAAAGATAGCAGTTAAGAAACCATTATGAAATAATTATAGAAGAATGGGGAGTTTAATCAAGCAATAAATCTGCCATTATATGGCTCTTATAAAGCCGTTAGAAAACCGTTATTTGACTGTTAAAAATCATTCAAAGAACCGTTACAAAATGATTGAGGAAAGAGAACAGTGCATTTGAAACTCTCCTCAGAGTCTGAACTCGTCAGCATCTGAGCTCGCCAACATCTGAGCTCGCCAACGTCTGAGCTCACTAACATGTGAGCTTCGACAAGAAGAATATTTCAAAACTGCTGAAATATCCAACATCAAGAACTGAAGAAGAAGATGAAGGTTTCTGGATAGTATGGTCGATAGAGGAAGTGTCGATTCTGGAAATAGCATTATCCAGGGGGCATCATCACGCATCAAAAATCTCCAATTAAAGGCGGGCGAGGGAGCAAACGCGCGTCGAAATGAATCGGAAGATGATAATGCCTGGTCGCTTTTCCTCGAAGTGAGGAGCTTTAATTGTTCCTCTGCTCCAAATGGTCGCCCCTAATCGGTCGTCTCTCTTCTCTGGGATTCTAGGCTCCGCTTAAGACGGGGCATTCAAAGGCGTTGCTGTTTAGGATGTTTCGTGGGTTTTGGTTCTCACGGAGGCTCCAACAGAATGGCAAGGCTGGTGAGCTTCTAGTTCTTGTGCTGTTGGGTACTAAATTTACGTTTAGCAAAAGAGGGTACTAACCTTTTTTTTTTTCGAAGAAGAGTATTTTTATGTTTAGCAGACAAACGTAGGCTATGTCAATGCATGTGTGATTTGGATAGAGGATTATATATGTCAGTGAATTGTGCTTGTATATGTCAATATATTTTGCTGTTTCCTTTGCATAGACTCGAGTTTTCTGAACACAGGTTTCTAGCCAAAAGTCAAGATGGAGGAGATTATGGTGCTCCTTTGACTGATCTTTACCGGGATGTGTATACTTTTGCGTTGTTCTCCAGTGCGCTGGGAAAAAACCGTGGTTTCCGATAGGGGTGATTGGTTCCAGGATGAGTGGTTCTAATCCTAGAACCGAGAATCGTCCGTTATGGGACTGATTCCGCAAAGTACGTACCGTGAACCACCCGTTCGTCTCATAGATCCACCCGAGAACCGAACCACCGATCTGGTTCGGTTTTCGATTGGATCCCGGTTACCCAGATAAACTAAACTGACCATTCTTCATAACTTTGAAACCATGTCGGGTTTAGTGCCTTAAATGAATCTTCCAATCTAGCCATGGTAGAGCACTCAAAGCAAGTTTTCCTTTGCATTACAATTCCCCTGACTCTCCTAGACCAAATGCTACAATCCGTTTATGAAACGCTGGAGAAATCCATCGGCTCGGGATATGGTATGTTTTTTACTTGGATTTAATTGCAATAATAATGGAGATAGAGGGATTGCTAATTATGGTCAGTTTTATGATTCCATCTAAAGATGAAGCCACACTTCAGAGCTTCAAAAATGGCCAATGTTGAACTCAATCGATTCATCAAGGAAAATGGAAAAAAAAATCAATTATAAAGGGATCGGTTCGTTGGGCCGATTGGATAGTTTGCACCCGAAATCATAAACCGAACCGGTACACACCGATTCTAGAAAATTGAAATCGAAAATCGATCCGTACCTGCCTGTTGCCATTTGAAATCAACCGATTGGGTACGGTCCGATCTGATTTGATTGAATCATGATTTTTTTTTTTTTTTTTTGCTCACTCCTAGTTTTCCGGTGGTGTGATCGCATCGCTTACCTTGATTTACTTTACTCATCCCCAGGTTGAAGCAGTCATTGACAAAATGAATTCGCACAGGTAAACTATTTGGAGTTTGCTCCGGAGAAACGCGACTTTGCTGAAGAACATATTGCATGCCGTTGCTCTTTCCCGGAACGCCCTAACACAGTTGATGTTCAGGTGAGCACCGGAGGCCGGTCCGACATGTTCTCAACTTCCCTCCATATATTTTGCAGAAAAATCAATAATCGAGAAAAAAGAAAAGAAATGTGATTGAACATCATATGTGTCCATAAAAACTTTTCCACGGACGATGCAACTTGCAAACCATTATTACTAAAGCCGTACGAATCTGGGATTAAGTGAAACTAGAGGAGGAGAGAGGCGATTAATTATGAAGACAAAACCCAAGTGAAAAAAAAAAAGCCTTCTTTATAAATTTATATTCCGCCATCCATAAAAAATGACCGGTAGACAAGGCCCCACAAAAAGAAAAAAAAAAGGACCAAAAGGGTGACAACCTTAATTAACCTCAAGCTTTTGAACCCCCACAAAAAAAAAAAAAAAAAATTACCCCCCAGCTAAACCATCTATATTTTACCATTTACTCCAAGTTGCTTTTTTTTTTTTTTTTTTCTGTCTTAGAGGAAAATTCTTCATTCACTTCCTAGGACAGCAGTTTTTACAGTTGGAGCAAATATAGGTTATTGGGCCGCCGGGATCGGAGCCGTTCTAAGCCGCAGAAGGAGCCGTGACGAACTGGACCGTGCCGGCTTCCGACAGGGCCGCGATGAACGGCTCCATGATGACCCGCTCGGCCGCCCCTTCGGCCAACGCCGCCGCTTGAGTGCAGTTCTTGTAGTCGAGGGACTCGTCGTCGTAGATGTCCCACCATTTCTTGACCAGCATCTTGATGTCCTCTCTCTGCATGTTCTCCTCCTTCCCAGTGTACCTCCATGGCTTCGAACCCTGAAACAAGAATTGGATGCCGAATGATCAGCAATCTGTTTATCCTGAACGACTGTGTTGACAGTTAAAAGAACAATGTGAATTGGCCGGTAACGATCACTCACCGCCGCGCAGTAGTGGACGACCTTCACCTTCTCGAGCTCGACGTTCTCCGGGTGACGCCACAGCATCGCCAGGACGAGGTTGTACACATTTGGGATGGGCCTGTATACTTTCTCGAAGTACATGTTCAAGTAGTCCTGCGAAATCGCCAGAGAATCGACTTGATTAAGTAGCGCAACAGAGCGTAGCTGGAGCAGGGAAAGGTGGCAAAATCGAGACACGCAAACGTTACCTGCTCCGCGAACGGGGTGGGAGGGGTGATCTTGACGGTGCTCAAGAGGTCGTTGTAGGTGGCGAGGCTGGGCTCGTACACGAACATGCCAGCGTTGAAGTAGAGGGACGGGGGCGGGCCCAACTCGCCGCTAGGCCAGTGGACCTTGTCGGGGCACTGCTGGCAGTACCCGATCGCGTACTGCGGGGTGTGGCTCCACGTCTTCTCGCAGAAGCAATCCATCACGGCGTAGAAGTAGCCGTCCTCCATGTCGAACAGGTGGTCGATGTTGTCGAACACCTGGATGTCGCCGTCTAGATATATCATCTTGCTGTACTCCACGAACTGCGTAGCGCGAAGAAACCGTTCAGTACCCATTACAGATTCTTGGTTCAGAGTTCAAACTACTCGCTTCATCAGTATGGCCGATTGACCTTTTGGAACATTTCTTAATCTTACAGACAAATTAGGAAAGTTTCGTCGGATGTGACGCATGTCACTCGTGTTGTTTCGACAGATCAATACGTTGAAACGTCGTACAAGTGTAACGGCCGATGTTATTACGAGATTAATTCGCGAGTTGAAAAGATGTTGAAAATATGGGACTCGATCAACTTTTCGGCCATTAATAATGATTTCGTCCCTCGTACCTCCCAGATACGGAGCTTGGAGTAGTTGATGACGTAATACGCCATGGCGAACTGGGTCTGGTTCTCGGGCGGGTACACCGGCTCGATCTCCCGGACCACGCACCCCTGATCCACCAGGATCTGCCGGTGCTCCTCCGGCACGTCCGGCAAGATGGCGACCACCAGCGGGTACGCCGACTTCGCCTTCCTCAGCCCCTTGGCCAGACCGACCACGCCCTTCACGTAGTCCTTGTTGCCGGCCAAGAACGTCACGTAGGCCCGGGAAAGCGTCGGAGGCTTGACGGCGGGCTTCACCGAGGCAGGCACGAGTTCGGGCGCCATAGCAGCAGAGCGAAGGTGGTCAAGTTAGCGCGGAGAGAGAGAGAGAGGGAGGTAGAGAGAGTTGGGGGAGCTTGCTGGCTATGGCGGATTTGGTTGCGGAGAGGAACTGGCGTCGAGGCGTATAAATAGAGGACGGAGGGAGAGGGAGAGAGGGACTTCGTTTGGGGGTGAAGACTCAGCGAAATTTCATGAGAAAGAGAGAGAAAATTATAAGGTGCATTTTCTCCGATCGGGGAAATCGACGGCCGTACGAGTGCGGGAGTTGGCAGATCGGACGGCGGAGATCCGAGTGGGAAGGTTCTGGAATGGCAGGAGCGTAAATAGTGGGGGATGGAAGACGCTGGAAGGAAAAAAGACACCGGATAGTCTGTCCCTCCCTTACAAAACAAAGGCAGGCGCCTGCTTTTGAGATCTGGGCCGTCCGTTTTTAGATGGACGGTCTAGATCTCTTATTTTTAGAAAATAATTTTTTAAATTTTTTATCTTTTTAGTAATAATCTGAATCGTCCATTCATAACACAGACGGTCCGGATTTCAAGAGTATCATTTTAAAAAAAAAAAACTGAAAGGGAAAGGGGTTGTTTTGATTCGGATTTAATGGACGGTGATTCTTCTGGGAGGGGGAGGTGCGATCCCCTGTATCGCGACCCATCTGAGCTGTCAAACGAGGGAGTATCGGTCGGACAAAATTAAGATCGGGGAATTCTTACAAAATCGGCACGTCGATCGGGCGGTGCAGATAAGCACGGGCGAGGGGAACGGTTGCAGAATCCCACTCCGCTTAAGTGTCTGTCGCATCTTACTTTTCTTTTCTTTTTTCGGTCGGAAAAGATTCGGTCGCTTTTTGCTTAGCGCATCTCGATTTTGTTCCTATATATAGGTAGAGGATTGATGATTTCGTGCCATAAAAAGAACGAGGCTTGAAAAAAGTGAACACTTTTGGATCGCGTTCGATTGATGAGGGGTTTTGAATTGGTCATATGGTCATTGTTTCGATAATTATGATGTGAATGATGCGCCAGAAGAATTTCTAACCGTTGGATCTTCCCTAGAGGAAAGTTGAAGGATGTAGATTTTGAAAATAAAAGAGATCAATACTGTCTTTGCGGGCATCGTCGTAAAGACCGCATCCCATGTTACGAAACGCTCGTGTTCGAGCCATGAGTGGCCCATCCCGCCGGTAGATTCACGAACCCCGTCGCTACGGACCCATCGACGTGTCCAAAGTGGCTACATCGAAAATAGCTCGCGTACGATTCGTTTATTATTGGATTATCACGCTCGGATCTCCGGTCCAACCATTTTGGTATCGGAGTATGCCCACCACACCACACCATTTCCACGTCGATGCGACATGGGAAGGGGAAAGGACGAAGACGATTTGAAGTCCATCGTCCACAAATTTATTTCACAAATTTGCAAATCGATGAACCATGAAAAAAGTGTAGATGACAAAACGGAGGATGGAAAATTTTTCCCAACGCCACTAGCTGGAAAATGGACAAGTACGATGTCGCATCATTCATCAGAATAAAACACAAAATTAGTTGCTTTAACCAAGAATCTTTTGGAGCTCGGGGGTACCACAGCCCATTTTTCGGATCTTCCACCTTTAAACTTTATGAATGAAAGTTTATTTCGACAAAACAAAAAACTAATAATCTTTTAAGCAGCATTTCAAACAAGGCAAGAAGACTTCCCAAAAAACAATTATAAGCCGCCGCCGCCGTCGCCGCCGCAGCCGTCTTACAATAATTGTGTTTGTGATATGCTCAACACACATCTCATAGAAGCTGCGACGCAATGTCTCGAGCCATACAAACTAGCACGGACAAGACCCGGCTGTTAACTTTGAATAAGGAAAAAGACGGTGCATAAGTGGATTATATATGTTCAGTAGCCCACAATAATTGGACATCAATCCTGCCCATGATTTGTTTATTTTTTGGTCATGAATCCTGCCCATTAATTTAGTGAAATTTGTTTTTTTTTCGTGTGTTTAGGTGATTTGTGTTGTTTGACGAGAGGTTGGTTTGATAAATTAAGATTGGATTTATAAAGTCAGCAGATCAATTAGCGGCGTGAATAAACGCAAACGAAATCAATTAGAATCACTCGATGAGTGTCGGTCACATTACTAAATGTATTTATCTCGGAAAGAAATCGTCCCGCGCCTACTGTTACTCATTTTTAGATATAATTGTCCTTAACTGGGAGAAGATGATACTTTGTTAGTACAAAAGGCAGAAATCAACGCTCCTTCTTAAGGGGTTACTTCCGTAATTGTGGCGGTCGATGATGTTGGTCCTTGAACGTTGGTCCAATAAAAATACAATCCTTAAAATTTTTAGTTTGTTCAATCTGATCCTTGAATTTTGGTTCATTGTTCATTGTGGTCCTTGAATTTTTAAACGTTTTTTCATATAACTTCACGACCGCATTGGTTTTTTTTTTTTTTTTTGACCGAGGTATTTGGGAGTCGGGAAATCTCTACTCTGGAAAAATAGCACAGTGCAGAAAGTTCATACACAATCTTAATTTGAGGTTCAAACATTCATTCCAACTGGGTGAGACGGATTCTTAAAACCCGCTATCAATTGCTGCGAGGGAGCCTCATCCAACACCAACAGCATCTCGAAACATTGATGCGGTCGTATCGCTCGAAACTTTGCTCGAGCGCCACCTAATCGATGAACTTAAAAAGAAAAGGTATCCTTCGATAGCTGGACACGTTGCTTCAGAAAAGCTCAATCGTGCCCATCAATTTTAGTGAAATTTTTAGGGTTTTTGAGGAGGGCAACACACCGTGGTGTGGTGCATCTACTTTTTTTTTTTTTTTTTTGGTGGGGATTGGGTAGGGAGGGGATACGAGGTTGGGATGAAGAAAAGGACAAAGTAGTAAATAAATGGGCTGCATGCGGTCCACTTGTACTTTGGTATGAGGTCCGAAATCGAACCCCTCGTGCATCCATGAATCCCCTCTCGTGGTCCTTGTTTCGGGAGGGGCCCCACACGACGCCACTCACTCATGTGATTCCCAATGAACCCCCACCGCATCGCTGTTGGGTGACGTGTACCCTCCTCGAGCCGCCATGTCATCCCACTCGGCGTCCTCCACCTCACGGGGCGGCTTCGCGCCACTTGTCATAGCGAATTTGGTCCACCTTCGTTTTCGTTCGTTTGTCCCTTTGCTCCCTTTTTCATTTTATATTTTTTTATTGTGAACGAATTTAGATATTTTTTCCGGAGAGAAGTGTTTTTTTTTAAAAAAAAAAAAAACCTTCGTGCTATGGTTTCCTTTGCTTTGGATAAAAGGGAGTTTTTTTCCGATTTAATATAAAATATATATATATTTACAAAATTAGGTTAAAAAAAATATTTATCGATTTTGGTCTCGCACGTTGGTAGGAGGAGCGCGCGAGACCCGCGCGCTGGTTAAACCAGCGCGCAACGATTGCGCGCTAATTTCACCAGTGCGCAACGCTTGCGCGCTGGTAAAATACCAGCGCGCAAGTGCTGGCATAAGCAAGCAAAAGCTTGCTTTTTTAGCAAGCTTTTGCTTGCTTTTTTTTTTTTATTTTTTTAAACAATTTTTTTATTGGAACAAAAAAATTGTATTTATTATTAATTTTCGACGATTTTTATTAGCGATGAATTTTACGACGAAGTGTCGTTGGAAATGTACGCTATATATTTTGCGACAAAATTTGCAATAAATTGGATGTCTTGTTGCAAATTAGCGAGAAATTTTTTTTTTCGCTAATTTTCCGTACCTAAAATCCTTTTTTTATGTTTTTCAATTATTTTATATTTTTAGACAAAAAATTATTATTTTTTGTATTTGTCCCCAGTATGCAATGAACATATTGCAAATTCCGTTCTGCGACACGTTTATATTTTGCAACAAACTCACACGTTTGTCGTTGAAAATGTACGCTTTATATTTTGCGACAAACGTGTCCCATGAGTTCGTCGCAAAATATAAACGTGTCGCGCGACAAACGTACCGCAAATTTCGTCGTGCGACACGTTTATCTTTTGCGACAAACTCATGCGACTCGTTTGTCGCATGATATAAAAGGTACATTTTCAACGACACGTTAGACGTCACCGTGAAACATACTAAGCTATATATTTTGCGACAAACATGTCGCAAATTTCGTCTTGCGACACGTTTGTATTTTGCGACAAACTCACACGTTTGTCGTTGAAAATGCACGCTTTATATTTTACGACACGTTTATATTTGAGTTTGTCGCAAAATATAAACGTGTCGCACGACGAAATTTGCGGTACGTTTGTTGCAAAAATATAGCTTATAAATTCATCGCATACTGGGGACAAATACAAAAAAAATAATTTTTTGTCTAAAAATATAAAATAATTGAAAAGCATAAAAAAAGGATTTTAGGTACGGAAAATTAGCCTAAAAAAAATTCCTTGCTAATTTGCAACAAAACATCCAATTTATTGCAAATTTCGTCGCAAAATATATAGCATACATTTCCAACGACACTTCGTCGTAAAATTCGTAGCTAATAAAAATCGTCGAAAATTAATAATAAATATAAATTTTTTGTTACAATAAAAAATTTGTTTAAAATAATAATAATAAAAAAAAGCAAGCAAAAGCTTGCTAAAATTTGCTTGCTTATGCCAGCACTTGCGCGCTGGTATAACCAGCGCGCAAGTGCTGGCGCGCTAGTAAAATCAGCGCGCGGGTCTCGCGCGCTTCTCCTCCCAGCGCGCGAGACCTAAATCGGTAAATATTTTTTTTTTCTAACATAATTTTGTAAATATATATTTTTTTGTATTAAATAGGAAAAAAACCCGATAAAAGGTGGCGGTTCTTGAGCAGGAGAACTGGACCATGTACGTGCCGGGTGCAATAAGCCATGGGGTGCAAATTGAATCGGATCGAGCAGGTGTATCGCGAAGTTTGAGCTCGACCCGATTCGCATGTTTGATTGAATATTGATACTTGTAGTCCGATGTGTTAAGAAAATGGTGTCTGGATCGCCTGTCATAGCCACACTAGCCAGGGGGGAGATCTAATGACCAAAAACATCATGATCCCATGCCATACATGCAGGGGATCCGGATCCAAATGGAGATGCTCAGGTTCAACTAAACTCGATTGCAGTTGATTGATGAAAGACCTCAAAACTCTAGCTTGATTTGGAAAAAAAGGAAAATAAAATCAGATGATGTGGGTTAATGACTTGGGTAATGTTCTCAAGACATAAACAGTAAACCCATGGTATTTCATCATTTCGTAGATCGATATGTGAAAAGTCCAAAAAAGAAAAAAATAGGATAGCATTTTTCTCGAATAAGAATCGATTACGAGACAACATTTGAAAACCATGAATTTCTAAATTTTGTGATGAGAATGATTTCGAGCAAAAAATTTCTGAGATCTCATCTCTCCACAACAAAACGGAGTTGGAGAGTGAAAGAATCGTTCTCTACAAGACATGACCATCATATTCTTGTTAGAGAAAACCCTATATGAGCTTTTTTAAAGGAAAGAAAACAAACATTACATACGTCCGCAGTTTTAATTGTGAAACCTTATGCAAATGATAACATCGACAAGTTGGATCCAAGATCCGATGAAGCTAGTATGTTTCTTGATTATCCTACTTCGCGCAAAAAGATTAACGCGCTTTTAACGAGACTTCATATCCATGCGAAATTTGAGGATTCCTAGAGGTTCGCAAAAGTTGTATGAGATGAAGAACCAACTCCGAATCGGTGTGATCCTATCAACCGTATATCTCCATTCCTTATCACTCCACCTTGCAGGAATCATTGTAGAAGTCCTTGTTGAAGAAATGTCGCTCCTCTCTTCTCTCAAAGAACGCTAGATATTTCTAGCTTTACCTATGTCAAGATATTTTTGTTGAAAGATATTTAATGTGAAGCGTAGAAATAAATAGGAAGGTACTAGGAAGAAACTTTATTAAGAAATATCTAGATATTTTAGGTGTTGTGACAATCTCTTCAGACTTTATAAATACGAGAGCGTTTTCGCTTGCGGGAGCTTGAGCTTGAGCTTGGCATTCATTTAAGAGTGTGTGAATGAGCGTAGCTCCCACAAGTGAGAGTCCGAAAGTGTGTTCGGCACACGAGTGTGTCTTAAAAGTTCTCTCGACCAACATTGTAAGAGAGCCCCTCCGTTAATTAGAGTGCGTTTTCTCGAAGCGAGCCTCGTGCGTCCTCTCCAATAATCGAAACCGGAGTCACCCTTCCGGCGACTCGACAAGCGGTATCAGGAGTCGCGCCTCCGAAGTTCAAACAGTTCTGAACATTGAACCGGCATATATAGCGCTCTTGCGAAAAGCCACTCAAAAGAGCAGCAATTTCAGCAAACACAAGGAAGCTTCATGCCCGGCAACCCAGAAATGCATTCTAGGAACTGTTAAGAGGAACTTCCAAAGCCGTTCATGATATCAGCCTCAACCGTCCCCCTTAGTTGGCCAAGCAACTTCGACGGAAGTAGGCAAAGTGAAAACATATCGGACCCAGGAGCCTTGTCCTCATTGATAGACCGAAGCACACTCGCTTTCTTTCCAACATCTTGACACCAGACTCAATCGATAATCGTTTCGTCATCTTCATAACAAGCATAATCATAATCAAACAGAGGCCACATCTTGAGATCTCAAGTGGCGGCATACAAGCACCACGAAAATTGCCAAAATATTCTTTTAAACCTTTTAAGCAATTCTGTCCATATGGCCAATCTAGGCCAGAAATCGCTAACATGAGAGTCGGTCGTCCTATGTGATACAATCGGCACTGACGAGGACATTTTTATAATTTTTTCCTTTCTTTTGTTCAATTTTTTTTTTGGTCGGTGGACAGCCATCAGACGCAGCCCAATGAGGGCCCTCGCCTAGGCGCCACCCAGCAAGGACCCTCGCCTGTTGCCCGTGGCTGGCCACTGGCAAAAAGAAAAGGGAAAGGAAAAAAATCAAGAAAATCATCGAAAAATTTATTCAAAAGAATATACACATTAGTGTCGACCGTGCCACGTGGAACGGTCAGCATTCGCGTCTGCGATTTCTAGTTTAAATTGATTGTATGAACTGAATTGATACCGCCAAAAGAAAGATGCGAAAAGAAGGAAAATCAACCGTCTCTGGTAAAAAGGTTCAGGACTAGATCGGCTCAATTTAAAGACGTAGAACCGAATTGATAACAATATAACAGATTTAGCTCTCTCCTTCTTCTTCTTCTTTTAATAGTTTTCCCCAAGCACACACGCTTCATCCAATACTTAGAGGTGCATGCAGCAACTACGTTTCCCTCTTCTCGTGAGAGATTCGACTCTCTTCTCGAATCAGCCGTTGTAATCTCAATCCCATATCAGACTCCAAGAACCAAACTATCTCCACCAATAAAATTAGGGGCCTCTCTCTTTCTCCTCTCCATCGTCCCATATGATTCACATTTTGCATTCGTGCTGTGTCCCTTTTGCTCGAGCGTACCCAATTTGTCGGGAGTCGATCGATCGCGGGTCGCCCCTCGAGGTGGTCGCCCCTCGAGGTCGCACCCCTCGTGGGTCCTTGAAAGCACTAATGAACAACGACAGCTCCCGACTGATTTGCCATCGTAGCTCCAAGAAGAAAAAAACAAAAGACATAAATGATCTTTACAACTTTGGTCCGGCATGCACCGTAATTCATGAACTTTTAATTCGTCCATTATGATCCTCGAATTTTAGTTTAATTTACAATACTTTTCTCAAAATTTTAAATTATTCAACGTGGTCCTTGAACTTTGGTTCAACGTTCAGTGTGGTCTCTGAACTTTCTATTATTTATTTTTCATATAGTTCAGGGATTATAATCAATATTTTATATATTGTTCAGGGACCGCACTGAATAAATTAAAAGTGTAGGTACGATATAGTACATTGAGCTAAAGTTTATGAATGACGTTCTACAAATTAAAAGTTTGGGAACTGTTTTTGCTATCATCCCTAGTTGCGGACAAAGTAATTAAACTCATGAATCATATGACATAAAACATGATTGGATCTTCTCCGACCCCAGACGATGATTCGATGCGAATGTTCCGAGATGGACGGAGGATAAGATATAATATTCTCTCCGTTTTCCACGAGGAAGACGGCGTAAAGATTGGATAATTGCTTTTATCTTGATTTACTTTCTGAAAAGTATGATAAGATAAGATTACTGTATATCATGTCATCCGAATCTACCCTATGATTTACTTACTATAAAGATAAGATGAGATGATTCTTTTCGTTTGCGTCCACATTTACTCCCTCTATAATTTATTTTATGTATTTAAGGAATGTGTTTCACCGAAAATGTCCGCGATGAAAGATTTTTCATCGAATAAGTGAGGCTATCGGATTTGATGTTTACTCGAGTTCTTGTGGCAATTCTAGACATAAACTGACTAAATTAATCATAAATAAATTGGGGCAATTTTCCAACTTAAAATTTAAAAACAAATTACCAAAATAGCATTAATATATATATATATATACCGAATTGGGAGCCGCTCAGCATATGGGCAGCCGAGCGGGGCCCACTCAGGCTGATTTGGGCGCTGCTCAGCAGCCCATATGCCCAGCGGGGCCCGATTTAATTTTTTTTAGATTTCGTATTTTTTTCTCTTTTTTAATTATTGATAGTTATTATAATTATGTTATTTATAATTATTTATCTTTTGAAGCTTATTTTTATAAGATAATCATCCATCATTAATTAAAAAATAATTTGTAATTATGTAATTATTTAAACCAGTAGCGAAAAATTAAAACCGCGGTAATAGATAAATGAAAAACTGCAGCGAAATAGCTAAAAACCTCATGGAAAGATGAAAAATCGCAATAAAAAAGTGGAAACGAGTAAAGAAATGGGAAAACTTTGAAAGGACATATCTCATCGCTTGGGTGTCCGTTTGGGATGATTTTTTTTTTTTTTGCGTAATTTTTCGAGACGAATCCATTGGCAAACTCTATATCGAACTATCCCGTCATGGATGATTGGTGATTATCTTATAAAAAATAAAGTACAAGTTTTTAATTAACGATTAATGATTATCTTATAAAAATAAGCTTCAAAAGATAAATAATTATAAATAAATAATTAGAATAACTATCAATAATTAAAAAAAAGGCAAAAAAAAAGATACCAAATCTAAAAAAAAAAAAAATGGACCGATTGGGCTCCACTCGGCGGCCCATATGCCGAGCGGCACCCAATTGGGTTTTTTTTTATTACTCTATTTTGGTAAAAAAAAAATTCTAAATTCTAAATTGGAAAATTGCCCAATAAATTGACCCTTAAAAGTGTGAACCACTTTTGTGGGCTTTCCGACTATATAAAGCCCAGATCGATTTTTGGTGTCAAAAGAATGATATACCAAATTGACCCTACCAAATTGACCCTAAAACATAATTCTGATTCTTCCTTTTTTTTAGCTAAATGAGGGTATGTCATACTATGTATCATGGCCTTTCTTGTACATAGGGATAGATAATTGATATTAAAATATGTCAAACTCGATCTCGAACTGTCCCGTCATGGGTGATTGGTTTTGAAACGATTCAATGGGTTTAAAAGTACCAAAAAGAAGCGAAAGCCCAAAGGAGACGGAGACGAGAAAAGGGAAAAAGACAAGTAGAGGGGTGAAGGGGTACCTAGCACCGATAACGACACGCGATACGATACGTCCATACATCATTTTTCAAAAAAAAAAATTGACACGTTGTATTTATCATGCACTTATAACAATACTATCGGTAAGTTTCTTCTTATTCTTCTTTTGTGGAGATATATGACTAGGTATGTTTGGGCTGGCTGGGTATATTAATGTCATGGTGACTAAATATATGACTTAAGTATATATATATTTTTAATAAATTTACAATTTGACTCATAATTTAATGAAAATGCTTAAAATTGATCTCGTGTGTATTGAAATGGCATGTCGAAATGCTGGACTCACGTGGCTTATTTGGAGCGCTGACCACTTATCGAAGACTATCTGGAGAGTATTTAAGAGTGTCGAAGTATTGGACACGACACGGAGACCCTCGAAGAGTATCGGTGTTTCCTAGGTAAAGGGTCAACCATCACTAAAGATGAGCACGGGTATCTATTCAATCTAAAAATCAAACCAAATCGGGTCAGAAAGGTTAGTTTTTGGCTATTTCTTATCCCCAAAATATGCAAGCAGTGAGAACTGATCCGATTCCGATTTTCAATTCCACTCAAGGAACTGGTCCGGCTACGATAAGAAGACTCTACAGCTCTACTCACTCTTTGATTGAGTGAGAAGACAACGAAGTTGTTGTAAGCGAATCACTAAAGATATACCCATGCCTGACTAGTCCGATCTAATTGCCGAGTAGATAGGGTTGCTTCTCGGTTTCGAGATGAAAATCGACTCATTTTGAAATCGATCACCCCTTAACCATAACGCCAAAGCAATGGGGCTAACTTTATTTAGCTACGTGCACGACCCTCATCCGATGGTTATTTCATCCCATGCTCGGCAAAGAGTGGTGACCCCTCATCAAGATCGGGGCAAAGACGGGTAGAATTAGATGGACTGACATTTGTCATACAATTTGCTACATAGCATGTTAAGACGAATTTTTTTTGGGTCAACTTTTAATCGCTGACAGTATATATATTGACAAGTTTCAAATTATTTATGCACAGTCAATTCAATATTTTTAGGATCATTCAAGTAGATTATTATATTAAAAAAAACTCTAAAAACAAACACATCCCTAATTTTATGGAAAATTTCATTTATCTTAGGTTCCATTGTTTCACAAAAAATGAATGATTTGAAAAAAAAAATTGATCTCTTCTGTCGCTCACAAAATAATTAAGTAGAAAATATTTTCATCATTTATGACAATGTTCAGAGATAAATTGTCTTCGACAGTGAAAATATTTTTCATTGACCTATTGTTTTAAGCGATGCAAATGACCAGTTTTCAGAAAATATTTTCTGGATCATTTATTTACGCGAAAACAAAAGGATCCTTGACTTAAACTATCATAAATTTCTGATTTTTTTTTGCCATGTAGTTTGCTCCTTTGCTCCTTCTAATTGAAATAAAGTTGTGATTTTGCTACTTTTTATTATGTCTGACGCTCCTTCGATATATTTATTTAGAATTTCCGCACGTGGGGCACGCCGGTCAGCGACTAATTTTAACTCAAACTTTTCATTTGTACATTTGAATTGAAACAAGGCAAAAATTGAATTGGTGGATTCCCTAAGAAATGTGGGAAGAAAATGAAAAACGTGGTCTGTTAAATATGTCTTGAATTGTATGTACTCGGCCCGGTTCATTACCCAACCCGACATATTTTTTGTGCGACCCAAAATTGGAGAAAAAATTGAGATTTGGTTCGTGACACAGAGAGTTGGGCCGAGAAAAATTTTTTGGGCCCTATTTACTACTGCGACTAGGGTTTTTTGGGAGACGGCGGTTTTTTCGTCATCTGAGAGATTTGTGAGCTGTGAGCTTTGTTCAGTCGCCGAGAACGACTTTTGTAATCTGTACTCTCCTTGATTATAGTGGAATCTCGTTTTGCCTCGCCCGTGGACGTAGATCACCTTGATCGAACCACGTAAATCCTTGTTGTTCTGTGTTTGTTTTCCGCATTCGTCACAACATGGTCAAACACATAAAAATGGAGATAAGTGAAAGTCTAAACTTGTTCTGCATAAGCTGGATCGGGTCAGGAGATTTCAATTAATCAAAGTCGGGCCTAAAAACTTGTACTACCAAAATATGGGCCTTGATTTTTGGCCCAATATATTTTTACCTTCTCACTTTCAATTTTGAAGCCCGCTCCCTTTTCCAAACCTGCTCCTCTGCCATCATTTACGGTCCGCATGCCGGAACCTACTACATGGAAGAGGGACGGCGGCGAATTTCACTATGAACTACGGAGATACGAGCTTGGATCAAAACTTCTCTCGCACCTAAGCTCAGGATTACGCCCGATCAATTCCTCATGGTGTTTCACTCGATCTCTTAAAATGCTTTCCGCATAAAACTCTCTCAACATAAAAGCAACTCTGTAAACATCGATGGGAGAGTTTACTATGTATTCTCTCTATTCATACTCGAAATAAGTCTAAGCGGGACCTTAAATCGCGAGTCTTGTCCTCACCGCCGGGGCGGCGCCATATTGATTTGAGTGGGGAAGTGAGCGGCAAAGACGTTTGTAACTTTAAATACAATGCCTTTTCGTCAGACCCGGATCCCCTGCCATATCCAGACGCCTTTTCGTCAACATGCTATTAATTCTGCATTTATATTCCTAATCTTGAGTCTTAGTCTGAGTTTCTTAACTAATGACTTAAACTCTTTATTTTTTTTTTTAAAAAAAAGTCACGAAAAACAACTACCAGTAGACTTCCCCGATTTCAACGCGCAAAATTCTAAAAGGATATTTTCTTGTTCACCTAGATTTTTGAAAGCATTGAAATTTGGTGCGAAAGGAATCGTTTTTGGCTCGGACCATTCGTTAAGATTGTCAAATTTGAGCTACGTCCATACAGAACACCAACACATAGAAAAAGGGTCGAAGAAACCTGTTCATGACTTAACACCGGTAGAATACTACCTGCAATTCCCTGAATGTTCGATAGAGCCAAAGATTCCCTCCCCCCCCCCCCCCCCCAAAAAAAAAATAATCGGAGTATTAGGCTCTCATAGGGTTGGCTCTAGATTCTAGAATTCCGATATCGGTAGGTACATGGTAGGTTTCAGGATTTGGGGTTATATCCACCATATACCTGCATTAGAGGTGTTCACAAGGAGGGTTATCAGGAATTTCTAGACCTAGCTCGAGCTTATTGGACTAGAGTTTTCTATCCCCAAATATGTTGCCCAACTCAAACCAGGGTGATTGGGACCGTGCGAATATGTATCGGTTCGGTTCGAGCCCGTTCTGATTTTAGCCCGATCTATAATACTCTTATGGATGTAACTGGACCATCTAATCTGGCTTTATGAAACTAAACAAAAAGTTTCAAGCTTGGAGGTTTGGGAATGAAGCCGTGACCCAAAACTCAACCACAATGAAGTAAAGCGACTGGATTGAATTTGTTTGGTGCACCTGATTTACCGTCGTCCGATTCTTCCAACCAGAGCTTCTAATTCTATGGTATTCCGAGCAATGGATCTCCCGTTGTAACTTGGAAAAGGCAGTACGTTGTGCTTGAAATTTATGGAACCGACAGGCCTCAAGTTCCAGAGTGGGTGCAAGAGCCCACGGAATAGGTTCTAGATTTCAGAACTTTGAAAACCGATACCTATAGGATAGGCACCGGAACCCGAAAGGCCACGAGTTTGAAACTCGGTACTTGCTCGCGAGCCAACACTCGGCTACTTCGAACTTGGCCTTAGTCAACAAGCGGCTACAAATTGTTTTTCTAGCCACTTAGGATTGGTGGCTCTGATAGAAATCGTGTCCCAATTCCAGAAAAATAACTCAAGCAAATAATACACACTAGCAGAATATAACAATAAAAGAACAGAATCAGAAAAACACACCAGAGAATTTGTTATCGAAGTTCACCCAAGCCTGGGCTACGTCTCCGCGCAGAGATACTCTGTGAATCTATTAGTATTCGAGAAAAGTAGGAATACAACTGACGATCTTCTCACAAGATCGAAGGAAAAAGAAAACGAGAATTCTCAAGAATGCTGTCACGGCCTCTCTTTTTCTTTTTCTCTCTATTCGCTACTCCGCGCGCGTTCTATCTGCTCTTGCGCTTTCTATCTGCTCTCATCTTCTAACGGCTACAACCTATATATCCCTAATATATAACATGTATCTTTTAACCTAGAAAAAAAAAAGAAAAGACAAAAGACAAAAAAGAAATCTTAATGATATCTTTTGATATTTTTTGGCTTCACGCCAACAATCTCCCACTTGAAGATAAATATATCTGATGCACCAAGCAACTTTGCATCCATACTCTTTAAAAACTAGTAGCTAGAACTTGTATCTCTGCGATACTTCTCATTAATTAATATGGAGTAATACCAATAGTAGTAGTACAGAAAGTATGCTTTTCTCTGTCTACTACCTTGGTAAACATGTCGACTGGATTCTGAGCCATTAATCTTTTGTAGCTTTAACTTGTTATCTTTTAATGCTGACCTGATAAAGTGATAACGCTTCTTGATATGTCTAGTCCTTGTGTGATAAGTTGCATTCTTTGCTAAGTGTACTGCACTTTGACTATCACTCCACAGTGTGCTCACTGGCTGCCTTCGATGTAGCTCCTCCAGATAATCTTGTAACCACATGATTTCCTTAGAGGCTTCTGTTATTTTATGACTCAAGTTTAAAGCAAGAAGAGATTGCCACTACAAGACAAAAGGACTTATAAACCAAAGAAAACACGTGGTGGCCCATAGAGGAATAAAATAAAGGAAAGAAAAAAAAACAAGGGTTACTTTTCTGCCAAGTGGTAGCCGCACAAAAGGAGTCTTTCACGAAAGCGAGTGGGCCCAGTTTGACTTTTATTTTGTTAGCTTGCAGAACACGTACAAGGATAGATAAATGGGGTAGGTCTTCGTGGTTCTCTTCTCTCGTCCTTTTCTTGAACCACGCCTCACAAAGGAAAAGTTGAGATCGTACGGGATACTCCATAGACAAAAGGACGATGCGAACAAAAGGGTAGTCGCGCACAGAGGAGTTCTTCGACACTGTGATTTGTGCATGGGTTGTTTTATTATTTTGCTTATCAAATAAAGTTGTTTTATTGTAAACACTTGGGTTTGGGTATAATCTAGGTGCGGGAAACACTAGAGTATTAAGTAATTGTAAATTCGATTCTCCGATATAGTGGATTGTTCTTGCTGGCTCTCCCCGTGGATGTAGATACCGACATTCGGACCGAACCACGTTATATCTGATGTCATTTATCGTTCCTCGTTATTTTCTCTTAGTTTTCACATTGATGTATTTGCAAGATCCTGGATATTTCTGCGTTAGTATTACAACAGCTTCCATGATCGCCACATACTTTGCTTTTGTCGTCAATAGAGCCACTATTCTCTGTAGTTGAGATACCCAACTCACTACTGTACCTGCAACTGTAAAGACATATCCAGTGATACTATTACTACTATCTCGATCACCTGAGTGATCTGCATCCACATAACCCTTCAATTCTAGAGATGTACCTCCATAACAAAGAGAGTAATTTGATATACTTGCTAGATGTCTCAATATCCATTTTACTGCATTCCAATGCTCTTTGCCCAGGTTCTGCAAATATTGACTCACAATTCTCACTGCATGTGCAATGTTTGGTCTCGTTCTTACCATAACATACATCAAACTTCCAACTGTTGACGCATACGGCACTGTCGCCATCTCATCCTTCAAAGCTTGAGTAATTTGACACATATCCTTGGAAAGTTTGAATTGACCCGCTAGAGGAGTCGCAATCGGTTTTGCCTCGTCCATATAGAATCTTTTTAACACCTTGTTCATCTGGTCTTCTTGCGACAACCATAATTTCTTATTTTTCCCGTCCCTGATGATTTTCATGCCTAAAATTTTCTTGGCCTCTCTCAAGTCTTTCATAGCAAACTGCGCTGCTAACATCTTCTTTACTTCTGCAAAGAGAGATATACAATATCATCATCGCTATACTTTCGAAAATAAACACAATGATCAGCCTCACAGTGTACAAATCCTTTTTCTTCATTTTAAATACCATTGTCGCGGAGCTTGTTTCAAGCCATATAAACTTTTCTTCGAGCGACATATCATTTGTTCTTTACCTTTGACTTCAAAACCTCTAGGTTGCGCCATGTATAATTCTTCATCTAGATCACCATGCAAAAAAGTCATTTTTACATCTAACTGCTCGAGATGAAGATCCTCCACTGCAACTATACTCAACAACACTCTGATTGATGTCATCTTCACTACTGGTGAAAATATCTCGGAGTAGTCGATCTTTTCTTTTTTAGAAATTCTCTTTACTACAAATCTTGCCTTGTATCTTATACTACCATCAACTTCATTTTTTATCTTGTACACCCACTTATTTAACTGAGCTTTTTTACATGTGGGCAACTTGGTCAGCTCCCAAGTTTTGTTCTGCAGTAACGAGCTCATCTTGTCTTTCATAGCACTCTCCCACTACATGTGAGATGTGTCTTTCTTTATCTCATTATAAGTCTCCGGCTCTCCCGAATCTGTATATAAGACATGGCTCATAACAGTATTAGCTGAGGGATCAAAAATTATTTTTGGCTTTCTCACACGGGTAGATATCCTCAAAATAGGTACTTTAGGGTTACTAGCTTGTTCCAAATCAACACGTTCCTCTTGAACTGATTGCTCATTAATAATATGTTCATCTTGAACCTCCCATTCAAGTGCACTTTGATCTGTTGGAATTATCTTCACGGAAATTGTGTCCAGCTCAACATATTCTGGTTCTATTGCCGTTTCATGCTCTGTCTGACGATCTTTGTACATCTTTTCTTCATGGAACACCACATTCTCAATGAGAATGACTTTGTTATTCTCATAATCCCAAAGCCTATATCCATATTCATCGCCACCATATCCAATAAAAACGTACTTTTGGGACTTAGCATCAAGCTTTTTCCTGTCATCTATGTCAATCAAAGCATATGCAATACAACCAAAAACTTTTAGATATGAATAATTGACCTTTTTACCTGACCATTACTCTTGCGATACTCCTCCATCCAGCGCACTAGATGGACTCCAATTAATTAAATATACAGTTGCATCAACTGTAACATCCTATAAGTATAGTGGGAGACCTGCATGTAGTCTCATGCATCTTGCACGCTCCAAAATGGTCCTGTTCACTCTCTCGGCCACACCATTCTCTTGAGGAGTTCTAGGAATAGACTTTAACCCATGTAAGCTTTCTCGGCTCAAATATTCTGCAAATTCATTACTCGTGTATTCACCACCACCATCAGATTTTAGAGCTTTAATCTGATAACCTGTTTTTTTTTACCATGATTTTCCATATTTTGAAAATACCGAATACTTTTGATTTTTCTCTAAAAGCATAGACCCAAGTCTTTCTTATTGCATCATCAATGAATGTGACAAAATATCTTTTACCACCATAAGAGAGCTCTTGAGCCGGTCCCCACACATCAATATGAACCAACTCTAACTTTTGCTTTTTATTCTGTCGCACATTTAATTGGAAACTAATTGCTTTTTATTTTCCATAAATGCAACTTTCATAGAAATCTAACTCAATTTTTTGCAAATCTTGAAGCAACTTTCTTGAATGTAACTGCTTGACACATTTTTCACCAAGATGTCCCAAACGATAATGCCAGAGAGTAGATAAATTACCTGTAGCCATTGTAGTTGCAACAATATCACTGATATTATCTCCCCGGAGAAGGTAAAGTGTACATGTACGCTTTCCCTTTGATACTACTCTTACTCCTGATGTTATCTTCCACTCTCCGTGCCTTCTTGGTCAAGTTTACTAGTCAACTTGGGAATATGTTTGGTTTCACGTAAAATTAGACGTCTGCCACCTCAGATGTTCAAGACTACAGTTTCTTTTCCTACAACTGGACATATTTGGCCGTTTTCCACAACCACTTGCCCAAAGTCTCCATTGGCATATATTTCTTTGCGAGATACAATGAAAAGAAGCACCAAAATCAAGAAACCACTTATCTGTTGTCAAGTCAAACCCTGCAGATAAACATAAGTTTTCTAGCAAAGGTTCATCACTTACCACATTAGCTCCTTGATTCTCATCTCGCAGCTTCTTTTTGTAGGCTTCACATTGAAATCTATGATGTCCCTTCTGGTGACAAAACTAGCACTTATATTTTGTAATCTCCCTCTTCCCCTTGGATTGTGACCTACCACATCCGCTGAATTTTCCTCTGCTTTTACTTCTTTCACCGTTCTCCAATACTAGTGCCGTTGAAGATACAGATGCCGAAAACTTATCTACACCTGAGACTTTTCTTCGCATCTCTTCATCCATGATACTGCTTACAGCATCATCCAGAGTCAAATCATCCTTCATGGTGCTCGAAATTCCCTGCACCACGGTGTTGTAGCTTTCCAAAAGAGAACATAGAAAGAATAAAGCTTGTAATTTTATATCCAGATTTATGCATGCGGTTTCTAACTGACCTATAACCTGCGTGAAACTGTTAATATGCTCTGCAACAGAACCTCTGTCAGATAATTTCATATTAGCCAATTTATTTAACAAAAATATCGGATTCGATGTGGATGGCTTCTCATAAATATTCGTTAGAATATCCATGGCTTCTTTTGCAGTCTTTGCTTTTGCGATGTGGTATCTTGTTTTTTTCGTCAAACCTAGACGAATCGCACCTAACGCCTTTCAATCAAGAATTTTCCATCCTGATTTTGCCGTCGAATCTACTTTCGCGAGTTCAGGTTTCCAACCCTCAAGTGGTGCATAGAGATCTTTCTGATAAAGATGGTCCTCTATTTGGAGTTTTCACCATCCGAAATCCTGCCCATCGAACTTCTCGATTCTGATTTTATCTTCTGCCATATCGTTTGCTTTCAATCGAACTTCGCCGAAAAATCCTCAATGTTCTCGATTAGCAAATCTAGGATCTGATACCAGTTGATAGAAATCGTGCCCCAATTCCATAAAAATAACTCAAGCAAACAATACACACTCGCAGAATATAACGATAAAAGAACATAATTAGAAGAACACACCAGAGAATTTGTTATTGAAATTTCTTGACACTTGATTTTGGATTAGTATTTTTTTAGTATATTTTTAGAAAATCCATAGAAAATTCATAAAAAGTTTAAAAATTACAAAATCAACTTTGGTAGCTTTGGCCAAGCTTAGGGAACCATTTTTGACCAATTTTTTTTTTCATATTTTTCGCATTTTTTAGTATTTTTAAAAAATAGAAAAATACATGAAAATTCGAGAAAAATAGCATTCGAGGTCAAAAAAATATGAAAAAATAGCCAATATTTTTATTTAAAATCCCTTATCTTTTATAATTCATAAAAAACAAAATTCAATTTCAATTGTATATGTTCCTTTGTTACACATATGATGGAATTTGGTAAAAAAATATCAATCGAGTCTTTTAATTTGCAATTTTTAGCATTTTGAGAGTCTTATCATCCAATCTGATTGTCCTTATTTGTAATTTGGTCCAATTGTTCACATAAATAGTTTAATTGCATGAATTGGACAAAAGTACATATTTAATTGCATTTTAGTCCTTGAATTTAGGCATAATTAAAATTACTTTCAATTCATGGACTACCATTACAATTTGAAGTCACTGCCCAATATTTTTCATCATTCTGAATCAATTGGCATGAATGGTTTGATCCAATTTGACCATTTATGCCCTCAATTTCACCATTTTTCGAATTGCAATTAAGAATAAATTTGGGATTTTTATAAAAATTGGCAAGAACTTTTTGGCAAAAATATATTTTTAGATAATGTTCCTATTCTAAATTCGATTCTGAGGTTTAATTGCAAAAATTCCCCATCAAATTGTGATTAATTTTGAAAATCAAGTTAGAATCGGTTCTGACCGGTCAAACCGCCCGGTCGAGCCGGTCCATTGCAATGTCGTCTTCTTCCCCAAGCTCCTGCACGAATGAAAAATTCCTAGGCCGATTTTGGTCGTCAAATTGAAGGGCAATTCGCGAATAATTGGAAGGGAAATGGTGGGCGTTTTGTCCCTCTCGTCGTCCCCTGTCGATCAATACCGGCGACACCACCTGACGTCGCCGGAACATGGAGTAATTGACTGGTCAAGGTTGCGATACATGCAAAAGTCAATAAAAGCAAACTCAGATCAAATTTGTCCAAAATTCACACCAAGTGGAGAACGCCGGAGATCTTGACGAACATGGACGGAAACCCAACGGATTCCGTCATCGTCCGATGACCAAATGGCACATGGGAGGCACGTGACAGGAGCAAAGGAGAGTTCCCCATTCGGCGCCAAAATTTCAAACAGGTATAAAAGCTAATTGATCTTTCTAGAAGAAAGAGGTTGGTTAATTCAGTTTTTGAGGGTGAGCAGAACTGAGCGAAAGGAAGAACGAGAGAGAGAACTCACTCTCCGACCGCCGTCGTCGAGAGCTTGAGTTCGACCTTCAAGTGATCTCCGGCGACGATTCAGGCCGAATCGAGTCGTGATTTCACATCTAGGAGATTTCCTGAGCTCCGTCGAGTCGATCCTCGAAGCTTGACTTCTGACCTTCAATGGCGAAGTCCTATCCTCGCCTCAATTCTTTCGATTGATGTGTGCGTATCGTATCTGTGACATCACTGAGCATGTCTATGTGTTTTCATTGCATTGAAATCGAGTCGAACCTTGCATTTGAACCCGTCGCCATTGCCGATTTAGTCGAAGCTCGTCTAGGTCATCCTAGACCATACCAGGTCAATCTGACCTGTAGGTATGTATTTTGAACACTTATGGATGTGATCTTGTCAAGGAATTAGCTCAATATGCTCTCTGTTGCTTGATTAGTGTAGCCATGGCCGAACTCGTTAAAGCTCAATTAACCTAGATTCTGAGGATGATCATGTTTGATTCTGCGATATGTTGCGCGCGATGTTGAAACGAATCGAATCGTGCCGGTCTTGCCCGATTGCGTCGAGGTTTCACCGTTAGATCTCGTTGGAGGTTCTTTGCCGTCCATTGCAGGGGAAGAGTGCTCGAGGAAGAAGACGATAACGTGGCAGTCAACCGGTCAAAATTGCCAACGTGGCAGCCACGTCAACTGAGTCATTAAAGTCCGATATAAGTCCGTTAGGCGATCCGATGGCTTAGGTTATGCCATGTGTTGGCTTGGTAGCCATCGGATCAGTTTATATATTCTGTTAATAAAAATCGAATTTTCAAAAATAATAAAAAAAGAAATCAGTTAATCAGACGGTCGAGGATTAGCTGAGTCGATCCATCGTAGCCGTAGATCTAGGTAATCAGCTCAGACGGTTGAGGGTTAGTCGGCTTTTGATCTGCGTTGTAGGTTTTAGTCAGCCAATCCTAAGGCCGTGGAATAGCCACATGGTTTGACAGAAGCCGTTGGATTAAACCTAAAAAAAAAAGGGAAAACGACATCATTTTGGGCGTAGGTTCGTCCGGGTCTGAGTCTGGGCCGGGTACCCGATCCGTGTGGACCGGGCTGGCCCGGTCCGAATCATTTTTTTTAAAATAAAAAAATAGAAAATCCTAGAAAATTAAAAAAATATAGAAAAAATGTAGAAAATTTCTAGACACTCCAGAAATTCCCAAAATTTAAAGAATGACCACAGACAACCGGTCAATCCTATTTTTGGTATTTATTATCCATTCTTCCTGAAGTTGATGATTTTCCCTTTTAGAGGTAATCGCCTCTGCTTTGTGCATGAGATAGGTCGAAAAGGTCGAGATAAGGGTTAGGGTTAGTTAGGTGACCAATCCTTCTGCTTGGATTTTCGAATCTCATACTTTTGCATGAAATGGCGATTTTACCCCCCAAAGGGTAAATCGTCTTTCCCATTCAAATGAGTTGTGAAAATTGCTCAAAATTGGGATTTAAGGTCTGGTGGTTGATCAATCCTTCTGTTTGGGATTTTCACTTCTCGCCATCTCCTGAAATGATGATTTTACCCCTCAAAGGGTAAATCATTCCTAAAATTTCAGAAAATTCTGAAAATTGCCAGAAAATAGGAAATGGGTTAGTTGGGTGTCCAATCCTATTTTTGACATTCTTCAACTCCAGATTTCTCCTGAAATGACAATCTTGCCCTTTCCGAGCAAATTGTCACGTATTCTTTCAAAATTATGATTTTGCCCCTCATGGGCAAACCATGTCTAAAAGATTCATGAGCCTTGATTGACACTTCTCTAGGCTAATAGGGCCTTGTCGCGACCCGTCCGGAGGCGGACGTGGCTAATGGATTACCGATCGCGGCCCCCACTCTGAAATGTGGATCGCGGGCCTTGGATCGACGCGGGCCCTCCCAGGCCCATACCAAATCGCGGCGGGAGTATTTTTCAGAAGGATTCGACGATAAGAGTCGATCGCTTTCGACCTTCAGTGTGGTCGTGGTGGCATGTGCAACTTGTGCATGCATTTGGAGTCGCCACCGGTCTTTATTGGAGGGTAGACCGGAAACCTTACTGACCGATTGGGAGAGGTCGATCAGTTCTGCGGAACCAGAGATTTTGGGTTCGGGGACTTGGTTACGTCGGTGTCATTACCAACGCCCTTTCGGTACCTAACGCGAATGATTTTCCTAGCTAAGAATTCATGCAGGCGCAATTTTAGGTGAGGTAGGCTTGATTCAGGGTTTCATGCAGATTGGAAGACTGTTCCTATCAATCACAATCAATTTAAATGAAAGCGCAATCAAGTGCATAAATAAATCTCATCGATGCACATCAATTCAAGTCAATGGCTTCCTAGCATAGCCATAAGGGCTTGGGGAAAGTGTGATTTCGGTCAGGGGTAAAATGGGAAGATTTGGAGGCGATTAGCCCGAATGGCAAAATCGTCAATTTTTGGGAGATTTGGATACCGAATTACCCAAAATACTCCATAACCAGTTGATTGTGTCCATTCCCTATTTTTGGGATTTTTCTGGAAATTTCTTGATTTTTCCGATTTTTTTTTTGAATTGTTTTATGATTTTCCATTTTTTATTGATTTTTTGATTTATTTTCCGAAAATACTTTCTTCGACAACCTATGACACTTAACCAAATAAACAAACTAACAACTAGATTGAAATAAATACATGCGACTCAAATCTATAATGTCAATATTTTAGAAAAATGATTTTGATATACGAAACGAGTACGCAAAATATACCTGATTAGACACCGGTCTTCAATCGCCCAGCCCCAACGTGCGACTGTTTCCATGCGTATCACAAACTCCGGCGGTTGGTCTCGAGTCGGCACAAAGGCGACGAGGTGAATACGACGATGGCCCACGAGAATCTCAGACTTGGGCACAGCAAGGCACTGCACGGGCTCAAATTCTTGGTAACATGAGGCCTTGTTTTCGGCCACTCGGCCCACGTCTCGGCCAACGGGCTCGGCCATGGCTCAGGATATCGGCCCAGATTCTCGGCCACGGCGTAGGACACGTCCCAAGTCAGAATGGCCATGGCCCAGTCACTCGGCCATGAGACGGGACACGACGAACAGAGGAATGCCGAGCGGAACAGGACACACCGGGGCTATTCTTGGCTCCTTGAGGCGGCGCACGGCTGAGGCAGGAGCGGTGGTAACTGGTGGTGTTTTGAGAGATGTCGGGGGACGTTTATGGTAGCTCGTGGTGGCCCTAGATGGGCTGTGGAGTCGCCGGACAGCAGCAAACCGCAGCTGCAGCAGGCTTAAGACAGGAGAACCGAATGCATGGAAGGCTTAATCGGGACTGTTCGAGGTTCAGGCGGCGTCGAGGCTTCGTGGGGGGATCGGTGGAGCTCTGTGGGGGTGTTGTGGGTTATGTGATGGCCAGAGCTAGGATGAGGAAGGTGGTGAAGGGACGGCGCTCAACCCGAACAGAATCGGGCGCAGGAACAGGGTAGCAGAACAGGGACGTCGGGCTCAGGCTCTCTGGCGATTCTGTGGTGGTTGCAGGCGACAAGAGGCTGTCAGAGAAGGTTGACGGAATCCATAGGGATGTTATGGTGGTGGCTGAGGTGGTGCAGCTAGTCGGAAACCATGGCAAGAGCCGAAACTCGAGCTGGACAGCCACGGCTCGAAACAGAGCAGGGTTGCTCGAGATGGCTCTGGCGGGCTTTCTGGCTGTTCTGCAACGGCGACGACGGCCTCTGGTGGTGGCAGTCGGCGCCAAGAGGAGGTAGGAGTGTTAGGGTGGTGGCTGAGCTGTAGGTGGCTAGTGGTGGTCGGGAGCGGTGGAACAACGAGCGAGGTGCTCAGAATGGGAGATCGACGCAGAACGGGACAGGTTGGCTTCAAGCGTTGCGCAGCTACTTCGGGGCTATCGGGCAGGCGTTGCGACGCTCGAAGGTGGGCGAAGAGGTGACGCCGATGAGGTGGTGGTGCGGTGAAGATGCGAGCCAAAGCAAGATTGGAGCCAAAAAAATGTCATGGGAACAGGGCTTGAGTGGTGAGCAGAACCGGGGAGGTGTCGGGGCTGCTGGGGTTACTCGCGGTAGCCCGTCCGACGACCGAGCGACATGTCATGGTCGCTCTACGATCAGCTCGTCTGGTAGATGTGACTCCTTGAGGCCGGCCCCTGATCTTGGCCAGCTTTTTTATCGAACAAGGATGGCTACTTCCTGATCTTCCACTGCCATTTTCTCTTTCTTTTTGTTTGCCCATGGACCCCTCCCCATGCTCCACGAGACAACAGCCCCAAAACCATCCCTTCAAGAGTTTTTTTTTTATCCCCTCACCAACCCATGCATGGATTCTGCCGCCGGTCTTCCCATCTTTTTTTTGTTTAATCTTTCTTTCTTTTCTCTTTTGCATGGTGGACGACAGACTCCTGCTGTCCTCTACGTCTTCCAAATTTTTTTATTATTCCCCTCATCCCCATAACATCATCGTCATCTTTTCTTTTCGTTTTCTTTTTCTTTTTCCTTTTAATTATTACTAATATTTTTGCCAAATTCAATTTTGTGGTGATCAGAAAACACCTAAAATCGAACCTGAATTTTACTGTTTTATGAGGTCAGAAAATAGATAAAATAAAAAATAAAAATACCGACTATTTTTATATAATTTTTGTGACCTCAAATATTATTTTTCTTGATTTTTCTTCTTTTCTTTTTTTTTTTGTATTTTTCGAAAATATTAAAAAAATGAAAATTATGAAAATTATTTTTTTGGTCAAAATGGTTCCTAAGGCCAAGCCAAGGCTTCCAAAGTTGATTTTATGATTTTATGACTTTTTTTTATATTAATCACAATAATAGATTGTCAAAAATCAGGTGTCAACAGCTGCCCTCTTTGAGAGGAATCTCGTTAGAGGTTTCTCTCAAAGACAAGGTGGCACTTGAATTTTAACCGACTCGATTGGGGAAAAGAAATGCTATGACATCGGACCCTTAAGTCTTTTGATGAATGCTCAAATTAATCACCGGTTTACTCTTGCAATTCGAACATGGGCCGGAGTGAGAGAGGCTTACCTGAAGCTCACCTGTCGGATGCTGCCGGTTGCGACGACTTTCAAGAAGATACCTAGGACTCGTTCAGAATATCCTAGGGAGATTAAGCTCTGACCTGTATGGTAGGTCATACCATTGTGGGGTTCCTGACTGGTAGGAACCTAAGGAAGGCGCATCCCATGCTTTGGGATCTGCTAAGGATTTTGATCCGTATGGTGGATCGGACCTTTGTATTGATCCTTCAGGCGGTTTCTACCTTGATTTGACCCTTTAGGCGGTTTCTACCTTTGTTTGACCCTTTAGGCGGTTTCTACCTTGATTTGACCCTTTAGGCGGTTTCTACATTTGTTTTGGCCTTTTAGGCGGTTTCTACCTTTGTTTTGACCCTTTAGGCGGTTTCTACCTTGTTTGACCCTTTAGGCGGTTTCTACCTTTGTTTGACCCTTTAGGCGGTTTCTACCTTTGTTTTGACCCTTTAGGCGGTTTCTACCATTATTTGACCCTTTAGGCGGTTTCTACCTTTGTTTTGACCCTTTAGGCGGTTTCTACCTTGTTTGACCCTTTAGGCGGTTTCTACCTTTGTTTGACCCTTTAGGCGGTTTCTACCTTTGTTTTGACCCTTTAGGCGGTTTCTACCATTGTTTGACCCTTTAGGCGGTTTCTACCTTTGTTTGACCCTTTAGGCGGTTTCTACCTTTGTTTGTTTTGAAAAGGGGTCTCATGACGAGGGTTCTCCACGTCCGATGAGACTGCCTAAATTTTGAAAAGGGGTCCTGAGACGAGGGTTCTCCACGTCTGATAGAGCCGCTTGATTTTGAAAAAGGGTCCCGGGACGAGGGTTCTCCACGTCTGCTGGGACTGTTTGATATTTTGAAAAAGCGTCCCGGGACGAGGGTTCTCCACGTCTGCTGGGACTGTTTGATATTTTGAAAAAGGGTCCCGGGACGAGGGTTCTCCACGTCTGCTGGGACTGTTTGATATTTTGAAAAAGGGGTTCTATCCTCACCCCTTCTTTTGAAAGATCCCGAAACTTGTCGGGAATTCAATTTTGAAGCAGTGAAAGATTTTATCTTGACAAAGCTTCACTTGAGTCTATTGAGGCGACATTTTGGGAAATTGGTGTTTCCAACGGATCCTGCAGAAGTTCGAGCCTGAAAAATTTTTCTTTACCAAGAAAACGTTAGTAATCTTTAGGAAGACGACGGTTGTCCATCTGACAAAATCGTATGATTTAAGTTTTAATCATGAAATATGCATTTTGATGCTGGAGGTTATCCAAAGCATTCTTGCAACAAGCAAATGTGATCACAAATCCCTTACACGGGAAATCTGGATCAACAGTTTGAAAATTCCAAAAAGAGTTTGTTCAAAACATCAATCGGAATATTTCTCGACAAGGAGGTCTTCTCACCTGTTTTGCGATAGTGGTTTTTTATAGGGGACGCATTCAATTCCCTACTAACCTGTGCCTAGGTTTTAGGCTCATTCGCAGCGCATACATTTTGATTGGTCGGGAGGTCTTCCACGGGACCGTAATGTTGGGCTTGGATATTGGCTTTCAAGGGGGACTCGCTTTGGAGTCGAGGCCATTGAATTAAAGTCTTCACCATCTGCTCCGGGTATACAAGTCGAGAACCCTGCAAAATGAGAAAGAAATAGTCTTGCTCGTACCTCTTCGAGCTAAGCTATATGTTAACCCAAGTGTCCTAGTCAGAGAAGACTGTTTCAGGGTTGTAACATTGGTAGGATTGAGGACCGAAAAAGGCTTATTTTTGGCCCAGAATTTATGAGGGGATTGACATTGGTGATCATTGTAAATTTGTCACCTGTCTTTTCCATTCTGCATCTTCAGTCTTTGAGGCGCGCAACCGATTTTGAGGTGTGCACCAGCTCCTTAGAGAGCGTCTCTTGTTGCATTCAAAGAACGACTCTCTCTATGTCTTCGTTCTGTGCTTAATAGCATTCGGGGAGCAGCCTTTTGGATTTGGCTCCTTTAAAGGTTTTTCTCTCTTCCCCACGAGGCTTCATTGGGGGTTAATTTAACAATTTTCACGAGCATCGGCCTTGCTTTTATCAGGCACTTTGCTTTTTCTTTTCTGATGCTGGGGATTTCTTTAATCCCTTGTCGCAAGTGAGATGCTTTGGCAATTGTGCTAGATATATGATTTGGCTCTTAGCACGCTTGAGTATCGACTTAGTAGCTTTTTCGCAAATCCTAGGTCTTGAACTCCCTCGTTTCTGAAGTGATCTGCCTTTATCTTGGAATTTGCAATGATCACCAACGGGTTTATGAAATGAATTTGCAGGCTCAACTTGGCTGTGCAAATGATAAATGTGTGTGGGATAGAGAACGCTTCTCGTCATCCTATGGCACTTGGATTACCATATAAACAACACACAGAGATTGATGTTAGTCCGAGCAAGAAAATTTCTAACCATTTCCTCCTGATGCTGCTGGACTTACTCCCGTTTTGCCCCAATGTGGGGTGGTTCTTGACAGGGTTGAGAATGAAAACCGCCGTTCAAAGGGGTTGTCAATGGTCACATATAGTGTTTTGGGATATGAAACGAATGCCTCCGTCATCCCAAACCATGTAATTGCTGCGAACAATCCCTACTTCCGTAGGTCCAGATTTCACTATCTGATCCGCTCCACTTCTCTCTCAAGTGTGTATAGGACATGTTTGGACTAGGCTTTGCCTCTCGTCTTTTGAGAGTTTTGAACAACTTTTGATTGGAAAAATCTCTTTCGTTTTCCCAAAAATTTTACCCGTCAATGGGATTTTATGGTGCACCATGCACGTTCTTATTCATGTTCAGACAACCTCCTCTTTCAAAACATGAATGCCAATGAAATTTGAATTCTATGCCTTTTCTAGACATTAGACTCTGAAAGCTTTTCTTTTTTTCTCTGTTTTTTTTTATTCAACATCTTCAATGGGTTGGGGAAAGGATACTTACCTGTCCCCCGCGGCTGGAGATCCCTGGAAATGCAGAAGAAACGTGTTATTGTACGTTCACGAATTTTTCAAAAAATTAGAACGATACATCTTACCCTTGGTCATGTACTTCAATGGGTAATACATGGGATGTGAAAACCTGTTTCGCCTTGATGGCGAGCCCCTGTCAAAGACGGGAATTAGGTGTCAGTTTGCGTTCCAAAATTCAATGCAAATTGGAACGATACAACCTTGTTCTTGCTTTGTGTTACCATTTGAACACAAACGCGCGGCTTGCATAATTTGACCATCCATCTTGTGGCCATGATCTCCCATCTGGTTGGGCGACGAATCCTTCTCAAGGATTTGCACTGGATCAATTCATGCTTTTGGACGTACTCTAAGCCATTTTCCAGGGTATCATTTCTTCAAGGGAAAAAGAAACTTTTATCAAAATGCATGTCAAAGCATGTGACGTAGGAGCGATACTTTTTACCATCCACTAGGTCTTATAATCAAAGACCATCTCCCAGAATCCTGACTTCTAAGGCCAATGATTCTATTCGCCTCCCTGTTAGCGCGCTCTTTTCATTTGAGGCTTTCAGCGCCAACAACTTCCTGTAAAATGAGTAAAAACTCATGTTAGGCATGTGGTCTTCGAAGACCAAATTGGAACGATATAAGGTTACCGTTCACCCAAATTCGTATCTTGGGGTTTGATTCTGATGCGGACGACTCTGTTATTGCGTCCATTGACTTTGCCAGAGGAGAAACGTCCGGCGTACAAATGATTCACTTGCCCCTGTTAGGCATGATTTTGCTGTTTGTCATCTCTGGATTCGATGACCCTGGTCTGATGCGCTTTCACGGGGGATCATGAGAGTTTGCCCCCATTTTCGATAGAAATGAGCCTTATCAAGATGTATACAATACAAATAGATCCCTAACACAATCAATCTAAGGGACGAGATAGAGAGGATATCAGCAAAATTAATCTTATACAAGAGAACTAAAAATGTCAAATCAATCAAAGGAATGTGGTCCGAACACTTGGAGATGCCCCAGTTCCAGTCTTCGAGTTGTGACTCCAGGATCACAGTTTTTTTTTTTTAGGTGGTTTTAGGTATACCAACCATCTAAAGACATGCGCATGAGACAAGTGAGGTTTGACTCTAAGAATCAAGATAGGGTTTGGAACCTAAGGTCAAGGCTCCCACCTCGAGTTCTAGAAAGTGCATATTCCATTGCACAACTATCGTTGCATTGGGGCTCGATCCATAGTTCGAAATGAGCGGAATTGAAAAGTGGATTACCCCGTGTTTTTCCTCACGGAGATTCCATTTTCAATCCCTTCTATTGTTTTCCTATAGGCAGCGCCCGGGGTTTTAGGCGCGGTTGTGTGTGTCCATGTGTCGTGATCATCACAATGCAAGTCATGCACAACCGTTTATCAATCAGCGCTTCAAATCATCCACACAACATACATTCCTACGCCAACCTGCATAAGACAATGTTAATCACGGACTACACCCCTTATTTCTCCAATCTGCAAAAACATATAACACCTATCGTAAGCGGACTTACCTCACCTTTGAGAGCGCCTGCATGGTTAGAAAAATCACTCAGCGTTTTAATTACGGCCTAAGTCCACTTGAGGTCTAGAACCCTAGGTTCCAGAACAAGTTCCCCAGCGGAGTCGCCAGCTGTCGCGACCCGTCCGGAGGCGGACGCGGCTAATGGATTACCGATCGCGGCCCCCACTCTGAAATGTGGATCGCGGGCCTTGGATCGGCGCTGGCCCTCCCAGGCCCATACCAAATCGCGGCGGGAGTTTTTTTCAGAAGGATTCGACGATAAGAGTCGATCGCTTTCGACCTTCAGTGTGGTCGTGGTGGCATGTGCAACTTGTGCATGCATTTGGAGTCGCCACCGGTCTTTATTGGAGGGTAGACCGGAAACCTTACTGACCGATTGGGAGAGGTCGATCAGTTCTGCGGAACCAGAGATTTTGGGTTCGGGGACTTGGTTACGTCGGTGTCATTACCAACGCCCTTTCGGTACCTAACGCGAATGATTTTCCTAGCTAAGAATTCATGCAGGCGCAATTTTAGGTGAGCTAGGCTTGATTCAGGGTTTCATGCAGATTGGAAGACTGTTCCTATCAATCACAATCAATTTAAATGAAAGCGCAATCAAGTGCATAAATAAATTTCATCGATGCACATCAATTCAAGTCAATGGCTTCCTAGCATAGCCATAAGGGCTTGGGGAAAGTGTGATTTCGGTCAGGGGTAAAATGGGAAGATTTGGAGGCGATTAGCCCGAATGGCAAAATCGTCAATTTTTGGGAGATTTGGATACCGAATTACCCAAAATACTCCATAACCAGTTGATTGTGTCCATTCCCTATTTTTGGGATTTTTCTGGAAATTTCTTGATTTTTCCGATTTTTTTTTGAATTGTTTTATGATTTTCCATTTTTTATTGATTTTTTGATTTATTTTCCGAAAATACTTTCTTCGACAACCTATTACACTTAACCAAATAAACAAACTAACAACTAGATTGAAATAAATACATGCGACTCAAATCTATAATGTCAATATTTTAGAAAAATGATTTTGATATACGAAACGAGTACGCAAAATATACCTGATTAGACACCGGTCTTCAATCGCCCAGCCCCAACGTGCGACTGTTTCCATGCGTATCACAAACTCCGGCGGTTGGTCTCGAGTCGGCACAAAGGCGACGAGGTGAATACGACGATGGCCCACGAGAATCTCAGACTTGGGCACAGCAAGGCACTGCACGGGCTCAAATTCTTGGTAACATGAGGCCTTGTTTTCGGCCACTCGGCCCACGTCTCGGCCAACGGGCTCGGCCATGGCTCAGGATATCGGCCCAGATTCTCGGCCACGGCGTAGGACACGTCCCAAGTCAGAATGGCCATGGCCCAGTCACTCGGCCATGAGACGGGACACGACGAACAGAGGAATGCCGAGCGGAACAGGACACACCGGGGCTATTCTTGGCTCCTTGAGGCGGCGCACGGCTGAGGCAGGAGCGGTGGTAACTGGTGGTGTTTTGAGAGATGTCGGGGGACGTTTATGGTAGCTCGTGGTGGCCCTAGATGGGCTGTGGAGTCGCCGGACAGCAGCAAACCGCAGCTGCAGCAGGCTTAAGACAGGAGAACCGAATGCATGGAAGGCTTAATCGGGACTGTTCGAGGTTCAGGCGGCGTCGAGGCTTCGTGGGGGGATCGGTGGAGCTCTGTGGGGGTGTTGTGGGTTATGTGATGGCCAGAGCTAGGATGAGGAAGGTGGTGAAGGGACGGCGCTCAACCCGAACAGAATCGGGCGCAGGATTAGGGTAGCAGAACAGGGACGTCGGGCTCAGGCTCTCTGGCGATTCTGTGGTGGTTGCAGGCGACAAGAGGCTGTCAGAGAAGGTTGACAGAATCCATAGGGATGTTATGGTGGTGGCTGAGGTGGTGCAGCTGGTCGGAAACCATGGCAAGAGCCGAAACTCGAGCTAGACAGCCACGGCTCGAAACAGAGCAGGGTTGCTCGAGATGGCTCTGGCGGGCTTTCTGGCTGTTCTGCAACGGCGACGACGGCCTCTGGTGGTGGCAGTCGGCGCCAAGAGGAGGTAGGAGTGTTAGGGTGGTGGCTGAGCTGTAGGTGGCTAGTGGTGGTCGGGAGCGGTGGAACAACGAGCGAGGTGCTCAGAATGGGAGATCGACGCAGAACGGGACAGGTTGGCTTCAAGCGTTGCGCAGCTACTTCGGGGCTATCGGGCAGGCGTTGCGACGCTCGAAGGTGGGCGAAGAGGTGACGCCGATGAGGTGGTGGTGCGGTGAAGATGCGAGCCAAAGCAAGATTGGAGCCAAAAAAATGTCATGGGAACAGGGCTTGAGTGGTGAGCAGAACCGGGGAGGTGTCGAGGCTGCTGGGGTTACTCGCGGTAGCCCGTCCGACGACCGAGCGACATGTCATGGTCGCTCTACGATCAGCTCGTCTGGTAGATGTGACTCCTTGAGGCCGGCCCCTGATCTTGGCCATCTTTTTTATCGAACAAGGATGGCTACTTCCTGATCTTCCACTGCCATTTTCTCTTTCTTTTTGTTTGCCCATGGACCCCTCCCCATGCTCCACGAGACAACAGCCCCAAAACCATCCCTTCAAGAGTTTTTTTTTATCCCCTCACCAACCCATGCATGGATTCTGCCGCCGGTCTTCCCATCTTTTTTTTGTTTAATCTTTCTTTCTTTTCTCTTTTGCATGGTGGACGACAGACTCCTGCTGTCCTCTACTTCTTCCAAATTTTTTTATTATTCCCCTCATCCCCATAACATCATCGTCATCTTTTCTTTTCTTTTTCTTTTTCTTTTTCCTTTTAATTATTACTAATATTTTTGCCAAATTCAATTTTATGGTGATCAGAGAACACCTAAAATCGAACCTGAATTTTACTGTTTTATGAGGTCAGAAAATAGATAAAATAAAAAATAAAAATACCGACTATTTTTATATAATTTTTGTGACCTCAAATATTATTTTTCTTGATTTTCTTCTTTTCTTTTTTTTTTGTATTTTTCGAAAATATTAAAAAAATGAAAATTATGAAAATTATTTTTTTGGTCAAAATGGTTCCTAAGGCCAAGCCAAGGCTTCCAAAGTTGATTTTATGATTTTATGACTTTTTTTTATATTAATCACAATAATAGATGGTCAAAAATCAGGTGTCAACAGGCCTTACTAGGGATGTCATGATGTGTTCATGTGATTTATCCGCATCTCTTGGATCCTTGATTTACGCACTTTCGTTATTGATTGTGAGTGCTAGGGTAGTCATTCTCATTTGCATGAATTCCTAGATTTAGGATTCGCACCTCACTCATCTGCATGAAATCTTAGGTCAGATAAATCAGTCAACCTAGGTACTAAAAGGGCGTCAACTCTGATAGTTGGCGTAACTAAGTCTCCGATATCACTTCTCTAGTTTGCGCAGAATCGAATAGAATACTCCCAACTATTCGATAGGGTTTCCAATCGTACCTTCCACGAAACGATTGGTGGCGACTCTTTGGCATGTACACGTATCACATGTCACTAGACCACACTGAAGGTTGACTATGTATACCTCCGTTGCGATTTGGGTAATGAACTTTGGGAGAGACCCGCGTTCGACCTGACTAGGATGGGCCATTAGCCCTCGAAAGCGAGGCGAGCCTTAACGTAGAGGGTCGCGACAAAGTTCACCCAAACCTGGGTTACGTCTCCGCCCAGAGGCACACTGCGAATCCACTAGTCTTCGAGAAAAGTAGGAATACAACTGACGATCTTCTCACAAGATGTAAGAAAAAGAAAACGAGAACTCTCAGGAATGTTGTCATGGCCTCTCTTTTTCTTTTCTCTCTATTCACTACTTCGTGCGTTCTATCTGCTCTTGCGCTTTCTATCTGCTCTTCTATCTGACGGCTACAACCTATATATGTTAGAAAACAATGTTAAATAAACAAACAAAACTGTTTTTAAAAATATGGAGGATACTTACAATTCGAATGACAATAATAAATGTAAGTAAACTGCCTCAAATATGAAAACGCTAAGTTGGCAGAAGTACAGAATATGAGCTTTCAGAAGGACTGTTCAAAACCCCGTTAGAAGCAGTCCTTCTGGACTCGTCAGAAGCAGTCCTTCTGGACCCGTCAGATGCAGTCCTTCTGGACCCGTTAGATGCAATTCTTCTGGACCCGTCAGAAGCAGTTCCTTCTGAGACTCCTTCTGATCTTCCTTCTGAGTCTCCTTCTGACCTTCCTTCTGAGACTCCTTCTGACCTTCCTTCTGAGCAACAAGATCCGAATGGAAATATAACAATATAAATAAATTGGTTAAAATGAATACCGAGGCCTGTGTTCGACACAGTTTCCTTAAAACAGATTCGTCCCCTCCAGTACGTGCATTGAGGTTTCGTGAACGTCTGTCTCCCAAGATACAACGGTTGAACAGCGATAGATACTAGCACAGCACTCCAATGCTTTCGGCGAACTTAAACAACACGAGAACACTATCGAAAACAATACAAATGCAGACAATTCAAAAGAGGGACAAGATTTTCGTAGTCTGTAGTTCTTATGTCTCTAGACGCTTAGAAGCAGAAGGGAAAGCCATCTATATATAGGCTAAGCGGGGCATTGCGGAAATAAAGAATAACGGCTAAATTAATTCTGCAGTTTAGAGCCGTTATGTATTTAATTCTGTAACCACAGAATTATAACAGCCGTTACTAAGTTAATACCATTAACACACCGGTAAATAACTTAAGAACGGTTAACGGCTTGAGTTGGAAAAAAAAATTAAGACATAAGGCAAAAATGGGCTTGTAGCGAGGCCCACTTTTCGATCCTGCACTCGCGTACGCAGGTCGTGCGCTCGCGCCCAAGTTCAACTTGTCGGGCCTCCGTTGGGATCCGGGATTTGCACCCCCTGCGCGTGCGTGTGAGGCATAGTACTTGTTTACAATAGTTACCACTCAAAATGAGTGTAACCATATATAAAGCACTTCAAGGCATTCTTCATTTCCTATGTGGGACTAGTGTTTTATCACTTCCCACTTCCAACTCAATGGTGTTCTTTGAGAAACAATTCTTCATTCACTCACCCATCAAAATACCTCATATTTTCCAACAATCCCCCACATGAATGAAAATTATTTTGGTTTTGACTCTGTGATAGTGTTCAACAAATGAAACCTGCATAGGATAGGTAGGTATCACCCTTTGAACCTTCTCTTGTGAAAGTATATTTAATTTACCAGCTGTCTAGTAAACATGATGTCCTTAAACTATCTTGCTTTCTTAGTAAATGACCCATACACTTCAAACAGGAATCATCTAAACATTTATTGAGTTCTCATGAGTTTGCTCATTTTGGCCATGAACATCGTCCTGGTTCTGCGAGAGTTTCTAAAGAATTAAGCCCTCAATAATTCTCCTTTGAAGCGGTCACACTTCTCTCTCACATAGGTGATTACTTAATCTTGAGTAATTGTTTTACTCCACTTAAGAATCATTAAAGCATAATTGCTATTCTTTTCTTGATAAACCTCCACATTAATTGGTTTTTCTCCACATATGTGAGGGATATCAAATCACTGTTTCTTTTATAGGAATGGTTTGAGGGATAGACCCCCACAGTGATATCATTCAGTTCATATAATTAAGCTGTCCTTTTGAACCTAGATCTTGGGATCTCCAGTCAGCTAGGTTGGGTTTTCCTTTATATCAACTTTTCTGTAATGGGCTTCAGTCCCATTCCTATTGTTGACTTTTCAACTAACTCTCTGTTTAACCCTTTAGTTAGCGGATCCGCAATATTATCCTTTGACTTTACGTAGTCAATAGAGATAATTCCAGTTGAGAGTAGTTGTCTAATAGTATTGTGTCTACGACGTATATGTCTAGACTTACCATTATACATGTTACTCTGTGCTCTTCAAATCGCAGATTAACTATCGCAATGTATACAGATTGGTGGCACAGGTTTTTGCCATTTTGGAATATCCTCTAGGAAATGGCGTAGCCATTCAGCCTCTTCACCACATTTATCCAAAGCTATAAACTCGAATTCCATTGTGGATCTGGCTATAACAGTTTGTTTACAGGATTTTCAAGATACAGCCGCACCTGCCAGTGTGAAAATATATCCACTAGTAGATTTTGAGTTTTTTATATCAGATATCCAGTTTCCATCACTGTATCCTTCTAATACAGATGGATACCTGGTATAGTGCAGGCCATGATTCCGAGTATACCGTAGGTACCTGAGTACTCTCACTATTGCTTTCCAATGGTCAGCACTCGGATTGCTCGTATATCTACTCAATCTACTAACCGTATAGGCAATATCTGGTCTAGTACAACTCATTAAGTACATTAGACTTCCAATAATTCTGGAGCATTCTACTTAAGAAATACCCTCTCCTCTACTCTTGGATAGATGAAGACTATTGTCTAATGGTGTTCTAGTAATACCAGAATCATTCTTGCTGAATTTTTCAAGAATCTTGTCCGCATAGTGTGACTGGTTTAAAACTAAACCTTCTGACGTTCTTGTGATCTTAATCCCTAAAATCACATCAGCAAGTCCCATATCTTTTATGTCAAATCTTGAATTCAACATATTCTTGATAGATTTGATCATTCTGTCATCACTACCAACAATGTGTATGTCATCCACATACAGACATAGAATGACATATCCATTCTCTGTCTCTTTAATGTAGACACATTTATCACATTCATTGATTTTAAAACCATTGGTAATCATTGCATTATCAAACTTTTCATGCCACTGCTTTGGCGCTTGTTTTAGACCATACAATGATTTTACCAATTTACAGACTTTCCTTTCTTGTCCTGAAACTACAAAACCTTCAGGTTGTTCCATATAGATTTCTTCATCCAAATCACCATTTAGGAAAGCCGTTTTTACATCCATTTGATGTACTTCTAGATTTCGCAATGCTGCAATCACAAGTATCGTCCTAATGGAGTTTATTCTCGACACAAGAGAATAAGTATCAAAGTAATCTAAGCCTTCTCGTTGTCTGTATCCTTTGATTACAAGTCTGGCTTTATACTTATCAATGGAGCCATCTGCTTTCATCTTCCTTTTAAAGATCTATTTGGACCCTAAAGGTTTACAACCAGGAGGAAGATCCACTAGCTCCTAAGTATGATTCTGCAAAATAGAATCAACTTCACTTTTGATTGCCTTTTTCCATAGAGGTCCCTCAGAAGAACTCACAGTTTCTGTATACGTTAATGGTTCTTTTTCTAAAAAATAAGTTAGAAAATCATTTCCAAATGATTTTTCCACTCTTGCTCTTTTGCTCCGTCTTAGTTCATGATCTGAATCATGACTTTCATCATTCATAGTTTCATTCGTTCGTTTAGATGAACTTGAACCATCATTGGATTTATAAGGAAATACATCTTCAAAGAATGAAGCATTCCTAGACTCCATGATCGTATTCTTGTGTATATCTGGAATCTTAGATTCATGCATAAGAAATCGATATGCAGTACTGTTATGTGCATAGCCTATAAAGATACAGTCCACCGTTTTAGGACCTATCTTAGTTTTCTTTGGTGTTGGAACAATTACTTTAACAAGGCACCCCCACACACGTAAGCAATTGTAGGATGATCTCCTACCTTTCCATAGCTCATAAGGGGTTTTATCCTCTTTCTTTCGAGGTACCTTATTTAAAAGATAATTGCTTGACAAAATAGATTCACCCTACTGTTGACACCTGATTTTTGACCAAGTCCTTTTGCAGTTATATTTTGAAAAATCACAAAAAATACATAAAAAGTCAAAAAATTACAAAATCAACTTTGGTGGCCTTGGCCAAGCCCAAGGAACCATTCTTGACCAAAAAATAATTTTTCATATTTTTCACATTTTTTAGTATTTTTAGAAAATAGGAAAACACAAGAAAAATCAACAAAAAAATAGAATTTGAGGTCACAAAAATATGGGAAAATAGTCAATATTTTTCTTTTAATTTTCTTACCATTTTTACCTCATCAAGAGTTGAAATTCAAGTTTAATTTTGTGTGTTTCTTTGTAACACACAGGGTTAAATTTGTCAAAAAAAATATGTTTTGAGTCTTTTTATTTGCAATCTTTTACATTTTCCGAGTCTTGACATTCAGCTTGATTGCACAATATTTCAATTTCGTTCAATTGTGCACTGATTGATCAATTTTGGCTTTAGGGACCTAATTTCATAAAATTCTTTTCATTTTGGTCCCTAAAGTGCCAAATCTAAAATTAAAATTTTCTGAGAGACACCCATAGAACCCCAATACTTCTTCCCTATAGTATTTGACCTCCTGAATCTAATGGTGGGCTCAATTGGAGCCAATTCCTCCATTAAGAACATCAATTTGGTAAAAATCAATTTCGGATCCCACCTTGCATTTGGAGTTTTCAATCAATTCAAGAGGTATTTGTTACGAAAATCACTTTTTTAGATGAAGTCTGTGCCATGGAGTCTAATTTTTGGGTCAATTTTATGATATGGGCTCATTTGAACATCCAATTTGAACAAAAAAATTAGAACCGGGTCAACTGGGTCGGGTTGACCGACCCAGTCAACCCGGTTGACCGACCCAGTCAACCCGGTTGACCAACCAAGAAACAAGAGCAGAACTGCTTTGTCCTTCTTCGCGCATGTCGCGACCCTCTTGAGGTTGTCGGGCTCTCGAGGGCTAATGGGCCGTCCTGTCTGGTCGGACGCGGGCCTCTCCCAAGGCCCATTACCCAAATCGCAACGGAGGTATGCGTGATCGACTTTCAGTGTGGTCTAGTGACATGTGCTAAGTGTGCATGCCATGGAGTCGCCACCAATCATTTTTTTAGGGTGTGATTGGACCACCCAATCGAATAGTTGGGAGTTTCTATTCAATTCTGCGAGAACTAGAGAAATGGTTTCGGGGACTTAGTTACACCAACTGTCAGAGTTGACGCCCTTTCGGTACCTAAGTTGACTGAATTTTCTAGCCTGAGATTCATGCGGATGAGTAAGGTATGAACCCTAAATCTAGAAATTCATGCAGATAGGAGTGATTATCCTAGCAATCACAATCAGTAATAAAATGCGCAACTCAAGGAATCTAGATATGCAAATAAATCACTTGGCATTCCTAGTAAGGCCCTATTTATCAATCACAGCTCAAAAATGATTTAGCTGTCCTAGTCATTCTACACACGATCTAACCTAAGAAAAGCATTAGGAAGCATCGAAGGAGTTCGAGAGTACTCACATGGGGTTCGCCGTGCCCTGGTTTGGTCTTGGACGAGCCGACCCGATTATATTTGGGGATCCACTCGGCGTTTTACACCATGAAATCATGTGAAACAAAAACGAAAATATTCAGCAAGGGGAATTTATTGTAGATGGTGGTTGATCTAATTGGACGTCAAGACTAAAAAATATGTAGAAATTTACAAATTAAAATACTCGAATGACATTTTTTTGCCAAATTCAACTCTATGCGTCGTGAAGAAACACATGCAATTGAACTTGAATTTTGACTATTTATGAGTTCAAAATGAAAAAGAAATTAAAATAAAAATATTGACTATTTTTCTATATTTTTACGACATCGAACGCTATTTTTCTTCATTTTTCATGTATTTTTCTATTTTTGGAAAATATTAAAAAATATTAAAAAATATGACAAATTATTTTTTTTTATCAAAAATGGTTCCTTTAGCTTGGTCAAGGTTACCAAAGATGATTTTTTATTTTTTTTAACTTTTTATAGATTTTTTATGAATTTTTTAAAAATAAACTATGAAAGACTGATCAAAAATCAGGTGTCAACAGCGCACGCACAGGAAAAAAGAAGAAAGAAGAGATGATGATCAGTTAAGGAAATCAGTTGGAGGGGGGATTCAGTTAGACGAGTTTGCCAACGGACGCAATAACAAGACGACAACAAAAGAAGAAGGGGGGAGAGGAAGGAAGGAACCGAACGTCCAGAGGAGGAAAGAGAGAGAGAGAGGGCTCGCGGAGGAGGAGCTCGCGGAGAGAGAGAGGTACAAAAGAGAGCTCGCGAGGGCAAGCGAGCGAAAAGAGAGAGAGAGAGAGAGAGAGAGAGAGAGAGAGAGAGAGAGAGAGAGAGAGAGAGAGAGGCGGCCGAAGCTTACCTGTGCAAGCTTCGTCGGACCTTCCTTAGCAAAACCGACGCTGGTGATCATCGTCGTCGACTTCCTAAAGCTCCGAAGTAGCTCCCGAACCCGTTCGATCGGCCTCTGATCTCGAAGAAAGGTGAGAAACATCTTCAAGCTTGGCCTCGGCCTTCAATGGCATCTCATGATTCCGTCAATCGTTTTGTCTGTTTTCGGTCTTAATCTGTTCATTGATCATGGCTGATCTCCGTTACATTTTCTTTTCGCTTGTTTGATGCATAAAACCATCGAGTCAACCCCCGACTTTGACCGACTGGCCGTGAATGCTATAACTCCTCCTAGGTTAAACCGAACCCTCGCGATGGCCAGGTAAGCTTTCTCAGCCCTTCGTGATGCTTCCTGATCGGTTTGTTTAGCCAAGCAATGTTAGAAACGGCTAGGACGAGTAGCCGCCAGAGCTTAGCTTCGGTTGGAGATGGCATGTGTGTGAGTTGTGATTCTGCTATGTCAAGGCTTTGATATGTTGTAGAGGAGATCGAAACGAGTTGAATGGCGGTGGTTTCGCGAGCTTTGGTGGTCCGTAGACGAAGAAATCGCTCTCTGACGAGGCGCCGGCGAGACAGAGCCGGCGCCGATCGTCTTCCTCGGCGAGTCGTTTGACTGGTCAACGAGAGTTGACCAGTCAACGCTGACGTGTCGCCCACGTGGCAGCCACGTCAGCATCGGTTGTTATAACGAATAACAAAAAATGATCGGACGGTGGATAGTTGGCCACGTGTCGCGATCTTGCATTTTTGGAAATAAAAAAGATTTTCGGAAATAAAAAAATGCCATGGATCGAACGGTCAAGATTCAATCTTGCCTTCAATCTGGACCATCGGTTTCTTGTCTTAGATCAGACCGCCCATCTAGGCCCTTAGTTCATATTAGGCGGGAAATTGAAATTAGAAGCGGGAAGGCTAATGTGGCGTCGTTCCGGTGCGGGGCCGAATCCGGGCCAGGCTGGTCGCCCATGGGTCGTGGGCCAAGTCACCTGACCCGGCCCGAATAACATTTTTTTAATAAAAAATCGGAAAATGATTTAAAAAAAAAATCAGAAAAACCCTAGAAAATTAAAAAAATGCTAGAAAATTCCAAAAAATTCCAAAAAATTGTGAAAAAATTGTGGAAAAATCCTAGACACTCCAAAAATCCCCAAAAATTGAGGATTTACCACAGGCAACTGGTCAACCCTATTTTTGGGGTTTCTTATCCGTTCTTTCGAGACTTGACGATATTACCCTTTAGGGATAAGTCGCCTCTGCTGTATATGCGAGATGAGGCCGATAATGCCAAGGTAAGAATTAGGGTCGGGTAGACGACCAATTCTTAGGCTTGGGTTTTCGAGTCTCGTCCCTTTTCTCAAAATGACGATTTTGCCCCTCAATAGGAAAATCATCTTTCTTGTCTCAATCGAGTTCTGAAAATTGCTTAAAGTTAGGGTTTGGGTCAGGTGGACGACCAACCATAATATTTGAGATTTTTAGTCCTCATTTTGTCCGAAATGACGACTTTACCCCTCTAAGGGTAAAATCACTTTTAAATTCCAGAAAAATCCTGAAAATTCCCAAAAAATGGGAAATGGATTGGATCGATAGCTAATCCCATTTCCCCCGTCTTTTGATTTCCGAATTCATCTAAAATGACAAATTTGCCCTTTCGAGGTGAATTGTCCCCGAATTGTTCAAAATTATGATTCTGCCCCTCATGGGCAAATCATTTCAAAATCATTCCTAAACCTTGATTTAGACTTCTCTAGGCTCATAGAGCCTCATTAGGGATGCCATGCCGATTTCATGTGTTTTATCCGCATGTATTGGATCCTTGATTTGCGCACTTATTTCTATTGATCGTGAGTGATATGGTGATAATTTCCATCTGCATGAACTCCTAGACTTAGGATCTGTACCTCACTCATCTGCATGAAATCCTAGGATCAGATAAACCATTCAGCTTCGGTACCGAAAGGGCGTCAAATCTAAAAGTTGGCGTAACTAAGTCCCCGAATCCACTTCTATGGTTTCCGCAGAATCGAATAGACCACTCCCAACTATTCGATAGGGTTTCCGATCGTACCCTCCTCGAAACGATTGGTGGCGACTCATTGGCATGTACACTTATCACATGTCACTGGACCACACTGAAGGTCGACCACGTATATCCAGCCGTTGCGATTTGGGTAACGGACCTTGGGAGAGGCCCGCGTCCGATCAGGCAGCGATCGGGCGGCCCATTAGCCCCCTCCGGCAGGCAACCCGCGAGAGGGTCGCGACAGACTGGCGACTCCACTGGGGACAAATTCTAAACCAGAATCTCTGGTTACGAATTCCAGAGGACTTGAGCCGATTAAAAAAGTTGTTTGGTTTATCTGACCTTGTTTTCTGCAGATGCTCTTGAAGGTGAGGTACGTACACTAACCATTGTGTTAGATGTTTTTGCAGATTTGAGAAATAAGGGGTGGAGTGATTGTTGATATTTTTCCTGCAGGTTGGAGTTGGGAATGTATGTTTACTTTACGCACATACTGAAGCGGTGTTTGATACAAACTGCTGTGCATGACCTTGCATTGTGATGATCACGACACATCGCACACACTGGCGGTCAAACCCCGACTGCAACCACCTTTAGGTTACCTTAGATAGGGAAAGGGTGCGAAAAGGATCTTGTGTTTGATGGCACTTGAGACTTTCGTATTCGTTCCCGCTCACCATCCGCATTGGCGATATCTAGCCCTCTTGGGTAGATACCCTTGGGGACGAATCTGCCTTATGTGGATCGTGGGAGCCTGAGCCGTAGGTTCCTCACCTGATTTTCGATTTTTAGAGTATACCCACTTGTCTCATGCGCATGTCTATGAATGGTTGGTATACCTAAAACCGCCCATTGATACAGGGGACATTCCACATTCCCCCAAGTACGGTTGGTAAGGCATTTATTTCCAATGAACTTTATTATTCCCTGCTCCATGATATGACTCATACATTACATACATTCATATGCATTCACATCATGAAAATCACTCAAGTGACTAATTGAAACAACAATGGTAATAAGGTAGGATGTCGTTGTTCCCTAAGAGTTCGACAGAATTGGTAACCTTCGAGTACCTAAGGAAAGTCACTCGCCCTGGACCAAATACAAGGCTACACTTCACCATATTCGTCCATGGCCGAGAGTTGACTGGAGGTAAGTTGGGATATGCCGAAGATTGCCAAACCCGTTACTATGTCGATAACCTCAGATTTAAGCGACAAGCGGACGAGATGTTTAAAAATTATCTGGAGATGAAGAGACAGCGTCGCAACCAGTTGGCCAGGGAGGCATACGCCCGTCGGAAGGCTGAACTACTGACTAAAGAAAGTATACCCATGATCACTTTTTGGGGAAGAAAGAGGCGCCCAGCGATCAGGACAAAGCCAAAGCGCATCACACTCAAGAAGGTGAAACCCGAGAAGGCTCCTGAAGTCATCATACCATGGACCAGAGAATGGCCGGAGGAACCGCGACCTTTCGACCAAAGCATTGAAGACAACCCCCTTACACTTGACTAGAGGAGAGTTCCGGACTGACTGTCATTTGGATAGACCTCTAGGAAAGGAGTGATTTAGATCCTCACATTCCATCGGCCTTTTATGGCTTTCTTGTTTGAAGAATCTCTCTTTACCTTTCTTTCATTAGGCATCCTGATTGTAATAAAAGTTCATTCCACTTTGTTCATTTGATGTATTGACCAATGAAATGTGACATTACTGTTTCCCTTAGTCACTGAGTGAACCTGACTAAATTGCATAATTCACTTCCCTGAAATTCAAGTTAGGCTTTAAGTTAGGCCTTCGAGACCTGAAAAAGGTCCTAATTTCCATTTCTTCAAATTGAACTATGCAATTAAATTAGCCCATGCATACCTCATGGCATCTGCATAATCATGTCTTTAAAGTAATTTTTGAGGATTGACTTTTTAAAATCATTTGCATATTTTAGACTTGATGGGAAAAAGTGATATTCAAGTGTTCAAAGTTCCCCGGGCCGAACTCCAATCGTGGTGGGATAACATGGGCGAAGCCAGCCAGAAGTATGCTGAATCACGACTAGGATACCTGTTAGACCTGCTGAAGATTGAGTGTCCACCTGCCTTTATCCAAGCCATGGCGCTCTATTGGAATCCTACCACCGCTACATTCTGCATGGAAGGACTGGAGATTACTCCCACTATTGAAGATTACAGCGTCGTCAACGGAGTTGAGTTCACTCACACGCTCGTCTGACCCCCCGTAGGATTTGAACCCTTGAGTCAGGTGGCTGAATTCCTTGACACAAGCCTAAACGAAGTCAAAGCAGATGCAAAAAGAAATTTTGGACGAATCTCTATATATTTCCTTATAGATCGATTTTCCCGCCTCCCTGCTGCTAAAGGGACCAAATCTGGTAGAGCCTTCGTCTTGGCATTCTTCAGCTTTGTGCTATTCCCAATCTCATCTGTCACCTTCGACCCCATCATGGCTGTAGTAGCCAGACAAGTCTGTTGTGGGTAGGATTACTCAAACACCATCCTTGCTGAAACCTTCATTTCCTTAAATCGCTTCAAGAAAAATAAGAATGGAATCTTTAGAGCCTCTAGTGATCTTCTGTATCTGTGGTTCACATTCCATGTCAGACAATTCCACATCCGCATGGGTTTCACTGAAATCAGCCCCGATGCACATCCTCTTAAAACCTTTGTCAGAACCCATACACATATTCCTAAGTTCAACTTCATAGAGTGGAAGAAATTTCTTAGAGTTCTAAAGCCCGAACAACTCCGATGGCGGCTAAGGTTGCCAACGCTGGGCAAAGTCAGATTGGCCTGCAACGACAAAAGTCCAGTCCACTTGCTAGGATTCACGGGCGCTACCGCATACTATCCAAAAAGGGTGATCCGACAGTTTGGGGCACTACAAGAGATCCCTTCTCCACCACAACCTGGTATATTTTCTTTTGACATACCGAGCAAAACCCTCATCGAGGAGGAGAAAAGACAGTTCGAAGCCAATGTGGCATCCATCATACGCTCTTTGAAGAATTCTCAGGCCGAAGAAATAAGTTGGCCAGAAAACATGACTCGTGAAGAAAACATTCATAGGGCCACTATGGAATACATTCAGCATTTTAAAGCGACCAGACGGAGCCTTGTTGAGCCCTATATACCCGAATACATTGTACCATACGTACCTGGAATAGAGCCGTATGTACCCGAAGACATGGGACCGCTGTCATATTCAGAGGATGAAGAGCCCTAGACTGAAGAGGGGAATCCATACTGGGATGATGAGGATACCTTAGACCTCAAACGTCCTAGACTTGAATAGGCTATTCTGTCAATTGTAAAATAAGCAAACATTGTGATACATTCTCATACATTCTCATTTTTGTTGGATACTATTTTGGACACATGAGCATAAATGCGAACATGTTTTGCGAATGCGTAAAAACTATCGTCAGAAATTACGCTTCTTTTAATTTCATGAATTCTTGTCGGAAGATGATTAAAAGAACTACTTACATGAGGCTAAGGCTCACGAGGTAGCCCTTTTTCTTATCTACTGACAAGAAGCATGCAACTAAAAGAATTAGCTACTTCTTTTTGTCGAAGACAAAAGAAATACTCACTGGGGATCCTTCTGAAACAGGTACACTCTCATCACGGAATTACCAACACATCGTTTTCGTACTCGTCTTAAGACAAGAATGGAGCAACAAGAATTGACTCCGCGTGTGGGCATGTTGGAATCTCATATGATTGCCCTGGAAACTATAATGGTCGACATCAAAGCAATGTTGGAAGCTACCCAAGCTAAACAAACAATGGCTCATAACCAGAACGACTCAGGTCCTTCTTTTGTACCTGATACAGCAGATAAGGATGTGACGAAAGATACCCAACGTACAAAGGAGGACATCCGTGAGCCAAATAACCGGTCACAACAAAATGCCTCTCCTGTTATTATCAACCTCGAGAAGGAAGAGAATGGGAAGCAGACTGTGAAAACTGAAGTAGATGCTAAAAGATTGGCCAAGATCGAAGAATGCTTGAGCAGCCAGGGCTACGAGTTAGCCCGCTTCGTCAAGATATCTCATTTTGCTAAAGTAGAGACTCCTTTTGACTATAAGGAACCAGAGTTCGTGAGAAAATATAACGGGACAGGTTGTCCCCGTGCCCACCTCAAGTATTACCTGCGCAAGATGGCACACTATTCGGATTATATTCCACTATTAATGAACACGTTCCAAGAGAGTTTGGCTGGTGCCGCTCTGACTTGGTTCATTGAGCTAGACCTATAAGATTATGATAGGTGGGAAGATCTTGCAGAAGACTTCCTCAGACAGTATAAGTTCAATACGGCCACAGCCCCAACGAGAGAAGACCTTCTACGAACTTCGAAAGCGAGAGGTGAATTAATCAGAACATATGCCCAGAGATGGCGAGCTTTAGCTACCCAAGTAAAGCCATCAATCCCAGAGGATGAGCTAATTGACTTATTCCTAAAGGCACTCCCCTATGAGTACTTCGACAAGCTGAACACTTCCGGATGTCAAACATTTGCACACTTGATTAAGGTTGCTGAAAGGCTAGAATGGGCCTTAAGAGAAAGGAGGCCTCATGAAGCTTCTACCAGGAAACAATATCCCCTGAAAAAGGATAAAGAGGCCGGTCTCGACATAGCATTCATACCGGGCCCCCACAAGCCCAAGATGTTTGGCGATTCTGATCAGATTAAAGGAGGATCGTCCTGGTCGGCGCCGAAAGTACAAGAGCCTAGAAGAAGGCAACCCCAAAAGCAATTTTCTCAGCTCCCGAGACCTTTATCCAAATTGCTCCCGATGCTACTAAAGCAATGTTTGGTGGCAAAAGAACCGCCTAGGGCAAACCCTGTTAAGTATCCTGGCTTTGACGAAAGCCAGACATGTGTCTACCATATGGGCGAGAGGGGACATAATGTGGATAACTGCTGTCGCGACCCGTCCGGAAGCGGACGCGGCTAATGGATTACCGATCGCGGGTCTTGGATCGGCGCGGGCCCTCCCAGGCCCATACCCAAATCGCGGCGGAAGTATTTTTCAGAAGGATTCGACGATAAGAGTCGATCGCTTTCGACCTTAGTGTGGTCGTGGTGGCATGTGCAACTTGTGCATGCATTTGGAGTCGCCACCGGTCTTTCTTGGAGGGTAGACCGGAAACCTTACTGATCGATTGGGAGAGATCGATCAGTTCTGCAGAACCAGAGATATTGGGCTCGGGGACTTGGTTACGCCGGTGTCATTACCAACGCCCTTTCGGTACCTAACGAGAGTGATTTTCCTAGTTAAGAGTTCATACAGGCGCAATTTTAGATGAGGTGGGCTTAATTCAGGGTTTCACGCAGATTGGAAGACTGTTCCTATCAATCACAATCAATTTTTAATGAAAGCGCAATAAAATACATAAATAAATCACACTAATGCACATCAATTCAAATCAACGGTTTCCCAGTACAGCCATAAGGGCTTAGATGAGGAATGATTTGGAACCATAGGTAAAATGGGAAGATTTGGGGGACGATTAGCCCGAAGGGCATCATTTTTGGAAGATTTGGATTCCGAATTACCCAAAATATTCCATGGCCAGTTGATTGTGGCCATTTCCCATTTTTGAGAATTTTTTGGAATTTCTTGATTTTTCTTCAATTTTTGGAAGACGATTCGTCCGAAGGGCGAAATCGTCATTTTTAAGAAGGGTCGGGGTTCAAAACACCTGGAATGAGTCTTGGCCAGTTGGTTGTGGCCATTTCCTATTTTTGGGGATTTTCTTGGATTTTTTTTAGAATTTTTTTGGAAGACGGTTTGCCGGAAGGGCAAAATCGTCATTTCTGGAAAGATCGGGGGTCAAATGACCCGAAACAGGTCATGGCCAGTTGAATGTGGCAATTTCCTATTTTCTGGAATTTTTCTATAATTTTTTCTGAATTTTTCCGATTTTTTTGAGTTTTTTATGATTTTCTATTTTTTATTGATTTTTGAATTTTTTATTATTTTTTTTATTATTTTCTGAAAATATTTTCTTTAACAACATACAACACTGAACCAAATGAATGAGCTAATCACTAGATTGAAATAAACACATGCAGATCAAATCTATAATGACAATATTTTGGGAAAATGACTCTAATATATTAATCGGGTACGCAAAATATACCTGATTGGACACCAGTCTTCAATCGCCTAGCCCCAGCGTGCGACCATCCTCATGCGCGTCACGACTCCTTGTGATCGGCGAAGACCCTAAATCCGGTTCGCGAGCTCCGAACTCTAATCCGCGGTGACTAACGAAAATCCCGAAACTGATTGGATACCAGTCTCAAACTCCGACAGAACACAAACTTCAAATCTTGGACAATGGGTCGAAGTCCTCAAGAAGGTTGGCCCATGGGCTTAAGGCAAGGCCCAAACTCATGGCCAAAATCTGTGGAATACGACCCAAAATCCTCGGACGGTCGGCCCAAATTCTTGGCCCACGGGCCAACTCTCTCGGCCAACTTGGCCCACGAACCAGGCACAAGGGCCCATATGCTTGGCCCGGATCTCAGGCCATGACCCAGCGAGCCGGCCCACAAATCAGGCCCAAACAGGCTCTCGGCCAGAACAAAGCACGGCAAACGGGGATTTTTTAAGACTGTTCCTTGCTCTTTGAGGCGGCGCAAGGTTGGGACGATGAGGTTCAGTGGTTGAGCAACGTCCGGGGATGGCTATGGTGGTCGGAGGGAGTCGAAACAGCGACAACAAGGGCGGCATAATGAGCCCTGAAGCAGAACAGGGCGTCGGGCAGAGTGAGGGAGGCAGAGCAGGTTCGGTTTGGGGAGGGCTGCTCGGGGTTGAGGTGCGGCTAAGGGAGCTCAGGCTGGTGCGGGGGTGGCTGGACGACTGTCGCGACCCTCTCGAGATTCGCCGTGGGCTCTCGAGGGCTAATGGGCCGTCCAGTCTGGTCGGACGCAGGCCTCTCCCAAGGCCCGTTACCCAAATCGCAACGGAGGTATGCGTAGTCGACCTTCAGTGTGGTCTAGTGACATGTGCTAAGTGTGCATGCCATGGAGTCGCCACCAATCATTTTTTTGGAGGGTATGATTGGACCACCCTATTGAATAGTCGGGAGTTTCTATTCAATTCTACGATAACCAGAGAAATTGGTTCGGGGACTTAGTTACGTCAACTGTTAGAGTTGACGCCCTTTCGGTACCTAAGTTGATTGAATTTTCTGCAATTTTTCTCAAATTTTTTTTTGAATTTTTCCTTAGTATTCACTTTTTTTGAATTTTTTTTATTTGATTTTTTTTATTATAAATTTCCTGAAAATAAGTCCCAACTGAACGGTCCCTAACTCGCCACGTGGCGTCTCGGTGACAATCGAATCATTTTAATTGTTGTAAAATTCGAATTTTATTTCTTTTAATGTTAAAAATATTTTTTTATTCTGAAAATCATCGGATCACGACACGTGGCTCATCTGCAACCATCCAATCTAGCATTTTTTTTTGTTTTTATAGGACGCAACACAATGCAAAAAAAAAAATAATAATAAAGAAGATATTAAGTCATTATACAACATAAACATAAGCAAAGGAGATGGGATCCGGTGAATTTTACGACGTCGGAGTCCGTCGGTGCTCGTGCAACAATGTGTGGGGGGTATAAACCACCAGCAGGAGGCTCGGCCTTCCGATTCTGGGGTAGCACAATATAATTTACAGAAAATAAATAAATAAAACACCTTGGACACCAATAGGAGGCTTAGCCTTCCGATTCTGGGTCTTTTATGCGAAATATAGAAATGTTATGACATAAAGTAAATACACAGCAAATATTTAGACACCAACAGGAGGCTCGGCCTTCCGATTCTGGGTCTTTTATGCGAAATATAGAAATGCTATGACATAAAGTAAATACACAGCAAATATTCAGTAACCTTAAAATTCCAGAACATAGCCTATCATCTTAGGAAGCCATCACCGAAAATTTCACCTTAAAAGGAGTCCAAATGAGTGAGATATGACCACAATACCTCAATTCGCTCGATTTTCGTCGACTGTTTTTCAAAAAATCACCATAATTTAACCAGACCTCGAAAATTCACGAAACCAACGGGAAATTGTTAAGGACATCTTAACTTAACCTGTGATGGTCAGAGGGAGGCGCAAAGGTCGCCGGAAGGGCTGATCGTGGAGGACGACGGCGGCGGCAGGAACTGGTCGTTACAGGGTCAGCAGCGACCTTTGCTCATTCAAACGGCTCCATCGGACGAATGGCTGGGCCAAATGAGCCTTATAATATATCCCTGGAAAGATAAGACGATACGCTTTCTATTGGAGGTGGTTTCGCCTCGATCTGATATTGGACGACGGAGTTATGACCGGAACAGTGAGATGGTTCGGGAAAGGGAGAGGAGAGAGGAAGAAGAAGAAGAAGAAGAAGAAGAAGAGGAAGAGGAAGAGGAAGAGGAAGAGGAAGAGGAGGAGGGGGGAGATAAATAGGCAGCGGGAAGGAGAGAGGGAGTGGGGAGAGAGAGAGAGAGAGAAAGAAAAAAATATATATATAATAATAAAATAAAAAAATAAAAAAATAAAAAAAGTAAAAATAAAATAAAATAACAAAAAGAGAAGACAAAATCATTAGTCCCCTTTTCCTTTTAAATGATGATGTTTCCCTCCTTTTCCTTTTAATCATTACTAATATTTTTGTCAAATTCAATTTTATGGTGATTAGAGAACACCTAAAATCAAACCTGAATTTTACTATTTATGAGGTTAGAAAATAGATAAAATAAAAATAAAAATACCGACTATTTTTATATATCTTTGTGACCTCAAATATTATTTTTCTTGATTTTCTTGATTTTCTTTTTCTTTCTTTTTCTTTTTTTTTGTATTTTTCGAAAATATATATAAAAAAATGAAAATTATGAAAATTATTTTTTTGGTCAAAATGGTTCATTTAGCTTGGCTAAGGTCACCAAAATTGATTTTTCAATTTTTTCAACTTTTTATGGATTTTCTATGAATTTTCAAAATAAAAATAAAAATAAAAATAAAAATAAATAAATAAAGTTAATCAAAATTTAGGTGTCAACAGCTGCCCCTCTTTGAGAGGAATCTCGTTAGACGTTTCTCTCAAAGATAAGGTGACACCTGAGTCCTGATCGACTCGACTCGGGAAACTAAAGGAAAAGGAGTCATGACATCCAATTTTCATGCTTGTCCATGTATGCTCTTTCTTGAAGGGGGAAACATTCATTTGACATGAGAGAGTGAGATAATAGAGAGACATACCTGCCACTTACCTGTTCGATGTTTGTACGATTTTCGCGGTGTTTGATGGATTCAAGAGAATTTCTAGGAACTCGTTACTAGAGTATCCTAGAGAGGTTAAGCTCTGACCCGTATGGTAGGTCAAACCATAATGGGATTCCTAACTGATAGGAATCTAAGGAAGACGCGTCCCATTTGAGATTTGCCAATGATTTTGATCCGTATGGTGGATTGGACCATTGAGTTGACCATTTAAGTGATTTTCACTATTGGATTGACCCTTCAGGCGGTTTCTACCTTTGATTGACCCTTCAGGCGGTTTCTACCATTATTTTGACCCTTCAGGCGGTTTCTACCTTGTGTTGACCCTTCAGGCGGTATCTACCCTCATTTTGACCCTTCAGGCGGTATCTACCTTGTGTTGACCCTTCAGGCGGTTTCTACCATGAGTTGACCCTTCAGGCGGTATCTACCATAGTTTTGCTTTGAAAAGGGGTCTCATGACGAGCCACGTCCGATGAGACTGCCTGATTTTTGAAAAGAGGTCTCATGACGAGGGTTCTCCACGTCAAGTTAGGACTGCTTGATTTTTGAAAAGAGGTCCTAGGACGAGGGTTCTCCACGTCTGCTGGGACTGTTTGATTTTTTTTTTTTTTTAGAAGGGGTCTCATGACGAGGGTTCTCCACGTCCGATGAGACTGCCTGATTTTTGAAAAGGGGTCTCATGACGAGGGTTCTCCACGTCCGATGAGACTGTTTCTTTTAAAAGGGTTTTTCTTCCCCCCTTTTTTAGAGATCCCGAAGTTTGTCGGGAATTCAGTTTTGAAGCAGTGAAAGATTTTATTTTGGCAAAAATTTCACTGGTACGCTGATGATGCGGGAAGTGACTTTTCTGGGAGCTGGGTTCTCCAGGTATACTGCAGAAAAATAGATTTGTACGTTCTTCTCTTCAGAGCGAGGCCTTCTTCTGGGAGATTGGCGTCTCTAATGGATCCTGTAGAAGTTCGAGCCTGAAAAATTTTTCTTCACCAAGAAAACGTTAGCAATCTTTGGGAAGACGACGGTTGTCCATCTGACAAAACCGTATGATTTAAGTTTTAATCATGAAATGTGCATTTAGATGCCGGAGGCTGTCCAAAGCATTCTTGCAACATGCAGATGTGATCACAAATTCCTTGCATGGAAAATCTGGATCAACAGTTTGAAAAATTCCAAAAAGAGATTGTTCAAAACATCAATTGGAATATTTCTCGACAAGGAGGCTATCTCACCTGTTTTGAGGTAATGATTTTTATAGGGGATGCACTCAATTCCCTATTAACCTGTGCCTAGGTTTTAGGCTCATTCGCAGCGCATACATTTTGATCGGTCGGGAGGTCTTCCACGGGACCGTAATGTTGGGCTTGGTATTGGTTTTCAAGGGGGACTCATTTTTGAGTCAAAGCCATTGAACGAAAGTTTTCACCATCTGCTTCGGGTTTACAAGTCAAGAACCCTGCAAAATGAGAAAGAAATAGTCTTGCTCGTACCTCTTCGAGCTAAGCTATATGTTAACCCAAGTGTCTTAGTCAGAGAAGGCTGTTTCAGGGTTATGATGTTGGTAGGATTGGGGACCGAAAAAAAAGCTTGTTTTTGGCCCAGAATTTATGAGGGAATTGACCTTGGTGATCATTGCAAACTTGTCACATGTCTTTTCCATTCTGTATCTTCAATTTTTGAGACGTGCAACCGTTTTTGAGGTGTGTACAAACTCTTTAGAGAGCGTCTCTTGTGGTATTAAGAGGTTGACAACTCTTTCTGTGTTTTTGCTCCACGGCTGACATCATTTGGGGAGCAGTCTTCTTGATCTGACTCCATTAGGGGTTTTTCCCTCTTCTTTTCCCTACCAGGTTTCTTTAGGGATCGATCAAATTGTTCACCCGAGCATCGGCCTCGCTTTTACCAGGCACTTTGCTTTTTCTTGATGCTGGGGATTTCTTTAATCCCTTGTCGCAAGTGGGATGCTTGGCAATTGTGCTAGATATATGACTTGGCTCTTAGCACGCTTGAGTATCAACTTAGTAGTTTCTTCGTAAACCCTAAGTCTTGAACTTCTCCGTTCCTGAAGTGATTTGCCTTTGTTTTGGAACTTGCAATGATCACCGATGGGTTTATGAAATGAATTCGCAGGCTCAACTTGGCTATGCAAAGGATATGGTGTGTGGGATAGAGAAATGAATGCTTCTCATCATCCTATGGCACTTGGATTACCATATAAACAACACACAAAGATTAATGTTAGTCCGAGCAAAAAAAATTTCTAACCATTTTCTCCTGATGCTACTGGACTCACCTCCATTTTGCCCCGATGTGGGGTGGTTCTTGATAGGGTTAAGAATGAAAAACGCCGTTCAAAGGGGTTTATCAATGGTCACCTGTAGTGTTTGGGGATATGAAACGAATGCCTCTGTCGTCCCAACCCATGTAATCGCTGCAAATGATCCCTACCATCGTAGACCCAGATTTTGCTATCTGCCCACTCCACTCATCTCTCAAGTGTGTGTTGGACATGTTTGGATTAGGCTCGCCTCTCTTTTGAGTAAACTTCCTTTTGAATGATTTGACAAATAATGATATTTGGAAAAATTCACTCCATTCTTTCCCAAAATTTATCCATTGAGGGGATCTTGTGATGTATCGTGCATGTTTTATTCATGCTTTGGGCAACCTCCCGATTTAAATCATGAACATCGATGCATTGGATAATTTTCATGACGACTGAAAGGATTTTAACATTCTTTATCTCCAGCTAATTGGGAAAGGGATACTTACCTACTTGTCGCGGCTGCAGACCCCTGAAAATGTAAGAGAAGCATATCATTGTATATTCACGAATTTTTTTGAAAATCGAAACGATACATCCTACCCTCGGTCATGTACCCTAACAAGTAGTACGTGGGATGTAAAAACTTGTTCGTCTCCAAGGCGACTCCCCTGTCAAAAACAAACAATAAGTGTCAGTTTGCGTTCCAAAATTCAAGACAAATTGGAACGATACCGCCTTGTTCTTGTTTGGTGTTTTCATTTGAACACAAACGCGCGGCTTACAGAAATTGGCCATCTATATTGTGGCCACGATTCCTCCGTTTGGTTGGCGATGAATCATTCTCGAGGATTTGCCCCAGAGGAAATCCATTTGTGTTTTTGGGCGCATTCCAGCGTCACTCTTCATAGTTCCTCCACTTGATCAAAGACCCTTCCTTGGAGTGCTGACTCCCAAGGTTAATAATTTTATTCGCCTCCTCATTGGCGAGTTCTTTTCTTTTGTGGCTTTTGGCGCCAACGACTTCCTGTTAAGCATGGGATTTATGGAGATCAAATTGGAACGATACAAAGTTACCGCCTCTAGGTTTGTATCCTGGGGTTTATTTCTGATGCAGATAACTCTGTCATTGCGTCTACGGATTTTGCCAGAGAAGAAACGTCTTTCTTTGCCCAGGGCAAAATTGATTCGCATGCCCCAGTCATGTCTTAACGCTTTCCGCTTTTGTTGGAGATTTCTAATCCCATCTGAAGGAGTCCACGCACCTGCGTGTGAAGAAATAGACGTGGGTTTTTATCTGACTTCATTTGGAATTTCTGAAAAGAGGTACTCCCTCCGAAGTTTCGTCTTTTCGTGCTTTTCGAGCAATTTGCCCCGGTGAGGCCGGTTTCGCTGTTTGTCCTCTCTGGATTTGATGACCCTGGTCTGTTGCACTTTTAGGGGGGATCATGAGAGTTTGCCCCTGGCTGGGCTTCTCGGAGAAAAGGGAGAGACTTGCTCCCACGAGTTTTGCCAATCCTGGTCATCTATGAATTCGTGCTTTTCATTCTATTCAAAGAAGGTATTGATAAAACTTAAGATTTTCTTTTCAAGCATTCTTTTCACAGAGATTTTCAGGTGATGAGAAACTTTTTCAGGTTTTCTCAAAGATTTTGTTCACAAATTGAGCCATTAGAACGCTCTTGAAAACATCGAGTCAGACTCATGTTATGAAAAGGGGTACTCCTTGTTTCGTCATTTGGAAGCACTGCCATCTGATTCCCCTGCTTTTGATCGTTGCTGGAATGGATGGCTCCGCATCGTTTTATTCCCCATTTAGGAGGGAAGCTCCACCTCGGGAACCTGAGTTATTTAACAACTGCTATGTATGCTTGGAATGGCATGCTTGAAGTGTCACAAAGACGGTTATAAAATAGAGAAAGTTCATGTAATGATAAACTTCTTTGGGAGACGTCTTAAGAAAAATTGAAAGGGTAGGATGGGAGCTAGCCCTCATATCATTGGGCATCCTCGCATCCCAAAACTTTGCAAACCAGGAGACATGTGGGAAATCAGGTCTCAGTTTTTTTTTTTTTTTTTTCGTCATTGACCGATTTGTGGCTCCCACACGTCCCCCGATTTGTGGCTCCCACACCTCAAGGATTAAAGTACATACTTCAATTTGAAGAGCGTCTGCATAAAACAATCAACTTTTTAATCGGCTCAAGTCCACTAAATGGTTAAGAACCAGTCCCCAGCGGAGTCGCCAGTCTGTCGCGACCCTCTCGAGATTCGCCGTGGGCTCTCGAGGGCTAATGGGCCGTCCAGTCTGGTCGGACGCAGGCCTCTCCCAAGGCCCGTTACCCAAATCGCAACGGAGGTATGCGTAGTCGACCTTCAGTGTGGTCTAGTGACATGTGCTAAGTGTGCATGCCATGGAGTCGCCACCAATCATTTTTTTGGAGGGTATGATTGGACCACCCTATTGAATAGTCGGGAGTTTCTATTCAATTCTACGATAACCAGAGAAATTGGTTCGGGGACTTAGTTACGTCAACTGTTAGAGTTGACGCCCTTTCGGTACCTAAGTTGATTGAATTTTCTGCAATTTTTCTCAAATTTTTTTTTGAATTTTTCCTTAGTATTCACTTTTTTTGAATTTTTTTTATTTGATTTTTTTTATTATAAATTTCCTGAAAATAAGTCCCAACTGAACGGTCCCTAACTCGCCACGTGGCGTCTCGGTGACAATCGAATCATTTTAATTGTTGTAAAATTCGAATTTTATTTCTTTTAATGTTAAAAATATTTTTTTATTCTGAAAATCATCGGATCACGACACGTGGCTCATCTGCAACCATCCAATCTAGCATTTTTTTTTTGTTTTTATAGGACGCAACACAATGCAAAAAAAAAAAATAATAATAAAGAAGATATTAAGTCATTATACAACATAAACATAAGCAAATGAGATGGGATCCGGTGAATTTTACGACGTCGGAGTCCGTCGGTGCTCGTGCAACAATGTGTGGGGGGTATAAACCACCAGCAGGAGGCTCGGCCTTCCGATTCTGGGGTAGCACAATATAATTTACAGAAAATAAATAAATAAAACACCTTGGACACCAATATGAGGCTTAGCCTTCCGATTCTGGGTCTTTTATGCGAAATATAGAAATGTTATGACATAAAGTAAATACACAGCAAATATTTAGACACCAACAGGAGGCTCGGCCTTCCGATTCTGGGTCTTTTATGCGAAATATAGAAATGCAATGACATAAAGTAAATACACAGCAAATATTTAGACACCAACAGGAGGCTCGGCCTTCCGATTCTGGGTCTTTTATGCGAAATATAGAAATGCTATGACATAAAGTAAATACACAGCAAATATTCAGCAACCTTAAAATTCCAGAACATAGCCTATCATCTTAGGAAGCCATCACCGAAAATTTCACCTTAAAAGGAGTCCAAATGAGTGAGATATGACCACAATACCTCAATTCGCTCGATTTTCGTCGACTGTTTTTCAAAAAATCACCATAATTTAACCAGACCTCGAAAATTCACGAAACCAACGGGAAATTGTTAAGGACATCTTAACTTAACCTGTGATGGTCAGAGGGAGGCGCAAAGGTCGCCGGAAGGGCTGATCGTGGAGGACGACGGCGGCGGCAGAAACTGGTCGTTACAGGGTCAGCAGCGACCTTTGCTCATTCAAACGGCTCCATCGGACGAATGGCTGGGCCAAATGAGCCTTATAATATATCCCTGGAAAGATAAGACGATAAGCTTTCTATTGGAGGTGGTTTCGCCTCGATCTGATATTGGACGACGGAGTTATGACCGGAACAGTGAGATGGTTCGGGAAAGGGAGAGGAGAGAGGAAGAAGAAGAAGAAGAAGAAGAAGAGGAAGAGGAAGAGGAAGAGGAAGAGGAGGAGGGGGGAGATAAATAGGCAGCGGGAAGGAGAGAGGGAGTGGGGAGAGAGAGAGAGAGAGAAAGAAAAAAAAATAATAATAATAAAATAATAAAATAATAAAATAAAAAAAGTAAAAATAAAATAAAATAACAAAAAGAGAAGACAAAATCATTAGTCCCCTTTTCCTTTTAAATGATGATGTTTCCCTCCTTTTCCTTTTAATCATTACTAATATTTTTGTCAAATTCAATTTTATGGTGATCAGAGAACACCTAAAATCAAACCTGAATTTTACTATTTATGAGGTTAGAAAATAGATAAAATAAAAATAAAAATACCGACTATTTTTATATATCTTTGTGACCTCAAATATTATTTTTCTTGATTTTCTTGATTTTCTTTTTCTTTCTTTTTCTTTTTTTTTTTTGTATTTTTCGAAAATATATATAAAAAAAATGAAAATTATGAAAATTATTTTTTTTGGTCAAAATGGTTCATTTAGCTTGGCTAAGGTCACCAAAATTGATTTTTCAATTTTTTCAACTTTTTATGGATTTTCTATGAATTTTCAAAATAAAAATAAAAATAAATAAAAAAAGTTGATCAAAATTTAGGTGTCAACAACGACGTCAAGGGATGTCTGAAGATGGTCGTAGGTAGGTGAAGCCACGAGCTGAAGGTGGTGGAACCGACGGAAAACCGGACCTGAGCGGAACTAGGTCAGAACATGGGAGTAGCGAGCAGAGCAGGACTTCGGGCTGCTCCGGGGGCTTCGACTGGCTATCCGACGGAGGAGAGGCAACGGCGGATGGTCGGAGGAGGATGAGGAGGTGATGTGGTGGTGGTGGCTGATGGGCGTCGGAACAGAAGCTGCCGCCCAAGGACGCAGAAACAGGGGCGCCGAGCCTGCAGGTTGTTCAGCTGTTTTCGGGGCTGTTCGGCCGGCATGAGGCGGTCGGGGACGACAGCTGGAGGTCGAAGAGAGAGGGATGATGATGGTGGACGGCTGTGGCCGCGGCTGGAACGCCACAGCGGCTGCAAAACAACGAGGCAGCAGACCGAGCTCGAGACAGAGCAAGGCTGACTGCTGGTTCTCTAGTGGTTTTCCGGCGACCCTTGATGGCGACAGTGGTAGTGACGAGGTGAGATTGATGGAGGGAGAGGTGGTCCGGGTAGTGGTGCAAAGGAGTGGCGGAGATGCGGCGGCCGACGGTCTGGTCTTCGTCAGATGAGAAGTTGCAGAATATATGGAGAAGAAGAAGGAGGAGCCCACCAAGAAAAAGCCTGAGAAGAGGAAGCAATCCCACCAGCCAGCGGGGTCTCGTGGAAAAAAAAAGAGGGAGCGGCTTTGGAAAGAGAGAAGAAAAGAAATAATAATAATAAATAATGAAAAGAATAAAATAAAATAAAAAAAATGAAAAGGAGGGATAAAATTATTAATTAAACATATACTTTTTCTTTTGCTTTTTCTTTTAAATGATTATGTTTTTCCTTTTTTTTTTCTTTTTTTTATTATTAATATTTTTGCCCAAATTCAATTTCATGATGATCGAGGAACACCTAAAATTGAATCTGAATTTTTATACACCGGCTATTTTTATATATTTTTATGACCTCAAATATTATTTTTCTTGATTTTCTTCTTTTCTTTTTTTTTTTTTGTATTTTTCGAAAATAAAAATAAAAATAAAAATAAATAAATTATGAAAGTCTGATAAAAAATCAGGTGTCAACAGCTGCCCCTCTTTTAGAGGAATCACGTTAGAGGTTTCTCTCAAAGACAAGACGACACCTGAATCCTGATCGACTCGAATCGGGAAACTAAAGGAAAATGAGTCATGACATCCAATCTTCATGCTTGTCCATGTATGCTCTTTCTTGAATGGGGAGACGTTCGAGAGAGTGAGATAGTAGAGAGACATACCTACCACTCGCCTGTTTGATGTTTGTGCGATTTTCGCGGTGTCTAATGGATTCAGAAGAATTTCTAGGGACTCGTTTCTAGAGCGCCCTAGAGAGGTTAAGCTCCGACCCGTATGGTGGGTTAAACCATAATGGAATTCCTAACTGTTAGGAACCTAAGGAAGGCGCATTCTTTCTTTGGGAATTTGCCAAGGATTTTGATCCGTATGGTGGATTAGACCATAAGCGGTTCGCCTACAATAAGGCTTGCCTAGGAAAACAACTTCTTCAACATTTGGAATTAGACAAAGTTTCGATCCGTAAGGTGGATCGGACCATTGGGTTGATCCTTATGGCGGTATCTACCTTTGAGTTGACCCTTCAGGCGGTCTCTACCTTTGACTGACCCTTCAGGCGGTATCTACCTTTGATTTGACCATTCAGGCGGTATCTACCTTTGTTTTGACCCTTCAGGCGGTTTCTACCTTTGATTTGACCCTTCAGGCGGTATCTACCTTTATTTGACCCTTCAGGCGGTATCTACCTTTGATTTGACCCTTCAGGCGGTATCTACCTTTGATTTGACCCTTCAGGCGGTATCTACCTTTGTTTTGACCCTTCAGGCGGTATCTACCTTTGTTTTGCCCCTTCAGGCGGTTTCTACCTTTGTTTGACCCTTCAGGCGGTATCTACCTTTGTTTTGACCCTTTAGGCGGTTTCTACCTTTGTTTTGACCCTTTAGGCGGTTTCTACCTTTGTTTTTTTTTTTTAAAAGGGGTCTCATGACGAGGGTTCTTCACGTCCGATGAGACTGCTTGATTTTGTTTAAAAGGGGTCCCGAGACGAGGGTTCTCCACGTCCGATGAGACTGCTTGATTTTGTTTAAAAGGGGTCCCGAGACGAGGGTTCTCCACGTCCGATGGGACCTGTTTGATATTTTTGAAAATGGATCCTAGGACGAGGGTTCTCCACGTCTACTGGGATTGCTTGATTTTTTATTTTTATTTTTGAAAAGGGATCCTGGGACGAGGGTTCTCCACGTCATGCGAGGACCGCTTGATTTTTGAAAAAGGGTCCCATGACGAGGGTTCTCCACGTCCGATGAGACTGCCTAAATTTTGAAAATGGGTCTCATGACGAGGGTTCTCCACGTCCGATGAGACTGCCTAAATTTTGAAAATGGGTCTCATGACGAGGGTTCTCCACGTCCGATGAGACTGTTTGATTTTTTGGAAAGGGGTCCTGGGACGAGGGTTCTCCACGTCATGCTAGAACTTTTTCTTTTAAAAGGGTTTTTTTTTTCAAAGATCCCGAAGTTTGTCGGGAATTCAGCTTTGAAGCAGTGAAAGATTTTATTTTAACAAAGCTTCATTTGATTCTGTTGAGGCGACATTCTGGGAGCTGGGTTCTCCATTTATCCTGTAGAAAGTTCAAACCTGCGTGCTCCACTCCACGGAGCAAATGTTTTTTCTAGGATTTGGGGTTTCCAATAATCCTGCAGAAGTTCGAGCCTGGAAGATTTTTCTTTACCAAGAAAACGTTAGTAATCTTTGGGAAGGCCACGGCTGTCCATTTGACAAAACCGTATGTTTTAAGTTTTAATCATGAAATGTGCATTTTGATGCTGGAGGTTATCCAAAGCATTCTTGCAACATGCAAATGTGATCACAAATCCCTTGGACGGAACATCTGGATCAAACAATTTGAAATTTCCAAAAAGGGTTTGTTCAAAACATCTATTGGAGAATTTCTCATTCAAGAGGGCTCCTCACCGCTCTGTGATAATGGTCTTTTGTAAGGAATGCGTTCAACTTCCTACTAACCTGTGCCTAGGTTTTAGGATCATTCGCAGCGCATACATTCTGATCGATCGAGAGGTCTTCCACGGGACCGTAATGTTAGGCTTGGATATTGGCTTTCAAAGGGGACCCGCTTTGGAGTCGAGGCCATTGAATGAAAGTCTTCACCATCTGCTCCGGGTTTACAAGTCAAGAACCCTGCAAAATGAGAAAGAAATAGTCTTGCTCGTACTTCTTCGAGCTAAGCTATATGTTAACCCAAGTGTCTTAGTCAGAGAAGACTCCTTTCGGGGTCGTAACATTGGTAGGATTGGGGACAGAAAAAGGCTTGTTTTTGGCCCAAAATTCTTGGAGAGTTTGACATTGGTGATCATTGCAGATTTGCTACCTGTCCTTTCTCTTTTGCGCCTTTATTCCACGCTTGACACCATTTGGCGAGCAGCCTTTTTGGAATTTGGCTCCTTCGGGGATTTCCTCTTTTCCCATCTAGGCTTTATTGTGGGTCAATCAAACAGCTTGCACGGGCATCAGCCTTGCTTTTACCAGGCACTTTGCTTTTTCTTGATGCCGGGGATTTTTTTCTCATTCTCATCTCTTTTTTTCCTTTTGAAATCCCATTTTTCTCATCTTCAGGAGATCACTTTAGACATATGATCGAAAGTCTAAACATGCTTTTATCATAAACCCAGGAATTTCTTTGTAATCCCTTAGTCTTGAGCTCTTCCGTTTCTAAAGTGATGCTGCATCCATCTTGAAATGTGCAATGATCACCAACGGGTTCATGAAACGATTTTGCAGGCTCAAGTTGGCTGTGCAAAGGATTCGGTGTGTGGGATAGAGAAATGAATGCTTCTCATCATCCTATGGCACTTGGATTACCATATAAACAACACATGAAGATTAATGTTAGTCTGAGCAACAAAATTTCTAACCATTTCTCCTGATGCTGTTGGACTTACTTCTATTCTGCCTCGATGTGGGGTGGTTCTCGACAGGGCTGATAATGAAAACCTCCGTTCAAAGGGGTTATCAATGGTCACCTGTAGTATTTGGGAATATGAAACGAACGCCTCCGTCGTCCCAATCCATGTAATCGCTGCGAATGGTCCCTACCTCCGTAGGTACAGATTTTGCTATCCGATTCACTTCCCTCGTCTCTCAAGTGTATGTAGGATGTGTTTGGACTGGGCTCGCCTCTCTTTTGAGTAAACTTCATTTTGAATGATTTGACAAATAATCATATTTGGAAAAATTCATTTCTTTCTTTCCCAAAATTTATCCATCGAGGGGATTTTGTGATGTATCGTGCATGTTTTATTCATGCTTTGGGCGACCTCCCGATTTAAATCATGAACATCGATGCATTGGATAATTTTCATGACGGCTGAAAGGATTTTAACATTCTTTATCTCCAGCTAACTGGGAAAGGGATACTTACCTACCTGTCGCGGCTGCAGACCCCTGCAAATGTAAAGAAAGCATATCATTGTAGGTTCACGAATTTTTCAAAAATCGAAACGATACATCCTACCCTTGGTCATGTACTCTGATGAGTAGTACATGGGATGTAAAAACTTGTTCCTCTGCAAGGCGACTCCCCTGTCAAGGATAAACAATAAGTGTCAATTCATATTCCCAAATTCGAGACAAGTTGGGACGATACAACTTTACTCTTGGTTCTCATCCCGTTCTGACGTTGCGTATTGATATGAACAACGTCTATCAAATCCGCCTATCCATGCTTGGAATATTTGCAACATCAATGGTTCAGCTGCCCCCGGTTGGGCAACGTCTGTTCTGTTATTTGAACAGATGGTTCCTTGAGTGATTTATCCACGTTTATCACCTGAAAAGGGAAAGAAAGGAGACATTATTTCGATATTCGATTGAAGATCGTTTAGGAACGATACATCGTTTTACCAAATAGGTGGCTTCGCGGCCAAACGTATTTCATATTGAAGTGGTGGACCCCATTATGCTCCGCGGGTGATAGTCATTGTTCATGGAACTTGCTCCACGGATTAAGTATGCTCAAAGGGTGATGTTGACACTCACGCGCAATTAGTTCTAGATATTAATGAAAGATGTTCCCGTGGGAACCTTACAGTGCGATCAACAACATATTCAACAGGAGTATTCAACCCCTTTCCTCTAAGCATTTTTCATCGAGTAGCCATGCCTTGCATCAGACGTTTGATCACCGGCCTTGCGTCACCACTGTGATGGTCCTCCGGCTCCAAACTGATCGAGCCAAAGATTGAACTCATCGCCAAGGAAATTGCTCGGGTCTTTGAGCCATTGATGTTCAAGTTTGGTATCAACGATTGTTGGGGGCAGATTTCTTTCATTGCCTTCGTTGTGAGGGACTGGAGTCTTTGAGCTGGAACCTTCATCATTGCCCTGTTGGGGTTGAGACATACATTCCTGAAGAGTATTGATCCAAGTGTCCAGCTCCTCATCAAGGAAATCACCTGTTCTTTCTAGCCCTTGGTGCCCAGATTGGGTGTCGTCGACTGCAGGCGATGGATTCCTCTCCTTGCTCTCGTCATGAGCAATTTGACGCCTCAAATTGGAACTTCCTCCAATGACCGGCAGGTTTATATGTGCACTCTCTACCAATGCCAGATCCGCTTCAGGGACAGCATTAATGACCGATTCGCGCTCAAACTGAGGAATCCCTATGTGCTGGAACTGTGGTATATACTCTTGAGGAGTATTGAGATAGCTCGGCGGAGCATTCTGATTTGGGTTAGAGGAGTCGCTGACACGACTGCTGGTCCCGTCATTGCTGAAACACGGTTGGGTGCTCTTGGCTCCCCAATCATCATGGTTGTAACTCTGCCCAGCACTTGAGCTCCAACCGGCTTTATGATGGTTTAACGCTATCCTTCCATCCTTTAGCAATCTCCTATAGTACTTGAGGTGAGACTCAACGTTAATTCTAGAGAGCCCTGGCACGTTCATAATCTCGAGTACGCGTAGTGGGCTAGCCGAATCAACTCCCAGCTCTCGAATTGCATCAACAAATTTGGTGTGAAGTTCATAGGTCCAGTAAAACCTTGTTCTCTTATCACCCAAAATATCGTCAATACTTCGGTAGCTATTCTCTACGGGATCTAGTCGTTTCAAAAGTTGTCCAAGGAGGGACTCACCGACTTTGGATTGGCTGGCTGCGACAGCGAGTTCGTCATTGAGAGAACTCCACCTGTGATGATTCATATCCCATTTCTCAGAGGATATTGGTGTTGACTCTATGGTGTTGACTTGCTCATGCAGATCTCCGACGGTATCTGGCTATGTCGGAAAATGATGTGGAGAATACGGTAACAGCTGAGCGTTATTCGTCAACAGGGATGGTTCATCGAGGAACACCTCGCCGAGGACAACATGATTACCACAATTAAGGCAGGCGGCCTTGGTCAGAGCTTCCTTATATCTCGCGCTTTCAGCTCGAAGCTTCTCATTCTCCTCCTTCAGGGCCAGTAACTCATGGTCTGCGTGTTGCTGTTTCACCCGGGTTCGTTTGTTGGCGAACCAAAACTTGACCTTCGAAAGCTCCAATCCTAACTTTCGGCTCAACTCAATTTTCTGTTGTGTGCTTGGGGTGGAGCATTCATTGAAGAAAGCTTCGAGTTCTCGGATTTGGTCTGGAGTGTGGCGTTGCAGTTGCTTCCTTTTCCGGCTCCGGTCATCATTGTATACTCCTTCTTCGTAGCTGAAGCCTAGAATTTCATCACTGGAGGAGTCAGTCTCCATGGCCTTCTGGCAGGATTCAGCTCCAGGATCTTCAAAGTCTCCCAGCAGTTCGTGCTCAGAAATGTCCAGGTCGGGCATTTCTAGCAGATGGGAATAGCTTTTAAACATGATGGATCGGAGTATCTCGGGCTGATCTAGTTCACTCAGCTTTCTCTATTCACTCTTACGTGTTTGCTCACTCTAGAAATTTTCTCAAGTGATTGTGCGTGTCCTAGAACCATCCTTCAGGCTGCATATGAAGGCCAGCAAGCAAGCGCTCCTCCCGAGACCCTGCAATTACTCCTCGTCTGTCTTCCCCTTTCTTTTTCCTCGTGATAGGATCACAAACTCTCTTGCATTGATTCGGTTTCATCGAGTATTGCGCTCGTCCCCTAGTTCAGTCTTCAAAGTGGTGGGTCTACAATCTTTCGGCGCCTTTTATGATTTGCTAGGCCCGAGAACGTGGGGAACAGCGGCGGATCCGCAATTAATGACTCCGTTTAATTCATTTAGCTCCATGGGAATTAACGCCATGACCTTCTCTCAAACCCTTTTCATCATTTAAACGAAAATGGCATTTTCCCTGTGCATGCTGTTACTCTTCATTTCAACATCTTGGGCGTTCGGTGAGGAATGAATTCGTGGCCACTCAAAATTTAACGACCGTCCCTGGTTTAAGATTTAATCCAACCAGGGATCATCGCGACTGAGCGTGACGATGTTCGTCGATAGCGCTGGTTTTCACACATAATTAACTATAGTCATTAAAGAAAAATGTTCCCATAGGAACTTTACAACGGATAAAATGAGTGATCTACTCGTGAACATGTTCTTCTTTCTATGGGTGTTCGTAGTGACCGACCCATCGTGCCCCGAGTCAGGTGCTAGATCATGGCTGTCCAGGCATGCCAGCTTCCCACTGATTGAACAAGGCATCGAGCCCCTCATCAAAGAAATCGTCTGTCGTGGGTTGACCAGCGGCAGGCAGAGCACCAGCCGACTGCTGCTCGAATGGAGGAGTGCGCACTCGCTGTACCTGTGACACGCGCTCTTGAAAAGTGTTGAAATGGCCCGGAAGGACATTCTGATCAGCTTTCAGTTTGCCGGTGGTCGGGTTGCTAGCTTGATTGATGCTTAGATTTGGCCGGGTATCTCTTGATGCCTGAGCATTACAATGGCGGTCGCCCCTAGCTTTTGAGCTCGAGACGGATTCCTCCCGGTTTAGCTCCGCTCGACGCTGTTTTAATCGCTTTCTGTAGGCAGCAAGGTGATTCCTGACCAGTTCCTTACTAAGCCCCGGTACATTCATGGCATTAAATATGCGCGTCGGAGTTGCTGAATCGATCCCCATTTGGTGAACCACGTCTAGGAATCTGAAATGCAGTTCAGGGGGCCAAGCGAACCTCTTCTTATCGTGGCCCAAAATTGCATCGATGGCTTGACGACTGATTAACTCATCTCCAGCAGGACCCGACCCTATCGAAAATTGTTGTGCATGAGGCTGATATGCTTTGAGCTGGTCGGCGGTAACATCCAGCTCCTTGAAACTGTAGCTCCAATCAAAGCGATGCAAATCCCATCCCCCATGAGGCATTTGTATCGTCTTCGTAGGATCATCCTGCTCATGGGTGACTCCGGCAAAATCTGGTTGAGCAGGAGATGCCCCGAGGGAGTAGGGTGGTAAATGAACGTCTTCAATCATTGCGTGAGGCTTATCGGGGAATATCTCACCGCGGGCGATGAGGTTATCGCAATGAGGGAAAACGGAAATATTGAGAGCTTTTTCATACCTCATGTTTTCTTTTCGCAGCTTTTGGTTTTCTTCCTTTAAAATCTCGACCACCTGACGCTTGCGTTGAGCCTTCGATTTAGATCTCCTATTTTGAAACCAAAACTGGATCCTCGACTGATTAATCCCCAACTCCCGGCTCAATTCGATTCTCCACTTCTTTTTCATGTGAGGGCTTTTACTGAAGAGGGTTTCCAGCATTTGGGTTTCCTCCTGAGAGTATTGGTAAGGACGTCTTCTTTTCCCGAGTTGAGCATCGTGGATGTCGTTGTCGTCGTCGCCGTGATTTTGATTTCCGTTGCCAGAAGTGTTGGGCTCCATGGCTTTGGTGTTAGACTTGGTCTTGGAATCTTCGAGATCCCTCAGTAGTTCAATTTCTGAGATTTTTGAGTCAGTCGCCTCTAGCAGCTGACAGTAACCTCTTAAATATGTTGGATTGAGAAATGTTTGATTGGTTCTTGCCCACTCAGAGTTCTCTACTCTCTCCTGTATGCTCACTCCCTATAAATTTTTCTTCGAGTGACTTTGTATGTTCAGGAGACGCTCTTCAAGCATCATTAGGCAAACGTTCCCCCTCAAGACCTTGAATTTCGCGCTTAGCTTTTCAACGTGATGGGACTGCTAAATCCTGTTAGGGCTTTCTTCGATAGTTGCGCTTACCTCCCACCTAACTCTAATAATGGTGATCCTGACAAATCTTTTACATCTTTTAATTGATAAGCCGGAAATCGCGGACCTAAACGAATCCAATGGTTCTCGTGAGGGGACCTCCTGCTTTACCCCCTAACTGGGCTCCACCAGCATTATTACTGAGACCCTTCATCATCCTCAAGTTGCTATAAAATGAGGGATTAACGTATGGCAGGTTAGCGTTCTCGCATAATCAGCTTCTTCCTTCTAATCTCTCTATTAGCCTCGTCTTGTTCTCAAGCCAACCCAACGCAAATGGCCTCCTCTCCCGTACGCACTTTTTCGACTGATGTCTTGGCCCAGTGGGAAAAGCTTTATAACCTATTGGGTCGCGGTTACGCGCACATAACCGATCATTCTGCAACCGCGGATGAAATCTGTGTCCTGCTCGAGGACTTAGATACCACTTCCCTCGAAGGTACTACGCTGGGGAGGGAATATAAAATTTTCCCGACCCTCTTTGCACACTCCTTAGAGGCCTACCGTGTTGCTGATCGGGAGGTTCTCGTGGCTCGCGTCTTGCGGGCTCGTTACAAGGATCGGTCTGATCATTTGGTGCTGACCAACTATCTGGCCGATAGTCACAAAAAGGCCGTCGAGTTTGCCAATGAGAGGGTCGCGACGTTGCTTCGCGAGAGGAGAAACCTGGTGGATCAATTGGCCCTATCCCTGACCGCTGGCGAGCACGACCGCCACAATGTCCTATTGAGGCTGCAAAGCGACTGGCAGGAAGAACGGCTCGACAAAATAACCGCAGACATAGCTCACGGGAATGGATTAGTTCGGGACTTGGAAATAATCACCGAGGAACACGAGGTCAAGGTCACTGAGGTTAAGGGAGAATGCAGAAACCTTCTCCTCAAGCTTGCGGACCAGGACATGCGAAGTCGTGAGTACGGGCAGAGCATTAACAACATGGAGGGTCAGTTGGGCTCCTTTGTGTCGTTAATTAGGGCTCACTTTGGCTTTACTTTTCCACCCCGAATTGTATGACCTGCTTCTGAAAACCCTCCGCTGAGCAAAATAAATGAAAGTTCTCGTGTGTGTTTTAACTTCTGCATGGTTCCTTTCTTCGAGCGTTCGAACATCTTCAACTTGGGTGAGCCGAACCATAATATCAATAAGTCGAGCAAATATGTCCTAATTTTATAACTCGCTCATGATCAGATGAAAGAATAGCCTCAGACTTATCCAGGAAAAGATTTCTCTCTATTACCTATTTTTTTACCTGCAAATGAAAAGACAGAATCAGAAGGAATAATTTGAAAAAGAAAGCAAAAACCCATTTCAATCTTATGCTTACCCATGATTAATAAGGACAAGAACTTTTACAAGGGTTTTAATCTTGCGCGAAAAGTTTTTATCAATATTCCTCGAAAGAAAGTATACTATTGAAAGGAATGTAATTCACAATAATTGCTTTTGATCAATTTCGAGAGGAACGAATTACTCAAAAGTGCGAGGCATAATAACGTGTTTTAAATTTAATTGAAGATACGGCATCCAAATCAAGGCCGTTTAAGAACGAGAGTAATTTGGACATCTATCTCGTCATTAAATTCAAAACAACGCCGATATTCTCCGTCAATTATCGTGGATTACCAGCGACGTAAAATATGCACGAAACAATTCAAGTGTATAATTCCTTCTAGAGAAATTGAGATTGGACTACTCTACACGACCAAAAGGTCGTGTAAGACTTCCAATTTTAATTTCCTCTAAAGGAATTATAAACTTGACTTGGGAGTATTCGGATGATTAGAGAAAATGCCATCACACTCCCATGACCCGTCAAAAGAAATACAACCAAGTTCCATCTGAATGTATACACCAATAGATCCCTAATACAATTACTCTAAGGGGTGAGATAGAGAAAACCTCGGTAAAAATAAACCCTATACCAGAGGACTAGTAATGAAAAATGAAACAAAGGAATGTGATCCTAACGTTTAAGGATGCCCCAGTTTCGATCTGTGTCTTCAGGATCACTTGCCCCAACTCGTCATCTTCGTTGGATGATACCTCAATAATGTCCACAGTATGCTCCTCGCATACTCGGTGTTCGTCGTGGGATATCACCCTCCTCGTCTTCTATCAAGGACGTTGAAATGGCATTTAATCTAATCACCGGAATGCATCGAATGAAATGCCTATATTTATATGAACTGTAATAGATTTGAGGGATAGAGAGTCTTACCAACCAAACTCGTGGACTTATGTGCGGTTTTAGGTGTACCAACCGCCCAAAGACATGCGCATGAGACAAGTGATGATGAACTTCTAAAAATCAGAGGGTTTGGTACCTAAGGTCAAGGCTCCCACCTCGAGTTCTAGAAAGAGCCGATTCCATTGCACAACTATCGTTGCAGTGGGACTCGATCCATAGTTCGAAGCGAGCGGAATTGAAAAGTAGATTACCCCGTGTTTTTCCTCACGGAGATTCCATTTTCAATTCCTTCTATCATGTTCCTAAAGGCGGCGCCCGGGGTTTTAGGCGCGGTTGTGTGTGTCCACGTGTTGTGATCATCACAATGCAATTCATGCACAACAGTTTATCAATCAGCACTTCAAATCATCCACACAACATACATTCCTACGCCCAACCTGCATAAGACAATGTTAATCACGGACTACACCCCTTATTTCTCCAATCTGCAAAAACATATAACACCTACCATAAGCGGACTTACCTCACCTTCAAGAGCGCCTGCATGGTTAGAAAAATCACTCAGCGTTTTAATTACGGCCTAAGTCCACTTGAGGTCTAGAACGATAGGTTCTAGAACAAAGTCCCCAGCGGAGTCGCCAGCTGTCGCGACCCGTCCGGAAGCGGACGCGGCTAATGGATTACCGATCGCGGGTCTTGGATCGGCGCGGGTCCTCCCAGGCCCATACCCAAATCGCGGCGAAAGTATTTTTCAGAAGGATTCGACGATAAGAGTCGATCGCTTTCGACCTTAGTGTGGTCGTGGTGGCATGTGCAACTTGTGCATGCATTTGGAGTCGCCACCGGTCTTTCTTGGAGGGTAGACCGGAAACCTTACTAATCGATTGGGAGAGATCGATCAGTTCTGCAGAACCAGAGATATTGGGCTCGGGGACTTGGTTACGCCGGTGTCATTACCAACGCCCTTTCGGTACCTAACGAGAGTGATTTTCCTAGTTAAGAGTTCATACAGGCGCAATTTTAGATGAGGTGGGCTTAATTCAGGGTTTCACGCAGATTGGAAGACTGTTCCTATCAATTACAATCAATTTTTAATGAAAGCGCAATAAAATACATAAATAAATCACACTAATGCACATCAATTCAAATCAACGGTTTCCCAGTACAGCCATAAGGGCTTAGATGAGGAATGATTTGGAACCAGGGGTAAAATGGGAAGATTTGGGGGACGATTAGCCCGAAGGGCGTCATTTTTGGAAGATTTGGATTCCGAATTACCCAAAATATTCCATGGCCAGTTGATTGTGGCCATTTCCCATTTTTGAGAATTTTTTGGAATTTCTTGATTTTTCTTCAATTTTTGGAAGACGATTCGCCCGAAGGGCGAAATCGTCATTTTTAAGAAGGGTCGGGGTTCAAAACACCCGGAATGAGTCTTGGCCAGTTGGTTGTGGCCATTTCCTATTTTTGGGGATTTTCTTGGATTTTTTTTAGAATTTGTTTGGAAGACGGTTTGCCGGAAGGGCAAAATCGTCATTTCTGAAAAGATCGGGGGTCAAATGACCCGAAACAGGTCATGGCCAGTTGAATGTGGCAATTTTCTATTTTCTGGAATTTTTCTATAATTTTTTCTGAATTTTTCCGATTTTTTTGAGTTTTTTATGATTTTCTATTTTTTATTGATTTTTGAATTTTTTATTTTTTTTTATTATTTTCTGAAAATATTTTCTTTAACAACATACAACACTGAACCAAATGAATGAGCTAATCACTAGATTGAAATAAACACATGCAGATCAAATCTATAATGACAATATTTTGGGAAAATGACTCTAATATATTAATCGGGTACGCAAAATATACCTGATTGGACACCAGTCTTCAATCGCCTAGCCCCAGCGTGCGACCATCCCCATGCGCGTCACGACTCCTTGTGATCGGCGAAGACCCTAAATCCGGTTCGCGAGCTCCGAACTCTAATCCGCGGCGACTAACGAAAATCCCGAAACTGATTGGATACCAGTCTCAAACTCCGACAGAACACAAACTTCAAATCTTGGACAATGGGTCGAAGTCCTCAAGAAGGTTGGCCCATGGGCTTAAGGCAAGGCCCAAACTCATGGCCAAAATCTGTGGAACACGGCCCAAAATCCTCGGACGGTCGGCCCAAATTCTTGGCCCACGGGCCAACTCTCTCGGCCAACTTGGCCCACGAACCAGGCACAAGGGCCCATATGCTGGCCCGGATCTCAGGCCATGACCCAGCGAGCCGGCCCACAAATCAGGCCCAAACAGGCTCTCGGCCAGAACAAAGCACGGCAAACGGGGATTTTTTAAGACTGTTCCTTGCTCTTTGAGGCGGCGCAAGGTTGGGACGATGAGGTTCAGTGGTTGAGCAACGTCCGGGGATGGCTATGGTGGTCGGAGGGAGTCGAAACAGCGACAACAAGGGCGGCATAATGAGCCCTGAAGCAGAACAGGGCGTCGGGCAGAGTGAGGGAGGCAGAGCAGGTTCGGTTTGGGGAGGGCTGCTCGGGGTTGAGGTGCGGCTAAGGGAGCTCAGGCTGGTGCGGGGGTGGCTGGACGACGTCAAGGGATGTCTGAAGATGGTCGTAGGTAGGTGAAGCCACGAGCTGAAGGTGGTGGAACCGACGGAAAACCGGACCTGAGCGGAACCAGGTCAGAACAGGGGAGTAGCGAGCAGAGCAGGACTTCGGGCTGCTCCGGGGGCTTCGACTGGCTATCCGATGGAGGAGAGGCAACGGCGGATGGTCGGAGGAGGATGAGGAGGTGATGTGGTGGTGGTGGCTGATGGGCGTCGGAACAGAAGCTGTCGCCCAAGGACGCAGAAACAGGGGCGCCGGGCCTGCAGGTTGTTCAGCTGTTTTCGGGGCTGTTCGGCCGGCATGAGGCGGTCGGGGACGACAGCTGGAGGTCGAAGAGAGAGGGATGATGATGGTGGACGGCTGTGGCCGCGGCTGGAACGCCACAGCGGCTGCAAAACAACGAGGCAGCAGACCGAGCTCGAGACAGAGCAAGGCTGACTGCTGGTTCTCTGGTGGTTTTCCGGCAACCCTTGATGGCGACAGTGGTAGTGACGAGGTGAGATTGATGGAGGGAGAGGTGGTCCGGGTAGTGGTGCAAAGGAGTGGCGGAGATGCGGCGGCCGACGGTCTGGTCTTCGTCAGATGAGAAGTTGCAGAATATATGGAGAAGAAGAAGGAGGAGGCCACCAAGAAAAAGCCTGAGAAGAGGAAGCAGTCCCACCAGCCAGCGGGGTCTCGTGGAAAAAAAAAAAGAGGGAGCGGCTTTGGAAAGAGAGAAGAAAAGAAATAATAATAATAAATAATGAAAAGAATAAAATAAAATAAAATAAAAATGAAAAGGAGGGATAAAATTATTAATTAAACATATACTTTTACTTTTGCTTTTTCTTTTAAATGATTATGTTTTTCCCTTTTTTTTCTTTTTATTATTATTAATATTTTTGCCCAAATTCAATTTCATGATGATCGAGGAACACCTAAAATTGAATCTGAATTTTTATACACCGACTATTTTTATATATTTTTATGACCTCAAATATTATTTTTCTTGATTTTCTTGATTTTCTTCTTTTTTTTTGTATTTTTCGAAAATAAAAATAAAAATAAAAATAAAAATAAATAAATTATGAAAGTCTGATAAAAAATCAGGTGTCAACAGCTGCTACATCCTTAAGCTGAAAGTGCAAGCTCTGATTGACAGTCAGATTCTAAAATTTGACAATGTGGCCCCAAATGTGCAAGAAAACCCACTTCTTGATCATCAAGCAGTAGGAGCAATATTCACTGAGGAGGAGGAAGACTACATTAAGCTGAAAGTGGACGTACCTAAACTGACCAACATACTAGCGGTCGCTTCACTATACCCAAGGGGAGAGGAAATCTATGCTGACATAAAAAAAATTATGCATCTCTAAGATGATGAGCTTGGGAATAATATCAGACGTTAATGATAAAGAATTCAAGGGAGTCAATGCCTCTCTAATCTTGGAGGGAGGTCAATTTATGGTCGAAATTGAGCAGGGGAACATGTCGGACAGCCCATGCAACAAGCTGACAGGCAGTTTCGAACCAGTTACTGAACCAGAGGAAGAATTCGACAAAGACGAACTGGAAAACAAGAAGCGAAGTCTGGCAGATAGCAAATTTATGGCCAATGCGCTTGAAATCGATGAAATTGTAGACAACCTTGGTCAAGATTCTGGGGGTACAACTTCAAAGTGAAATATTCAGCCCCTCCCAACTTTTATCAGAAAGTTGAGGATATCATACCAGACGGATGGGGAGGTATGGATGATCCCTCTCAACCAGAAACCTCGAAGGACATGGAAAAGCTTTTTACAAAAGACTTTGACGACACCGTATCAATTATCGAAGCCGCTACGACCGTGGTAATCAGATTGGAAGAACTTGATAGCCTGAGCAGGGTGGAAGATTGCCCAGTCATGCCTGTTGTGATTCGATTGCCGCAAGAGGAAGAAGACAACACAGCTGAACCAAAGTTATCTTATTGGACGATAGTGACTATAAAAGTCCCTCCGGTAGAAAAATACGATCCTAAAGCAGTCCATTGGGACTATGGGACGAAGGAAGTTGATGCAGTAATGAGGTCTGGACGATTTTATGCCCCTAGGGAAGGTGAATCCGAAAAAAAGGAGGTCTCGAAAGAAGATGCAGAAAATCTCATATCGATCATTAAGACCAGCGAGTTCGAAGTAATAGAGCAGTTGAGGAAGATGCCAGCTCAAATATCCCTGCTAGATTTATTCATCAACTCAGAGAAGCACAAAAACGCACTGTTGAAAATACTTAACGAAGTACATGTCCCTGAAACTATTAACGAGGTACAATTAAGGGACTTTGTAGGGGCGATCCTTTTAAAAGATCAATTGAGCTTCTCTGATGAGGACTTCCCCATGGAAGGAAGAGGGCACAACAAGGCCTTATTTATCTCCGCGCAATGTAATGGGAAAAGAGTGGTACACGTACTGATCGACAATGGATCAGCCTTCAATATTTGCCCTTTGGCTACCTTGAGAAGGTTAGGAATCAATGAGGAAACAATTAAGGCATCCAAAACGGCTGTAAGAGCTTTCGACGGAATGAAGAAGACTGTGGTGGGTGAGATTGAGCTTGACATATCCATCGGCCCGACAAAATTCTCTATAAACTTCCAAGTAATGGATCTGCCCAGTGCATTTGGGTTTCTGTTGGGAAGACCTTGGATCCATATAGCATGAGCCGTCCCTTCGAGCTTGCACCAAAAAGTACGCTTTGTAGTGGATGGGAAGGTGATTACCGTACATGGAGAAGTCGACCTCCAGACAAACCAGAACAGTGCCATTCCCTACGTTGAACCTGAAGTTAAGACAGAAGCAAGCTATCATTCCCTAGAACTGGTAGCGACAGTTCATACTCCGGCTGGGACAAGGTTGAGAGCCCCCTACATCTCCGAAGCCAATCTTTTACCAGCTAAGATGTTACTGGCATATGGGTTTAACCCTGGAAAAGGTCTAGGTAAACACGGTCAAGGGATAAATACCCCCCTGCAGTTAAAAGCTAACCCACATAGAATGGGCTTAGGGTACCAGAAAGATCATGTGGATAAGTCTGTCCCAAAGGCAACAGGCCGAGGCCGAGGCAAGAACCTTGGACATCATGAAAGTCAGAGCAACGCAAAGGGTTCATTCATTGGTTCCCCAACTTGGAAAGGCAGATCGAAGATATTCAATAGTCTTTTGAACGCCTATTTCAGAAAAGATTCCAAGTGGTTTTCAGAAGAGGATATCACTCCGACAATAGAACCGGATCTGGCAAACCCATTTCTTGAAGACAACTCTGTGAATGTCATCATAGAGTGGCTAAATGATGAAGCCACTTCCTCTGAGTAAAGAAACTCTTCCCTTGTCTTTAAATACTGCATTTAGAACTTTCTGCATTTTATTGCATTTTCAATCCTTACTATACGTATAGGGAAACGCCTTTGGATCTCCGGCCGTTGGTCCAAATAGCGCAGCTTGTAACGCGGCCCATCTTGCATTCAATAAAACCACGCACATTTTGTTAAGGACATATGGAACCACGAATCAACCCTATGACGATGCTAGTCTTCCGCACAGAAGCTTGAGGCCTGATTTGCCGTATGATTCCTAATTTCTAAAAGATTTCCACGGGGCCAGGATGTCAATGACATGAGGATTAGTCCCGTTTATACCTGTACCTATTTCGAAAACTCTTTCGAAAAGACTTTCCATGATCATGCATGTCATTCTTACGGAATACGAGCTAACCATATTCATCACATTTCAGGCATATCATCTCAAACATACATACCAAGTTGTTATGCAATTCGAATTTCTCCATTGACCATTCTTATAGCATTGAGGAAGATGAGAACGAGGGTTATGCGTCTATCCGCAGAGATTGGAATGCCTTTGAGGAGTCGATGCCTCCTACTTCAAAAGAACCGATCATTATTAATTTGGGAGACGCCGTGAATATCAAAGAGGTCAAGATCGGCGGGCATTTATCCCGAAATGAAAGGCTCGAGTTCACTGAATTACTAAAAGAATATCAAGACATTTTTGCATGGTCTTACGTTGATATGCCAGGCCTAGATCCTAAGATTGTGGAACATGCATTACCTACGGATCCCAGTATCAAACCTGTCAAGCAAGGTAGCAGACGGATGAAGGCCGAGTTGGAAGACAAAATTAAGGAAGAAGTCATAAAACTTCTCAAGGTAGGCTTTATTGAAGCTATCCCATACTCAGACTGGATTGCAAATATAGTCCCTGTCATGAAGAAGGATGGTAGAGTTCGGATCTACGTGGATTACCGAGATCTGAATAGAGCGAGCCCAAAAGATGATTTTTCACTTCCTCACATTGATGTGTTGGTGGATAGTACGGCAGGTTATGAATTATTCTCATTCATGGATGGATTCTCAGGATACAACCAAATCTTCATGAAGCGGGAAGACAAACCAAAAACCGCATTTACCACACCCTGGGGGAACTTTTGCTATAAAGTCATGCCATTTGGATTAAAAAACGCAGAGGCTACCTATCAGAAAGCTATGGTCACATTATTCCATGATATGATTCACAAAGAAATTGAAATATATGTCGATGACATGATCACCAAATCCAAGAAAGGGCAGAATCATATACAGGTGTTAAGGAAATTATTTGAGCGCCTGCGCAAATATAAGTTGAAGTTGAACCCTAACAAATGTGTGTTTGGGGCAAAATCTGGGAAACTTCTCGGATTCATGGTCAGTAACAGAGGCATTGAGATTGATCTCTCAAAGATTCAAGCCATCCATGATCTGCCAACTCCCTCCACAATAAAAGAAGTGAGAAGCCTTCTGGGGAGACTGAAGTATATTGCCAGATTTATCAATCAGCTGTCTGATGTGGCTAAACCAATCTTCAAATTACTCAAGAAAGGCGCGAGAGTGACATGGGATGTAGAATGCAGTCGGGCATTCCAAAAGATTAAGAACTATCTAATCACTCCACCGGTACTTGTGCCACCAATCCCTGGTTACCCATTGACCTTATATCTGACTATACAGCTGTCGCGACCCTCTTGAGATTGTCGGGCTCTCGAGGGCTAATGGGTCGTCCTGTCTGGTCGGACGCAAGCCTCTCCCAAGGCCCATTACCCAAATCGCAACGGAGGTATGCGTGATCGACTTTTAGTGTGGTCTAGTGACATGTGCTAAGTGTGCATGCCATGGAGTCGCCACCAATCATTTTTTTAGGGTATGATTGGACAACCCAATTGAATAGTTGGGAGTTTCTATTCAATTCTGCGAGAACCAGAGAAATGATTTCGGGGACTTAGTTACACCAACTGTTAGAGTTGACGCCCTTTCGGTACCTAAGTTGACTGAATTTTCTAGCCTGAGATTCATGCGGATGAGTAAGGTATGAACCCTAAATCTAGAAATTCATGCAGATAGAAGTGATTATCCTAGCAATCACAATCAGTAATAAAATGCCCAACTCAAGGAATCTAGATATGCAAATAAATCACATGGCATTCCTAATAAGGCCATATTTATCAATCACAGCTCAAGAATGATTTAGCTGTCCTAGCCATTCTACACACGATCTAACCTAAGAAAAGCATTAGGAAGCATCGAAGGAGTTCGAGAGTACTCACATGGGGTTCGCCGTGCCCTGGTTTGGTCTTGGACGAGCTATCGAGCTCATGCCGACCCGATTATATTTGGGGATCCACTCGGCGTTTTACACCATGAAATCATGTGAAACAAAAATGAAAATATTCAGCAAGGGGCATTTATTGTAGATGGTGGTCAATCTAATTGGACATCAAGACTAAAAAAGATGTAGAAATTTACAAATTAAAAGACTCGAATGATATTTTTTTTTGCCAAATTCAACTCTATGCGTCGTGAAGAAACACATGCAATTGAACTTGAATTTTGACTATTTATGAGTTCAAAATGAAAAGAAAATAAAAATATTGACTATTTTTCTATATTTTTACGACATCGAATGCTATTTTTCTTCATTTTTCATGTATTTTTCTATTTTTGGAAAATATTAAAAAATTGAAAAATTATTTTTTTGTCAAAAATGGTTCCTTTAGCTTGGTCAAGGCTACCAAAGATGATTTTTTAATTTTTTAACTTTTTATATATTTTTTTATGAATTTTTAAAAAATAAACTATGAAAGACTGATAAAAAATCAGGTGTCAACAACAGCAAGAATCTTTGGGAGCCTTACTTGCCCAAACAGGCCCGATAGATGGTAAAGAAAGAGACGTCTATTACCTAAGTAAGAAATTCACGTCATTTGAAGCAAAATATATACCAATTGAAAGGGCCTGTGTAGCAACGGTATGGGTACTTCGTAGATTGAGACGGTATACCCTACATCACCACATTCAGCTCATAACAAAAAATGATCCTGTCAAATACCTCTTGGAAAAACCCGCTTTAATTGGGAAATTAGCAAAATGGCAAGTGATGCTATCTGAATTTGACATCAAATGTTCTCCACAAAAGTCAGTAAAAGGAAGAGCTATAGCTGACATGCTAGCAGAGAACCCGTCAAGCGGTGAGCCTTCTAAAGTAATAAGAACAGAAGATCAAATTCTGAACTTAGCAGAGGACAAGTGGGTCGTGTATTTCGATGGTGCTGTTAATCTATCAAGGGCAGGCACTGGGGCAGTACTGATATCCCCCGATGATCAACATTATCCTGTGGCGGCGAAGATAACTTTTCCTTGCACCAACAACATCTCAGAATACGAGGCGTGCATTCTAGGCCTACGATTGGCCATTTCTATGAAGATACCTAGGTTGCAAGTTTATGGAGATTCCATGCTCATCATTTTACAGACACAGGGAGAGTGGAAGATAAAAGATGCAAAGCTCATCCCTTATCACGAATACCTTGAAGAATTGACACTTAAGTTCGAAGAAGTGTCATTCGAGTATCTATCGAGATCTCACAATCAATTTGCAGATGCGTTAGCCACCCTGGCCTCAATGTTGCAAACGACTGGAGGGTTGGATATAGAACCCCTAAGGATTGGCACAATTGAAAGGCCAGCCCATTGCATGCTAATCGAAGAAGAGTTTGACGGAGAGCCGTGGTATTATGACATCAAAAATTACCTCTCAAAATGGGAGTTTCCTGAAGGGTGTCAAGCGGGAGACCAAAGATACATAACCAAAATGGCCAGCAAATTCTTCCTCAGTGGATAAATTCTGTACAAAAGATCATTTGACTCTACTCTGTTGAGGTGTGTAGATGCCAAGGAAGCAAATATTCTCATGAAAGAGATCCATGAAGGTATATGTGGGCCTCACATGAATGGCCACCTCCTCGCCAGGAAGATCATGCGGCTTGGCTATTATTGGATGACCATCGAATCAGACTGCTGTCAGCATGTCCGGTCATGCCACCAATGCCAAATATATGGTAATAAGATCAATGCACCCCCAAATGAACTACACCAAATGTCTGAAGTTTGGCATTTCTCTATGTGGGGCATAGACATGATAAGGCCTATTAATCCTGTGGCTTCAAATGGTCATCGCTTCATCCTGGTAGCGATTGATTACTTCACAAAATGGGTAGAAGCCAGTTCTTACAAGAATGTCACTGCAAGGAATGTGGCAAGATTCATCAAAAGAAACATCATCTCCCGGTATGGTACCCCTCAAGCAATTATCACAGATAATGGATCCAACCTGAACAACAAGATTGTCAATGATCTACTGGATCACTTTGATATTCGACATCTGAATTCATCCCCCTACCGCCCGCAGATGAACGGGGCAGTGGAAGCAGCCAACAAAAACATCAAGAGAATCTTGGCTAAAACAGCAGAAAACTACAGGGATTGGCACGAAAGGTTGCCCTTCACCTTAATGGGTTACCGAACATCAATCAGGACTTCTACAGGGGCAACTCCCTACAGTCTGGTGCATGGGATGGAAGCAGTCCTACCCGTGGAAGTTAAGGTCCCCTCTTTGAGGATCTTATCAGAAGAAAAACTCTCCGAGTCAGAGTATTCCAAACACAGATATGAACAGCTAAATTTAATAGACGAGAAGCGTCTTAAGGCCATTTGCCATGGACAAACTTACCAGAAGAGGGTAGCCAAGGCATTTAATCGAAAAGTCAAAACCAGGAATTTTGAAGTGAATGAATTGGTTATTAGGAAGACTTTGCCTAGTACTATCCATCCGGGAGGTAAATTCACCCCGAATTACGAAGGTCCCTATGTTGTCAAGAAGATTGTCACGGGAGGAGCATTGATTCTTGTAAACTCCGAGGGAGAAGAACTGGGGCACCCTGTAAATTCAGATGCTGTGAAGAAGTATTTCCCTTGAAATAAAATCAGATTCTGGCCATATGACTCATTCTGAATTGAGCCAAGTCATCATAATAGTCATTGCATAAGCATATCATGCACCCATGCATACACTAGCATGTGTTCAATATTGCAGGACTCTAGGAAGCAAGGTCCTCGACGGCGAGTACCGGGAATGTCTGATGAAGACAGAAGACAGCAAACGAAGAGCATGAAACTTCGAAGAATGGCATGGAGCATGTTCCAAATATGAAGGAAGTCATCGAGCAGAATTCATTGCCTAATCAAATAAAGGGATCATCGCCGTATGTCAAAATGGCCGATTTCTGTAATCTGCGCATTGGCGTTCAGATGTGAATACATGATCAAGGAGACCTAACGTTGTGGTGGTCAGGTGCATGTCCTTTCTCTTCAAAGACTAAGAATTTTAAGAAACTTAAAAATACTTAACCATTCTGTGTTGTTAAGTATCAGGCAGATTTTATCTATCCACTTCCACTGGAGTGCATGATCAAGGGTAAGGTGTATCGTTCTAATTTTCTGAAATTCGAGAGCATACACTGACGTATTCCTTTTATGTTTTTCAGGGATCCCTGGCCACGCTGGGCAGGTAAGTATTCATTTCCCAATCTTTTAGGTTTTTAAACTTCCAGAACCCTTATTACTAGAATTTGAAGGGTTCTTGAAATCTAGCATGCATTCAATTCTCATGTCTAGAAAGACTCAGAATTCTCACAGTCATGTCATTGGCATTCATGTTTAAACTTGGAGGTTATCTGAACAGGATTGAAATATGCATTGTGCATCATAAATCCCCTTGGAGGGTAAGTTTTGGAGAAAACAAAATGAACTTTTCCAACAAGAGTTGTTTAAATTGTTCAAAAGGATGTTTCCTCAGACAAGAGGCAAGCCTAATCTAAACACGTCTTATACACACTTGAGAGATAAGTGGAGTGGTAAGGATAGCAAGACCTTGACCTACGGACGTGGCGGTTATTCGCGGTAATTACATGGATTGGGACGACGGAGGCATTCGTTTCTCTATCATAAACACTACAGGTGACCATTGATAACCCTTTGAACGGCGGTTGCATTCTTTACCCTTGTCAAGAACCACCCCACATTGGGGCCAATTGGAGGTAGGTCCAGCAGTATCAGGAGGTAAATGGTTAGAAGTTCTCTTGCTCAGACTTGCATCAATCTTCATGTGTTGCTTATCATTTTAACTTCTATGGTAGTTCAAGTGCTTTAAGATGACGAAAAGCATTCGTTTCTCTATCCTATACACTTTTACCCTTTGCACAGCCCAGTTAAGCCTATACGTTCGCTTCACAAACCTGTTGGTGATCATTGCATATTCCAAGATGGAAGTGACGTCACTTCAAGAGCGGAAAAAGTTCGAAAGATATGATTTGTAAAAAATTCCTAGACTAATGTTTAAGTGCTGAGATTCAAGTTGTACATCTAGCACACTCATTTGAAAATTCTGGTCCCTAAAAGAAAAGAAAAGGTGGGATTTCGACAAAAGATGAGAAAAAGAAAAAAGAGAGAAAAATCCAATCTTGGGCATCAAGAAAAAGCAAAGTGCTTGGTAAAAGCAAGGCCAATGCCCATCCAAATACTTGTACACTTGTGAGTCATGTGTTTGATCTTGTAAATGCCAAATGATGGCATGATATCTTTGTATATACCACTAGTGAGATCTGGTTGTAAAAGAAAATTTCAAGGGAGCTAGACTGCGAAAGATGCTCCCAAATCATGTCACACTCAGATGATGAAAGCATAGACAAGATGTTGACGCCGTCTCAACACTAAAGAGATATTCTCTAAAGACAAATGTGTGCTTCGAAGACTCACAATGCTCTTCAAAGACTATCAACGCACTTCAAAGACTGAAGACGCTCTTTGAACCAGAAGGGACAAGATCGGCGCCAAACCTGCAGTGATCACCAATGTTAGACCCTTCGCATATTCTGAGCCAAAAATAAGCCTTTTTTGGTCCCCAATCCTACCTACGTTACAACCCTAAAAAGCCTTTTCTGATTAAGGCACATGGATTGACATAGGGTTTAATGTCTAAGCTTAGCTCGAAGAAGTTCGAGCAAGATTATTTCTTTCTCATTTTGCAGGTTTCTTGACTTGTAAACCTGGAGCAGACGTTGAAGACTTCTCTTCAATAGCCTTGACTTGCTTGCAAGTCCCCTTTGAAAACCATTGACCAAGCCCAACATTACGGTCCCTTGGAAGTCCTCCTGATCGATCGAGGTGTATTCATTGCGAATGATCCTGAACCCTAGGCGTAGGTTTGATAGGAAATTCGAGTGCATTCTTGATAAAAGACAATTATCTCAAAAACGGTGAGAAGTCCTTTTTGATGAGAATACTCCAATGGACGTTTTAACCAAACTCTTTTGGGTAATTTCAGATTGTTTGATTCAAACTTTCCTCACAAGGAATTTTTGATCACTTCCGTATGTTGCAAGGTGTTTTGGATAACCTCCAGCATCGTAATGCATTCATTGAAATTTTTTTCATGACTATAATATAAGTCATAAAGTGCTGTTAGTTTGACATTAGATATCACTTAAAGACCATTGATGTGCCTTTGGTAAGAAAATTCTCAGATTTGAGCTTCTGTAAGATTCATGATGACTTCGGCTCCTAAAATAGCTTGTATCACTCTTGGTGAGAAACGATTCACATGTCTAAACTTCTGCAGAATTCCTGGCAAGCCCAGATCTCAGAAGAACACAACCTCTCTTGGTAAGAAAGAGTTTACATGTTTAAGCTTCTGTAGGACCCCTGGTATCCCCAGACCTCAGAATGCTACTTCTTTTGTAAAGAATAACTTTCAAGTTTAAGCTTCTGCAGAATTCCTAGCAAGCCCAGATCTCAGAAGAACACAACCTCTCTTGAATTCCTGGCAATCCCAGATCTCAGAAGAACACAACCTCTCTTGGTAAGAAAGAGTTTACATGTTCAAGCTTCTGCAGGATTTCTGGTAACCCCAAATCCCAGAAGAACACAACCTCTCTTGGTAAGAAGGAGTCTACATGTTCAAGCTTCTGTACGACCCCTGGTATCCCCAGACCTCAGAATGCTACTTCTTTTATGAAGAATATATTTCAAGTTTAAACTTCTGCAGGACTCGTGGTAGCCCCAAGTCCCAGAATGACACATTTCTCTAAAAATGAGAGTTTATATGCCTGAGCTTCTGACAGATTCTTGGTAACCCCAGATCCTAGAATGCTATTTTTCTTGGTTAAACTTCTATAGGGATCATGGTAGCCCCAGATTCTATAAGGATGCCTTGCTCTGTGAAGAAGAGCTTTCAAGTTTATTTTCCTACAAGATCCCTGGTAATTTCATATCTCAGGAAAACACATTCTTATGAATAGTTTTGTAGGTTTGATCTTTCTGCAGGATTCCTGGAGTACCCAGATCCCAGAATGTCACCTCTCATGTCAAAAGGACAATGTTTGAAACTATCTCCATGTGTGAGATTCCAGTATTACAGGTTTGATCTTTCTGCAGGATGCTTGGAGTACCCAGATCCCAGAATGTCACCTCCCATGTCAAAAGGACAATGTTTGAAATTATCTCCCTGTGTGAGATTCCAGTATTACAGGTTTGATCTTTCTGCAGGATTGCCTGGAGTACCCAGATCCCAGAATGTCACCTCCCATGTCAAAAGGACAATGTTTGAAATTATCTCCTTATATGAGATTCCAGTATTACAGGTTTGATCATTCTGCAGGATGCCTGGAGTACCCAGATCCCAGGATGTCACCTCCCATGTCAAGAGGACAATCTTTAGAAATCATCTCTCCGTGAGATCCCAGTGTTACAAGTTGGAATTTTCTGCAGGATACCTGGAACTCCCAGATCCTAGAATATCACCTTCAATGTCGAAAGGACAATATTCAAGATAGTCTTTCTGCGAGATCTCAGGTAGCCCCTAGATCCCAGAAGAATCTTATCAAAGTTTTTGCAGGTTTAAGTTTTCTGCAGGATACTTGGAATCCCCAAATCCCAGAATAACGCCTCGCGTGTCGAAAGGACAATTTTCAGTGTCAGCTTTCTGTCAGGTTCTAGGTAACCCCTAAACCCAGAATAGCTCTTGTGGTGAAGCCTAAGGGTTAGGCACACCTCATTTGTATAGATCCTAATTAATTCCTTAGAATATATGATCGAAAACTTCGGACAAAATCAGCTTTCTGTAAGGTTCTAGGTAACCCCTAAACCCAGAATAGCTCTTGTGGTGAAGCCTAAGGGTTAGGCATACCTCATTTGTATAGATCCTAGTTAATTCCTTAGAATATAGGATCAAAATGTCCGACAATCCCTAAGAGACTGGGTGCGTCTTCTATAGGTTCCTAGCAGAGAGGAATCCTATTCTCGATCTGATCCCCCTGAAGGATCAAAATGTTCGGCAATCCCCAAGAGACTGGGTGCGTCATCCATAGGTTCCTAGCAAAGAGGAATCCTATTCTCGACCTGATCCCCCTGAAGGATCAAAATGTTCGACAATCCCTAAGAGACTGGGTGTGTCATCCATAGGTTCCTAGCAAAGAGGAATCCTATTCTCGGCCTGATCCCCCTGAAGGATCAAAATGTTCGACAATCCCTAAGAGACTGGGTGCGTCACCCATAGGTTCCTAGCAGAGAGGAGTCCTATTCATGGTCTGATCCACCATACGGATCAAAACCCCTGACAATCCCTAAGATATTGGGTGCGTCATTCATAGGTTCCTGTCAAGTATAAGAATTCCATTCTAGTACGGCCTACCATACAGGCTAGAGTTTAACCGCCCTAGGATACTCAAAAGACGAATCCCTAGGTATTCACTTGAACCCGCTATACACCGCGCATGCCGCATGAGCATCAGGCAGGTGATCAACAGGTAAATAGCAGGTGGGTCTCTCTACTTTCTCTCTCACGTCAGCAAAAGAATGAGGAGTAGAGCATTCACCAGCGGGACAAGAAAGATTGAGTGTCAAGATTCATTTTTCTTTTCCCCAGTCGAGTCGGTCTAGACTCAGGTGTCACCTATCTTTGAGCGAAACCTCTCACGAGATTCCTCTCAAAGAGGGGCAGCTGTTAACACCTGATTTTTGACCAAGTCTTTTTCCAGTTATATTTTGAAAAATCACAAAAATCCATAAAAAGCCAAAAAATTACAAAATCAACTTTGGTGGCCTTGGCCAAGCCCAAGGAACCATTCTTGACCAAAAAATAATTTTTCATATTTTTCACATTTTTTAGTATTTTTAGAAAATAGGAAAATACTAGAAAAATCAACAAAAAAATAGAATTTGAGGTAACAAAAATATAGGAAAACAGTCAATATTTTTATTTTAATTTTCTTACCATTTTTACCTCATCAAGAGTTGAAATTCAAGTTTAATTTTGTGTGTTTCTTTGTAACACACAGGGTTAAATTTGTCAAAAAAATATGTTTTGAGTCTTTTTATTTGCAATCTTTTGCATTTTTCAAGTCTTGACATTCAGCTTGATTGCCCGACATTTCAATTTGGTTCAATTGTGCACTGATTTGATCAATTTTGGCTTTAGGGACCTAATTTCATAAAATTCTTTTCATTTTGGTCCCTAAAGTGCCAAATCCAAAATTAAAATTTTCTGAGAGACACCCATAGAACCCCAATACTTCCTCCCTATAGTATTTGACCTCCTGAATCTTATGGTGGGCTCAATTGGAGCCAATTCCTCCATTAAGAACATCAATTTGGTAAAAATCAATTTCGGATTCCACCTTACATTTGGAGTTTTCAATCAATTCAAGAGGTATTTGTTACGAAAATTACTTTTTTAGATGAAGTCTGTGCCATGGAGTCTAATTTTTGGGTCAATTTTATGATATGGGCTCATCTGAAAATCCAATTTGAACAAAAAAATTAGAACCGGGTCAACTGGGTCGGGTTGACCGACCCAGTCAACCCGGTTGACCAACCAAGAAACAAGAGCAGAACTGCTCTGTCCTTCTTCGCGCACGCACAGGAAAAAAGAAGAAAGAAGAGACGATGATCAGTTGAGGAAATCAGTTGGAGGGGGGAGTCGGTTAGAGGAGTTTGCCAACGGACGCAATAACAAGACGACAACAAAAGAAGAAGGGGGGAGAGGAAGGAAGGAACCGAACGTCCAGAGGAGGAAAGAGAGAGAGAGAGAGAGGGCTCGCAGAGAGAGAGAGAGGAACAAAAGAGAGCTCGCGAGGGCAAGCGAGCGAAAAGAGAGAGAGAGAGAGAGAGAGAGAGAGAGAGAGAGAGAGAGAGAGAGAGGCGGCCGAAGCTTACCTGTGCAAGCTTCGTCGGACCTTCCTCAGCAAAACCGACGCTGGTGATCATCGTCGTCGACTTCCTAAAGCTCCGAAGTAGCTCCCGAACCCGTTCGATCGGCCTCTAATCTCGAAGAAAGGTGAGAAACATCTACAAGCTTGGCCTCGGCCTTCAATGGCATCTCACGATTCCGTCAATCGTTTTGTCTGTTTTCGGTCTTAATCTGTTCATTGAGCATGGCTGATCTCCGTTACATTTTCTTTTCGCTTGTTTGATGCATAAAACCATCGAGTCAACCCCCGACTTTGACCGACTGGCCGTGAATGCTATAACTCCTTCTAGGTTGAACCGAACCCTCGCGATGGCCAGGTAAGCTTTCTCAGCCCTTCATGATGCTTCCTGATCGGTTTGTTTAGCCAAGCAATGTTAGAAACGGCTAGGACGAGTAGCCGCCGGAGCTTAACTTCGGTTGGAGATGGCATGTGTGTGAGTTGTGATTCTGCTATGTCAAGGCTTTGATATGTTGTAGAGGAGATCGAAACGAGTTGAATGGCGGTGGTTTCGCGAGCTTTGGTGGTCCGTAGACGAAAAAATCGCTCTCCGACGAGGCGCCGGCGAGACAGAGCCGGCGCCGATCGTCTTCCCCAGCGAGTCTGTTGACTGGTCAACGAGAGTTGACCAGTCAACGCTGATGTGTCGCTAACGTGGCGCCCACGTGGCAGCCGCGTCAGCATCGGTTGTTATAACGAATAACAAAAAACGATCGGACGGTGGATAGTTGGCCACGTGTCGCGATCTCACATTTTTGGAAATAAAAAGGATTTTCGGAAATAAAAAAATGCCATGGATCGAACGGTCAAGATTCAATCTTGCCTTCAATCTGGACCATGGTTTCTTGCCTTAGATCAGACCGCCCATGAGTCGACACGTGGCGCAATCTAGGCCCTTGGTTCATATTAGGCGAGAAATTGAAATTAGAAGCGGGAAGGCTAATGTGGCGTCGTTTCGGTGCGGGGCCGAATCCGGGCCAGGCCGCTCGCCCATGGGTCGTGGGCTGGGTCACCTGATCTGGCCCGAATAACATTTTTTTTAATAAAAAATCGGAAAATGATTTTAAAAATAAAAAATCAAAAAAAATCAAAAAAAATGCTAGCAAATTCCAAAAAATTACAAAAAAATTATGGAAAAATCCTAGACACCCCAAAAATCCCCAAAAATCAAGGATTGACCACAGGCAACTGGCCAACCCTATTTTTGGGGTTTCTTATCCGTTCTTTCGAGACTTGACGATATTACCCTTTAGGGGTAAGTCGCCTCTGCTGTATATGCGAGATGAGGCCGATAATGCCAAGGTAAGAATTAGGGTCGGGTAGACAACCAATTCTTAGGCTTGGGTTTTCGAGTCTCGTCCCTTTCCTCAAAATGACGATTTTGCCCCTCAATGGGAAAATCATCTTTCTTGTCTCAATCGAGTTCTGAAAATTGCGTAAAGTTAGGGTTTGGGTCAGGTGGACGACCAGCCCTAATATTTGAGATTTTCAGTCCTCATTTTTGTCCGAAATGACGACTTTACCTCTCTAAGGGTAAAATCACTTTTAAATTCCAGAAAAATCCTGAAAATTCCCAAAAAAAAAATGGGAAATGGATTGGATCGATAGCTAATCCCATTTCCCCCGTCTTTTGATTTCCCAATTCATCTAAAATGATAAATTTTCTCTTTCGAGGTGAATTGTCCCCGAATTATTCAAAATTACGATTCTGCCCCTCATGGGCAAATCATTTCAAAATCATTCCTAAACCTTGATTTAGACTTCTCTAGGCTAATAGAGCCTCATTAGGGATGCCATGCTGATTTCATGTGTTTTATCCGCATGTATTGGATCCTTGATTTGCTCACTTATTTCTATTGATCGTGAGTGATAGGGTGATAATTCCCATCTGCATGAACTCCTAAACTTAGGATCTGTACCTCACTTATCTGCATGAAATCCTAGGATCAGATAAACCATTCAGCTTCGGTACCGAAAGGGCGTCAACTCTAACAGTTGGCGTAACTAAGTCCCCGAATCCACTTCTCTGGTTTCCGCAGAATCGAATAGACCACTCCCAACTATTCGATAACTATTCGATAGGGTTTCCGATCGTACCCTCCACAAAACGATTGGTGGCGACTCCTTGGCATGTACATTTATCACATGTCACTAGACCACACTGAAGGTCGACCACGTATATCCAGCCGTTGCGATTTGGGTAACGGACCTTGGGAGAGGCCAGCGTCCGATCAGGCAGCGATCGGGCGGCCCATTAGCCCCCTCCGGCAGGCAACCCGCGAGAGGGTCGTAACAGACCCTACATATTTTGAGGTAAGCCTGAACTTAGTAACATCGCGTTCATCATTTCTTTCAATGTGCGATTTTTACGTTCAGCAACACCATTTGATTGAGGTGAATAAGGCGCATTTACCTCATGTATAATTTCGTGTTGTGCATAGAATTCACCAATTGGTACTTCATACTCACCGCCTCTATCACTTCTCAATCTCTTGATTTTCTTATCAAGTTGATTTTCAACTTCATTCTTATAGAGAATAAATTTCTCTAAAGTTTCATCTTTGCTTTTAAGCAAATACACATAGCAGTATTTAGTGCTATCATCGATAAAGGTAATAAAATATTTATTACCACCTCTTATTTGTATGAATTTCAAATCACAAACATCACTATGAATCAATTCAAGAGGTACGGTACTTCTGTCAATCGGTTGAAACGATGATTTCGTTAATTTTGTCTCAACACAAATTTCACATTTATGTTTTGAATCAATTTGGAATGAGGGTATATGTTCCAAGTTAATTAATCTACGCAATGTATCATAATTAACATGTCTTAGTCTACTATGCCATAAATTGGAGGACTCAAGCAAATAAACGGAAGGCTTTTTATCTTAAAGAGCCCATCAGTTACATATCCCTTCCCCCACATACATTCCAGATTTAGACAAAATCACTTTATCTGACTCGAACACCATGAGAATTCCATGCTTGTTCAACAGTGATCCGGAGACTAGATTCTTTCGAATTTTCGGCACATACAAGACATTATTCAGAGTCAGCTCTTTCCCAGAAGTCATCTTCAGAAGCACCTTCCCTTGACCTTCAACCGCAGAAGAGGCAGAGTTTCCCATGAACACTTTCTCCCCATCAATTGGTTCGAAAGTTGTGAACATGTCCTTATTGGAGCACACGTGCCTAGTTGCCCCAGTGTCAATCCACCATTCCTTTGGATTGGACCCAATTAAGTTCACTTCAGAAATCATTGCAGAGAGGTTTATGTCTGACATGTCTTTTGTCATGTCATTCACTATATTTGTCTCATGATTCTTCCTCTTTGGAAGTCTGCAATCCACAGATCTGTGACCCATCTTGCCACAATTGAAGCATTTTCCTAGAAACTTGTTCTTGGAAACTCCTCCTTTTGGTCCTAATTTCGGCTTGGCGACCTTGTTGTTTTTGTAGCCATGCTTATGCTCCACAACATTTGCCTTAGCTGTAGCAGGATTGAATCCTTTGCGTTCAGAGCTTCTGTTGTCTTCTTCAATTTGAAGTCTAACAATCAGCTCCTCCAGGTTCATTTCCTTTCGCTTGTGCTTGAGGTAGTTCTTGAAATCCTTCCACCCAAGTGGTAGCTTCTCAATAATCACAGCCACTTGGAAGGTTTCACTCAAGTTCATTCCTTCAGCCTGAATCTCATGCAAGATCACCTGAATTTCTTGCACTTGATTGATTACAACCTTAGAATCCACCATCTTATAATCAAGGAATCGACCGACAACAAATTTCTTTGCTCCGGCATCCTCTGTTTTATATTTCCGATCTAAAGATTCCCATAACTCCTTTGCCATCTTTATTGTACAATAAACATTGTACAATGAGTCACGTAATCCATTCATGACATAATTCTTACATAGGAAGTCAGAATGTTTCCAAGCCTCAACAGCATTGAAGGCTTGCTTATTAGTTTCTCCATCGGATACCTTAGGAGGTTCCTCAGTCAAGAATCTCGCAAGATTCAGTGTTGTTGAATAAAACAACATCTTCTGCTGCCACCTTTTAAAGTTCAATCCGTTGAACTTTTCAGGTTTCTCACCATGGTGGAAAGAAGACGCAGCAGAAGCAGAAGATGATCCAGGTTGATGGACAGCAAAAGCAGAGCTTTTGGTGATGTCATCAGCAGGCACATCAACAACGCCTTTTTCAGTAGCCATTTGAATTGTAAGTATCAAGTCGAATCTGTTTTAAGATTGTTAGAAAATAGTGTTAAATAAACAAACAAAACTATTTTTAAGAATATGGAGGATACTTACAATTCGAATGACAATAATAAATGTAAGTAAACTGCCTCAAATATGAAAACACTAAGTTGGCAGAAACACAGAATATGAGCCTTTAGAAGGACTGTTCAAAACCCCGTCAGAAGCAGTCCTTCTGGACCCGTCAGAAGCAGTTCCTTCTGAGGCTCCTTCTGAGTCTCCTTCTGACCTTCCTTCTGAGGTTCCTTTTGAGGCTCCTTCTGACCTTCCTTCTGACCTTCCTTCTAAGGCTCCTTCTGAGCAATAAGATCCGAATGGAAATATAACAATATAAATAAATTGGTTAAAAGGAATACCGAGGCCTGTGTTCGACATAGTTTCCTTAAAACAGATTCGTCCCCTCCAATACATTCTTTGAGGTTTGGTGAACGTCTGTCTCCCAAGATACAACGGTTGAACAGCGATAGATGCTAGCACAGCACTCCAACGCTTTCGGCGAACTTGAACAACACGAGAACACTATCGAAAACAATGCAAATGCAGACAATTCAAAAGAGGGAGAAGATTTTCGTAGTCTGTAGTTCTTATGTCTCTAGTCGCTTAGAAGCAGAAGGGAAAGCCGCGGAAATAAAGAATGATGGCTAAATTAATTCTGCCGTTTAGAACGGTTAACGGCTTGAGTTGGAAAAAAAATTAAGACAAAAGGCAAAAATGGGCTTGTCGCGAGGCCCACTTTTCGTTCATGCATTCGCGTCCAAGTTCAACTTGTCGGGCCTCCGTCGGGGTCCTGGATTTGCACCCCCCCCCCCCCCCCCCGCGCGTGCGCGCGAGGCATAGTACTTGTTTACAATAGTTACCACTCAAAAGGAGTGTAACCACGTATAAAGCACTTCAAGGCATTCTTCATTTCCTATGTCGGACTAGTGTTTTGTCACTTTCCACTTCCAACTCAATGGTGTTCTTTGAGAAACAATTCCTCATTCACTCACCCATCAAAATACCTCATATTTTCCAACAATATATCCCTAATATATAAGATGTATCTTTTAACCTAGAAGCAAAAGAAAAGACAAAAGACAAAAAAGAAACCTTAATGATATTTTTTGATATATTTTGGCTTCACGCCAATAGGCTCGTGGTCGCCATTAGGTGCGGCCTATGCATATGTGGCCTTGGCCATAAAATCAACTTCAAACACCTTCTTTCCCCCCGCGAGCGTGAAATCCCGTCAAAGAAGGGCTGCTATTGACCAAAATACGTAGATTTGCACCTCCACACAGCACGACAAAAGGGACATACATGAAAAGAAACGAACAGAGCACGTGAAAATCTTGAGTTTCATGGGGCTTTCTCGAGAACCACACGAGTGTTTTTCTCTCCTCAGAACGGCTCCCATCGATTCGGATGGTTTGGGGGTGGGGGTGGGAGGGTTGGGGCCGGCGGCGAGGTGGCCACGGTGTTCTCGTACTAATTCAGCACGAGGGGCACGTTGTCGGTGGTCCGTCGACGCTTTTGGTGTCCTCTTTTCCGTGAAGGAGCACGTTCGTGTTCTAGCTTACGTTTATTTAAATGCGTCCCCTCAAACTTAAAATATGAGTTATGATGGACTTTAAAATTTAAAAGCATATGACAGATGGGACTTCAATGGACTCACTTTCGACCTCTCTAATAAGGTTAGCCCATTTTAGTCGTCCTTCGACAGTCTCTTCTTTATGCCTCTTCGATTTCGTGGCTCGCCACCTTCTCTGTTCATTCGCTCTGCTTCCGCCATCTTTAGGTTTTTCTTCAACCTCTTGCTCGAAGCTTCACACTACCGTGACGAGGAGTACCTCTGAGGAAACCCAAACTTTCGCCACCACCTTCACGCCTCCAGCCATGACCTGACCCCCCGAGCTCCCACACGAGGCAACTCATTCTTCAAATGCAACAATTTAAAGAGAAAAGTTGCTGAAAATGGATTCAGGATCGGGTCGAATTTGTGCCAGGAAGGAGTTGAGTTGGGCATGAGTTGCTAAATTTCTATTGAAAATAAATTAGTAAAAAAGGGTTAAACGGGTCCATCTGAAGCAAATCATTTTCGATCTGATTCAAACTCGACTCGGTCTACCCGTGCGATGAATCTAGTAAAAATCAAGGAGATCCATTCCGATAGACCCTACTTGATTCAACATTTGAAATGAATATTTGGGCTCTAAAGTCCCTTGGCCAAATGCAAATAGTGTTTGGCTACATTTTTTACTCACTTTGGAGAGATACAATTGCATCTCGAATGCTCTCCAAAGACCTTTAGCTCAGAGTACCGCCATAGATACTTTGGAAAGTCGCATTTTCGGAATGCAACTAATTTTCTTTTAACTTTGTACCACCACCACAGACCGCAACCCCCCACCACCATAGATCGCCACGCCAACCACTGTCGATCGCCATCGCCTACCATAGCTGCCCGAGACCAGTCGACCGCAACAACTGACAATCGAAGACGGCCGCCATTGCCACCCGCTGATCGCCATAACCAACAACCCTCAACAGCTGCCACCACCGCCCGCCGTAGCCACCACGAACAATCGCTGCCACCAACTGCCACCACCGACCACCGCCATCGGGCGCCTGCCGACCGTTTCTAATACCAACCGCTGCCACCCGCTGCCTCCCCCGACCACTGCCACTGCCGCCGCCGCCGACCGCGGCCACCCTCGACCACCAACCGCCATTGCCAGCCATCGCCACCCGCAACCGCCACCCACCGACAACAGCAGACAGTCGCCACTGCCACCCGTCGACAACCATTGACTACCGCCGCCACCGACCACTTCCACCGAGTGCCCGCTGACCGCCGCCGCCGCTGAACGCCGCATCCCTTGACCACCGCCGCAGTCACCGATCGCTGCCCGTCAACCACCGCCATCCACACTCCACCATCGGCCATCACATTTTTTTTTTCAAAAAGTGAAAATACTTTACAAAGTGTATTTTTCACCAAATGGCATTTACGTCAAATTTACTTTTCAATGTGTTTTTAAATTTCATTTTACCAAATATTACTTGCATTTTAGAAAAGGCTTTTAGCCCAAAGATATTTGCATTTTCTTAAAGTCTCTTGGCCAAATGCTGAATCAAATAGGCCTTAAGAGACACGGGAGAAAAATAACGGGATAATTTCCTAAAAAAGCATCAACTTTAGGTCCAATGACTATTGCTACATGAACTTTTTTTACTCATAAAAAATCAACAACTTTAACTCGAGTCCCAAATCTGGCCTGAATTGTTTTGTCTCATAAAAAATACCAACTTGAACTCAAGTCCCAAAAATGGCCCACTTAATTTGGAACTGTTAATTATCCAACATACCAATTTCACGTCGTCAATAAATCCGATGTGGATTTAAGGCATTATCCATCATCTTCTTAGCACAGAATCCGAAGTTATTCATTCGCTTCACCGCGGTCACAGCTTGATGACGACGTTCATCATTTCCTTCATTTCATTCGCAAGCCTACGCTGTCTCACTGGAATATGAAGCTGTGTATTATCATCCACGAAGAGATGCCATGGACGGGATCCACCAAGCTCACGACTAGAGCTGTTTTTTTTTTAACAACAACCCAAGCCCCCCCCTAGATCTTCGAAACCATAAGCCAAGTTTTCGCATTTTCTTTTGTTTATGTTTTTTTTTTTACTTCCGTCACTATTCATCATTGTTGTGCCGCAACATCATCGGCGCTTAGCCACAGTTTCCTCAAAGAAAAATATGTACTTGAAAAAAACCTTGACTTACTGTTTCGAAGATTCGGGAAGGGGGCGAAGGTTTGTTAAAAAAATAAATAAAGCTCTAGTCTTGTGTTGGCGAATCCGCTGTCTAATTTGGAATCCGAAGTTATGTATTACCACTCATCCTTAACCATGATCCTTCAAGCTGTGACTAAGATAAAGTAGATGAACAACTTAGGATTTTGTGCTAAAAAGACATAAAAAGTAGCTTGAATCCACGTCAGCAAGTTACATGAATTTATTGACAACGTGAAATTTGCATGTTGAACAATTAACGATTCCAAATTAAGGGTGCCATATTTGTGACTCGAGTTAAAATTGATGATTTTTTATGAATCGAAAAAGTTCGTGCCAAATTTAGGACTCAAGTTATAGTTGGTGATTTTTTACGAGATAAAAAAAATCGGTGCAAGAATCGTTTTTTGTGTGCGCGCGCGCGCAAGAATCGTTATTAAATTTAAAATTGGTGCTTTTTTTAGGGAAGCGGTGCGGAAAAGAAAGCACGTTTGCAAAAGAAAGGATAAAAGCTGTTCTGACCCCTTCAAAAAGGGTTCCAGAAGTCACTACTTTTGCGCGTGTTCAACACTTTAACAGGGCGGAGGAAGAGTCAACGGGTCAAACCTCCGAATTTCCAAGATCCCATTCGCCGACGTCGTGGTATGCATTACGTTAATCTAACGTTAATCTCATTTAGAGCGGAGTATGCGGTGTAATTATTGCCTCCCACTCCCCGCATTTGTTTATTATTTTTATTGGATTAGCTACCGGTGTGAACAACCCCAATTTGCACGCCCCCTCCGTGTCTTTTGAAGACCCCAAAAAAAAAAGAAAAAAGAAAAAAAAAAAGATGGGGTTGAGACCTAGACCTATCTCATCCGCTGCTGGAATATTCGGTTTAATGTGTCAACAAAAACACGAATTGCTCACGTAGTGAGCTCGTCGCCATAGCCTCATCGGGTGCGAGTGAAGAAGCGCAAGACTGACGACAATCTTAAGGTTAAGGCGCTAACGAAGTACCATCTGCCCGTTGAATAAGCTCGTCACCACAGCCGCACACCCACCGAGTGCGAGCGGTGAAGTCCAAGACAGGCGACACTCCTAATTTCAAGCCCGTCATTCGCAGACTAATCAAGGTTTATTGAAATTAGGAAAAGACCAACCTAACCAAGGCTGATGTACAAACATATATTAATGCCTTAAGTAATGTGGCATGCTCTTATAAGTGGGTCTTGAAATATGGACCGCCCATTATGTAAAAAGGCTCATTCACAGTCTTAACAATTTAGCACATTTATCATAGTACATGCATTGCATCACTCATTGTTTTCATACTGCCTAGTCAATTCCAACCCTATCATCTCTTCTCCTCTATATAAATCGTGATACCATCTAAAACCCTTAAGTCCAAATCATCCTCCTCCTCCTCCTCCAATCTTTTTCCATATCCCCATCAGTTCGCCATCATGTTTTAGGAATTCATGGATGTCGATCAAGTCATGAGAAGCCAATACCATCCATCACCGCCAGTTCCTGCTGAAGATGAAGACGTAACACCGGACGTGAGGAAAGGCCTTTGGACCGCTGAAGAGGACGCCTTGCTCGCGAATCACGTGAAGATCCACGGCGAAGGCCGTTGGAACTTGATCGCTCGTCGCGCAGGTCATTTTCTTACGCTGAATTATTTCGCAATTCCTTTGTCGTTGACCCCGAGTCGAAAGCGCTCTGCGAAATGGTCGCATCTGCTGAAATTTCGCGATCGGAATGATGCGCGCAGGATTGAAGCGGACCGGCAAGAGCTGCAGATTAAGATGGTTGAACTATTTACGCCCCGATCTAAGGCGCGGGATTATGACTCTCGAAGAGCAACTGTTGATTCTTGAACTCCATTGTTGCTGGGGCAACAGGTAATGATGCACTTCCACCCACAAAGATTCATTTTTTTTCTTTTGTCTATGTGCTTTTTACACAGTCATAACGAGTTTTGAGTCTAACGTTTGCGACGATCATCATTAAGGTGGTCGAAAATAGCTCAGCACTTGCCCGGAAGGACGGACAACGAGATAAAGAACTACTGGAGGACGAGAGTGCAAAAGTTAGCCAAGCACCTCAAGTGCGACGTCAATAGCAAAGAATTTAGAGAGGCGATGCGCTGCGTGTGGATGCCACGGTTCGCGGAGCAGATCCGGGCGTCGACGGAGCCGATCCGGGCATCGACGCATCTTCCATTCGATCGACCTGCTGAGAACCCCCCTCGAACTCATGGAATCAGGTCGGGACATTCGGTTGATGATGATCCTAAAGACTTGTTGCCCGAACTATCGTCGAGCGTGTCATCCGATTATTCAGATGCCCGTTTCAGTACTTCGTCTTCTCCTAATCAAGTCGGTGAAACCGGCTTGGAACGTTTCGAGCTCGGTTCGGGTGATGGGCCGGATTACCGGACCGGGTATTCGGAGTGGTGGCAACGGGGCGTGTTTGCAGGAGAGCAAGAAGACAGCAACGGTTGTTTAGTCAGTGAAGACTCATTGGAGGGCTTGTGGAACGAGGAAGATGTATGGTTCTTGCAACAGCAGCTTCTTGATTAGGGTTTCTGCTCATATGTGAAATTATATCATTAGGGAAGGGATGGAATTTCAATTCTTGGAACACAGATTAGTGTACAAACATAATTTGTACCTCCGAGCGATTTTTAATTAATAGCAAGAACCGTTCATCGTTTCAATCAAAAATCACCTAAGATTTTACATGATATCTTCCATCGTACTAAGAAAAGAACACGCAACCTAGGTGTAGTCCAAGCTCAAATTTCTCTCAACTTTTCGTGGTTCGACGCGCATGGTTTTCGATGAGATCGTTGCAAGTCGTACCAAAGCTATCTCTTGGACCACTTTGGCATAAAGTAAGTTCTACATAATGACAACCGCCTTTTGAATGTGCAAAAATCATGATCGGATAATTGCACTAAAAGTGTCATAATTTTTGTATGGCATTCACTTGAATACCATAACTTTCAAAATGTTTACTTTGTTGGAGGTTAGGGTTTGAGAGAGTAGAAAGGATTTTGTCTGCTTGAAGTATTACACTAAGAGACGTCAAATTTTGGAACGCTCAACAGTGTTACCTCCAGCGTAGGAAACCCTAGAGTTATATGCAAGCTACTGGGCTCCAGCCCATGTGGACCCAAATAACCATGTTTTTACCTATTGGGCTTGTATATGAACATATTATCTGGATTATATTAATAATATATCTAACAATCTCCTCCTATGTTCACCATACAGCACAATCCAATACGGTTGTCAGTGTAATGTTCAAACAAATATGAATCATCCACATTCTGTCCAAGACAATCAACTCGGATCGATCTAATAGTTTTAATATTAAAATATTAAACTTAATCATCATTTGCAATCAAAATAAGTGAATCATCCTTACTATGAATCTGTTCACAATCAACATATGCATAATAGTCAAGTATAAGTAGGCCATTCAAAATAGTCCAAGGCCTTATAAATAGAAGAAACTAGCATAATAATGTTCACAAAATAGAGATATCAAAATGTAAGTCTCAAGTAAATGGACTCCATCAAAATGGGCAATAGCAGGTGAACTGTCAAGTCCCCACACGCTCTAAATAATATATATTCATTCATCAAGTAGGTTATCCTGATCAAAATCCTGCTTATTAAGCTCTCCTTCATCTCTGCCATTCCCTGTAGAATGTCAAATATGAATTTCTTATTATCATAAATTCAATCATTTGAATAGTCTACTAAAAGTGTCTAACTCTACTAAAAGAACTTAGCATTATAACATCGGGCAAAGAAGAACATATATTAATGTCATAAAGCATCATAATATCATGTTCATAAGCATCAAGCCAGTTTCATAAATCATGAACAAGGCATAAACAGTTTAATTTACAAAGAGCCATCAACTTAAGTTTATTTATAAGAGAATAACCATTGTCTAGTTTCGAAGAACACGACCAATAGTCAACTCACTTACAATAACCTAGTCACGTAATATCATGTTTCAATTAAGAACAAGATCAACAGGCTTCTCATGCAAATAACTATTTCTATGTTTCAATTTGGAATGTCACAATTACTAATTCCTTAAAGTCAAATAATCTAGCATCGAATTTGGAATGAGATCATTTAACCAAAAGGATAGTCCAACCTAGTTGGATTGTATCATCAAGTTTGGAATGACACAAGCTTCCTAGATAGAACCTTTGAATTAGGTTAAAGTCATCTTCATCAAGTTTGGAAAGAGACAACTCACCCTTTTCAAATTCATCAGCAACCATGAACATCGATGAAACACAAACTATGCTTATCATTTTGGCCAACAAAAGAATATTCGATAATTCAAAAACACACAACTAGAATGTAAGTAAATGGTAATTAAGACTTGTCTACACAGTCTTTAACCACATTTCCCCCACTGTTTAAATAATCGATCTTTAGGCAGACCTTTTGTGAGAGCATCGGCCAAGTTATCATTTGATCTCACATCGATCAAGGTGATAACTTCTTGTTCTCTTAGATAATTCAACAACGCATGTCTCAGTCTCACATGTCTTCTCTTTGAATTAAAGAGAGCATTCTTGACAACTTGGACAGCTGCTTGATTATCACAGAACAGGCTTAAAGAATTAATCTTTAACCGAGTCAAAGGAATATCCATAATCATATTCTTTATCCACTATGCCTCTTCGCGGGCTGAAGCTAAAGCAAAAAGTTCTGATTCCATAGACGACAATGCAATACAAGTCTGACTTTTGGATTTCCAAGTAATAGCAGCTCCACCCAACGTGAATATATATCCACTTGTGGACTTACTATTTCCAATCTCTGAGCACCATGAGGCATCAGAATATCCATCCACAGTTGAAAAAAAATCAGAGTAACATAGAGCATAATCTTTAGTACCTTTAAGGTATCTCATCAGCCTACTGATGGCATCCCAATGCTCTTTACTAGGATTACTAGTGAAACGACTCAGCATGCCAACTGTAAAAGCTATGTCAGGTCTAGTACAACTCATAACATACATGAGACTACCAATCAGTTTCGAGTACTTTAGCTGATCAACGCTGGTCCCTTCATTGGAACTCAGTCTTTTATTATAATCACTTGGTGTCTCAATCGGTTTACACTCACTGTATCCCCAAGTAGAAAGTAGCTGTTCAATATAATAAGTCTGGCTAAGGGAGATGACTTGCCTTTCAAAACTTACTTTCATACCAAGAATGGTATTAGCAATACCAAGATCTTTCATGTCAAATTCTTTAGCTAAAGTAGCTTTCACGTCACTCACTACAGAATGATCGGAGCCAAGAATTAACATGTCATCAACATACAAGCAAATGATGACTATCTTATTTGACATAGAACGATGGTAAAGGCATTTATCTGAGTAACTAGATTGGAAGTCATAACTCTTTACCACTTTATCAAACTTAAAATGCCACATCTTAGGTGCTTGTTTAAGACCATACACAGATTTGTTCAATTTACAAACTTTGTCCTCAAGGCCTTTCATGACATACCATTCTGGTTGTTCCATGTAAATTTTCTCATTTAACTCTCCATTTAGGAAAGCTGTTTTTACATACATTTGATGTACTACAAAGTGTTCAATAGATGCCAAAGCAAGAATAATTCTTATAGTTGATAAATGACACACAGGTGAATAGACATCAAAATAGTCTATTCCACTCTGTTGTTTATAGCCTTTAGCTACTAAACGTGTTTTGTATCTGGCTATTGATCCATCACTATTTAGTTTCTTCTTCAATACCCACTTACAGCCTATAGCCTTAGCCCCTTTTGGCAAATTGACTAGCTGCCAAGTGTGATTCTGTTGAAGAGAACTCATTTCATCATCTATAGCTTCTGCCCAAAGTAGAGATTCCCTAGATCTCATTGCTTCCTAATAGGAGAATGGATCATCCTCTAGATGGTAAGTAACAAAGTTTTCATCAAAACTTTTGGGAACTCTCTCTCTTGTAGATACTCTAACCGGAACTGGTTCAACAGCCAGCTGTGTGGAATTAGTGCCAGAAGGACCTGCTTCAGATTCTACAAGAGACTCTGAAATCATATCTGTAGATCCAGAAACATTCAAGCCATGATCTCTGAGAAACTTGTTCTCGAAGAATTCTGCATCTCTTGATTCTATCACTGCGTTAGTAAGATAGATCCAAAAACCTGCCTGCAGCACTATCTTCTGTACTACCTAGATATACACAAGTAATCGTTCTATGTCCCACCTTAGGTCTCTTACGATCTTGTATTCTTACATAAGCAATACAGCCACAAGTCTTAAGAGTATCATATCTACAAGGATGCTTATGTCATATCTCATAAGGTGTCATAGATAACTTAGAGTGTGGCAACCTGTTTAAGATGTGATTACCAATTAGAACCGCTTCTCCCCAGTAGGAGGAAAGCATGTCAGCTGTAAGTAACATGGAATTTACCATTTCAGTTAACGTTCTATTCTTACGCTTGGCAACACCATTTGATTGGGGTGAGTAAGGAGCAGTGGTTTCAAGTATTATCCCCTCTGAAGCACAAAATTCCTTGAACCCCGTCATTGTATATTCACCTCTTCTATCACTCCTAAACCTCTTAATTTTCAAGTTGAGTTGATTTTCTACTCTAAACTTGAAAATCTTAAATTTTCAAAAGCCTCATCTTTCGATTTCAATAAGTAAACATGACAATATCTAGAAAAATCGTCTATGAATGTTATTAAATACTTCCGACCACCTCTAGTAACATAATTTCTAAAGTCGCAAAGGTCAGAATGTATTAGCTGAAGAAGTTGTGTGCTTTTAGAAATCGACTTAAAAGGTTTTCTAGTGATCTTAACCTGTGCACACACTTCACATTTGTCAAATCGAATAGAAGTATTCAATGGAATGTTGTGAGTTTTAGCTAGATGTTGCATTTTCCTGTAGTTCACATGTCCAAGTCTGTTGTGTAACAACTTTGGATCAATCAAAGTAGAGCTCACATGATTTATGCTATCAGTAACTAAACTCAACATATACATACCATTAACCATGAACGCACAACCGAAATAACATGAGTTAACTGATAAAGTTACTCTACCATTCATAGTTGAAAATGACATACCAACTTTATCAAGTAAACTCATAGAAATCAAACTCATAGAAAAACCAAGGGTTTCTCGATGATGGCCGGCGAGGGTTACCTCAGGTCGGCCCAAGGGCCATGGTGAGCCAACCCTAGCCCCTAGGCCAGCCGATGGTGGCCGGTGACGACCCTCGCCGGCCACCACCGAAAAACCTAAGGAAATCTCCTTTTTTTTTGAAATTTTCATTAATTTTCTTTATTTTTCTAAGTTGAATAAAAAAATATAAACTATTAAAGAATGTAAATAAAATTCATGTGGCACTCAAAAAATCAATAAAATATTTTTCCGAAAAAAATAGCACTTAGTTGAACGGTTTTGGCCGGAATTATGACTCACTTAAACGTTTTTGCTTCGATATGGCACCCAAGTGAACGTTTTGAAAGTTATGACACTCATGTGAACGCCGTACAAAAGTAAGTTCTACGTGGTGAGAACCGCCTTTTTGAATGTGCAAAAAATCATAATCCTACCAACCTATGACCCACGACCGTGGATGGACCACAATATAAACCGTGTACATCGGTACTAACAAGCCACCGACGCAATCCACGAGAAGTTCCTCGAAATTTAAAGTATGATTCAAAGGGATAAATGTATGTCGTAACGTATCGATCGCAGACGCACGTGACAAAACGTCATAAAGGGATAAAAAGGTAAATCCGCATTACCCCAGAACGTATTATTCATGTACGGGCGGGGTTGGTACCCTGTCTATGTCTCGAATTACCTGTGTAAACGGGTGGTGTCGAGAGTTGCCGGCGGCCGCCATGAGATGGTCAAACAGAGAGACTGTAAATTAGATGGTCAAAATCGAATTGAAGGCCTTGGAAAATCTTGAGTGTCTCGTACGGTTTAATTCGTTGCGAACGAAGCAGAGGTGGACGGGGGGCTGGAAAGATAAGGATATAGGCGAATTCAGGGAATGAACTGAAAATGGTCCCCTCGATCGAAGCACTTACGGCCGCAACCCTTGAAAAATTACCAGATTTTGAGCGACGGATTTTGTTGAAATTAAGGGCGCCGCGTTGAAATAAATAGGGTTCTTTCTTGAATAATTACCAAAGAGATTTGTTTCAATTATTGAAAAAAAAGGGGGGGGGTGGGGGGGGATAAGAAGAGAAATTAATTCAATTAAGAAGAAGATGTCGGAGATGCACGAAGATTTGGCTCAAAGGTAAGTGAAAAGAAATTGATATCACATGACTAACATGTGCTGGATATGGTCCGGTCTTGATCGTGAGAGATGTGACCATGGATGATTCGTCGAACATTTTCGTGACCTAAAACACATGGAAACTATCTAAAGTTCCAAACATCGTGGCTCGTACAAACAAAAGTTGCGGCGAGCATTTGAATTTTGAAGCACATGAGCTCCATGCGGTTGTGGTTTCGATTTTCGCAAGTCAAAGGTTGAGATCACCAACAAATTGCAACATGAATTGCACGCACATGTCGACGAAGTATGAATGTGTGCCTAAATCAAAATAATGAGTGGATTTTAGCACTCCTTTTATTCTGAGGTGTTCGGTACCAATTAACAAACCGATCGGCCCCCAATCGGGTGTGCCGATACTGCCATTTCACGAATGTTGTTTAATAATAGCTTAACTAGGTCCAACATATCAACGTCGAAGTCACTTCGTCTGTTTGATCAAGATTATTAGTATTTTCGATATTAATATCGGTATTTTGCTGGTGATAAAATAAATGTCTAGACATGCGCTTCGCGTGGACTAATGGTTGATAGGTATAATAATTTTCTTACTTCGAACGGAATCTAGAACATTAAATTGTATTCTAGATGGCCATTTCAAGTCCGGGTAGACTTAGGAGTATGACCCGGTCCATTTGGAAACGTGCCCCCATTGATGACATTGCAGTCAATGTCGCTTACATTCTTTTCAACACCAAAAGGGCCAAAAGGTTCTGAGCCATTCATTTCATTCGATTATAGTTTACTTGGACTAGGAAAAGTCTAATGAAGCTACGTCGGCACAAAGTTCCATATCTTTTGGGCCGGGGATAGGTTGGTGCGCTCGTAAATTTATTGAGATTTGGCACACAATCATAACAAGATAGGACGTGAAAACGAAAAAGAGAAATCGAGACGAAAAGTTTATCCTGATTCACTTTTAAACCAGGGTTACATCCAACAGAGGATTTCACTGTAATTAGTACCCCACATATTTCTGTTACATCATTTAATTACAGGAAAAAAAAAGGATACATATAGTAGTAGTTATTCATGTGCTCAAGTTCAAACTATCAATAAAATACACGCTTAAATTATAAAAATTCATTTGCGCCCAGAGGGCATTGCCCATTCAGACCCCAGCAAGGGTGGCTCTCCGGGACTCGGTGCTTTCCTATTGATGGGAGTACAAACCACACCCAACAAAGTTCGCTTCAAAAACCTTATTGATAAGGTAAAACACAAGTTGAAATCACCACCGCATGAAATTAGTTTTGCTTGGTGTTAACACCCACTTATCTATTCCCTGGCCACTTAACCAAACTCGTCGATGCCAAATTGGTCCTAAATATGTGTGCGATATTTCAGTATAGTCATTCCAACCAATTTTCGTTGAAAATCGCTGTTGTGGCGACTCGCCGCCTAGGATGACTAGACCATCACGTCAACCACTTTCAGCAAAAATTGGAAGGAAGGACTACATTGAAATTTCATGAAAATATTTAAGACTATATTGACAAAATTGAAAAGTATATGATTGAATTGACATCCGTACAGTAGATTTAAGTTTAATTGAACAATTTTACGAGGTTTGCATGTTATTTGATGTACAAATACTTTAAAATTCTTCTCCTCGAAGATGAACTGCAACTCGGCTTAAAATTAGAGTGTGAAACAATTTGTGCACAAACTTAAGATTTGACTTAACATAGAGCTTTAGTCTAGATTACCGAATACGAGAATTGGGCTCACAAATGAAGCCGACCGTCCAGTGTCCTTCACAAGTATTAGGCCGCAAAAAAAAAAAAAAATTTGCAACAATGGCCCATTAGTCATTGCTGGAAAAAGAGAGAAGACAAAAACTCGTAGCACCTAACCTTTTAAAATAAAATGAAAAAAATTATCGCTGCAATATTTAGAAATAATACTCATATTGAGAAATTAAGATATAATTCATGTGAATCGAAATGATTTCACCTGTTCATGTATCCACTTGATTAAGTATTTTTGTTTGTGTTAAAACATATAAGGATATGAGTAGGAGGAATGCCAAGCATGTCGGCTCCGTCTATTTCAGGAAAAACGAACGATCTGGAAAACAGTTTCCCTTAACAAAAATCGATTATAGAGTTGATAAAAATGAACAAATGGAAGATAGATGGAAATATTTTTATTGAGTAATTAGTTCACGTGGTACAAGCGGTCATTTTTCAGAAAAAAAAAAAGTGGAAACCGGGCCTGCCCGACCAGGCTAGATGAATAGTACCAATCCCGGCCCAAAGACCCGAAATTAGGTAAATTTTCGGGTATGGTAGGGTCGGCGCGGGCTTTTCTGACACCGCTAACGTACATATACACAGTTGGTATTTTAAGTAAAGAATCCTTTTGTAGGCATCCAAAAGGAAGAGGATAGGGCCCAAAGATATGATAGGGGAATGGCGCAATCAAAGCAATTACTAGGTCCCTTCACCCACCTAAGTGATAGTGAAGTGAACATGCCCAAAATTTGGGAATCCATAATCTTTTTAAGCCATATGGGTCTTTTTTTGGGTACCTCATGGTATGTTATGTGGTGATTCATAAGAGAAAGCCAACCCAAAAAAAAAATAAAAAATTGCAGTTTGGAATTTGGAGTACAGCTATCTCTCCACCAAGTGTGGGATAGGATTGGCTTTCGATAGACAAAAGAATCGACGCAAATGCCCTTATTATGAAAGAGGGTCCCTCATGAATTTGATGAAAATGAACATGGGATGGGTTTGGGGACTGATGGGGATTCTTTTGCAGTGGATGGTGGGTGGGGTTCTCTGTCCAAGCAATGAGTTTGGGAATGCTGTGGCAATGGCGGTAGTGGTGATGCTAGTGGTGTCGATTTGCATGTAGGTCGACTCAAAAGTGTATGCTCAGACATGAGGTGAGCATGATGCCAGGATGATTGGAGTAAGAATTTTTTTTTTGATAATAACACAAATGGGCCATTGAACTTTAGATCGATACACGATATGGTTCCTGAATTTTAGCCCATTGTTAATGCAGTCCATGAACTTTTAATCTGTTCGATGTGGTCCTTGGACTTTTAGTACATGTTCGATATAGTTCCTGAACTATACGAAAACGTTCAATATAGCCTCCCAATAATTAAGATCATGGGCAAATATTAAATATGACCTGAGAGTAAATTTACCATGTACCAAGAATTCAGGAATCGCATTGAAAATTGAGCCAAAGTTCAGGAACCACGTTAAACAAATTAAAAGTTCGGGGATCACATCGCATGTCGGACCAAAACCATTTGTGTTGTTTTTTTTTTTCTTTTGGGTTCAGGTGCAAGTGGAAAATATTGGGAGGGACAGTAGTATTCTTGTATGCACAGTTGAATACATGTACTTACACGCCGTGCATGTGGTTTGGTAAATTTGATGGACATTCCATGAGTGACCTTAGTATACAAATAGCTCACTCTTAAAAAATCTCTGGAGAACATTTTCTTGTTATTTTAGACAGCAGCTGATGGTAAGCAAGAAATTAAGGAATTGGTTAATAGTCTTATGAACAACTTCAAGGTTTTGAGAGTAGGACAGCTCATGCAAGATTATGTAATTCATCATGTGAATTATGCTTCCAAACTAGTTCAAGGTGAGATTCATCGGTGTGATCATGCTTGAACGTCCCATAATTTAGAGAAAAACGACTGAGCAAGTTCTTGTCATGCTATAGTCTCTAGTCTCTTGGAAAATTCTTTGATCAAAGAATCATTTCACGAGCTGTCGACCCTTTTTCTTGGTTTCTACTAGGGGTGTCAAAAATACTCGGACCAGGCCCGAAAATTTGTTTGAATTTTCGAACCTTTTCGGGCCGAGTTTGGTACTCGGGCCCAGCTGGGCCGACCCGCCGCCCGTTTCATTTTAATTTAATTTATTTTTATTTTTTCTTTTTATATTATTTCATTTGATGAGTTTGTTAATTGATTTTGATTCCAAAAAAATAAAAGGAAAGAAAAAATTAACCCGGCCCAAGCTTGGTATCGCTCAGTTTCAGGCCAGGTCGGGCCGGGCCGAGACCCGGTCCGTTGACACCCCTAGTTTCTGCCATTCATTGTTTTCTTCAGCAGCTGTGTCGACTATGATAATAAGCAAGAAAGAGAAAGTCGAGGTCAATCTTGTGAATAAAACTCGAGATTCCCACATTCTCTTCCATGAAACTTTCATTCCACTACTTATAATGCATCCACCTCCATCAAGAATCCAACTTTTTTCATACCAACACATTGCATAACTCTGCTTATACAAATGTCCAGCATTTTCTCACCCTCCCAGTTCTTGCTCTTTCTTCTCTCCCTCTGCATCTGCAACATCTCACTGGCTTCTTCATCCTCGGGTGAGGATGGCGGTTTCCGCAGATGGGTGTCGTGGAATGTCGATCACTACCGTCGTGAATCTTGGTTGAATGCAGTGTTGACGGCTCGAGCTCCCGGTACTCCTGGGAAGGAAGTAGTTGATTGGAAGCTGTGGAAAGCGGAGATGAACAAGGTACGGAAGACGGTGAGCCAAGACGGAAGCGGCGATTACAGGACGGTTTCGGAAGCTCTTAACAGTGTTCCTGTGTTCAACACCAGGAGAGTCATTTTGGTGATCAAGCCTGGGGTTTATAGGTAATGTCTCTCTTGTTTCACTTTGGTGCAATGGCACTCAACCACTTAGGCCTTGCTCCAACACCTGGTTGAAGTGTCAAAGTCTAGAAAGTTGAAAGCTGTACATCATTCTCTTAAAAGTGGATTGATCGCCGCTGCATGATCATTTTTTAAACTAGAAGTTCATGCAAGACTTTTGGGGTTTCAAAGTTAAAAAACTGCATTTATAGATAGTAATTAAAAGAGGTGAAGATCTGATATGTAGTTGCAGATGCTAGGTAGGTTGCAGAAGATGGGTTACTTGAAGGTTACTGAATGGAAGTCCTAATGATCCGGTTTTTCATGGAGAGTGCAGAGAGAAGATCAATGTACCAAGAAATATGCCATTTGTGACCTTTTTGGGAGACTCAACTAGTCCACCAACAATCACTGGGAATGACACGGCATCTGTGACCGGAAGAGATGGAACGCCATTGAAAACGTTTCAGAGTGCCACCGTCGCGGTCGACGCGAATTATTTCGTCGCAGTCAACATCAAGTTTGAGGTAACCGCACGGCCATACCCCTATCAAATATCATATCGAGTTCAGATTTCATGCACTTAGTTTTTCAGTGGGGGCGGTATCTTATACACTGTAAGGCGATGACGCGATTTTTATCGCAAACTGGCCGAACATATACTCCTGCAGTCGAGCTGAACGTTAATACAGGTTGAGACACAAAACTTTTGTGCATCAGAGAGACTGAATCCTGTAAACATTGTGTCACCTAATTTCATGGGTTGAAATCATTCTCTCTGCAAAACTTCAGTTGCCTCTTAATTCTTCTTCTTTCAATTCCTTTTTGGAACCAGACAGAGAGACATTATACTTTGACCTCAAACTCAGTACTGGGGTGGGGATAAAGAACTTGTGGAGGAAAACAGAAGATGAACATCGACATCAACATCAACAACACATTTATCCCAAGCTAACTGAGATCTGCGGTCGATGAACCCCAAATGTTCATAATAATAATAAAAAAAGAACTGAGGCACATGCACCTCACTATGAGCATAGAGATTCTTTCTGCTTGCTAAGGAACAAGAACAACCCAAGAATCCAAAACATCTCTCAATTTTTTTTAAAAGCATTTGAGTGGATCAAAATCACACTAAAGTTCACGGGCTGTCCCAAGAGATGCAGGCATTAATTTACACTTCCTAAGATCAAATGGAATGACTGCTCTGCTCTCAGCATTTTCACTAAAATATTAGATTGTCTTTCATGGATTTTCAAGCTTTGGTCAATATTCTGACAGCCAATCCTATTAAGAATAAGAACGCGCATTCTGTTTGTCTTCCGTCCTCCTTTTGGTTTAGTACTGAGAAATTGTCGTCCTACTTCCACATAGTGATGCTATTCATCTGATAAAAAGCATTTCTGATTCTTTTCCTGCAAGCTGGAAACCTATTTGCTGATAGAACATTAGACTCTAGGAAATCTAATATCAACTTAGTTTTGAGATTGAACCATGCAATACTCTCGGCGAAACTGTTCATGGCGCAGAACACAGCTCCACATGAGGTCGGATCGATAGGAGAACAAGCAGTGGCATTGCGGATCTCAGGCACGAAGGCAGCGTTCTACAACTGCAGCTTCATTGGGAACCAAGACACTCTCTATGATCACAAGGGCCTTCACTATTTCAACAACTGCTTCATCCAAGGCTCTGTGGACTTCATCTTCGGCTATGGCAGGTCTCTTTATGAGGTACTTTCGTGCCAATTTAGACCATCCGTCCTTTTGTTGCTGAATCTACAGAATGACTCATCGCGGTTTAATCCGTGTAGAACTGCTATTTGAACTCTGTCGCCAAGAAAGTGGCCTCTCTCACAGCTCAAAAACGCACAAATGCCTCGTTGGCGAGCGGGTTTTCCTTCAAGAACAGCACCATCACAGGGAATGGCCTCATCTACCTCGGCAGGGCATGGGGAGACTATTCCAGGGTCATTTTCTCTTACACTTTCATGGACAGGGTGGTGGTTCCCCAGGGATGGAGCGACTGGGGCGACCCGAAACGTGATGCGTGAGTTCAATTCACTAACCCAAGAGAAGGCTAAACTAAGGGGACAATAACGGAACTGTTTTGCTTTTAACTAGGGGCATAGCTTCAAGCTCCTGGAACAGAACAAAGAAGATGTCCTCAGCTGACTACATTTTAAAACCAAGAAACCATCTCTAAAGTAACCGTAAAAGCTGAAGATCATCAACTCAAACAAGCAATATTTGACAGACGAATATCAACAAATTTCTCAAAACTTTTCACAGAAGAAAAGCATGAAAGAAAGAATAGAAACGACAGACAGAACCCGTTTCTAAAACCATCCAAGTAACAAAAACACTGAAAGGAAGGAAAGGTGTGGGAGTCTATTTTCACTGACAACAAATAACCCGTTTCTTTGCTACAGACGAGTCTATTACGGAGAATACAAGTGCAGTGGACCTGGAGCTAACACGACAGGAAGAGTTTCATGGGCGAGAATGCTGACAGATGAGGAGGCTAAGCCGTTCCTAGGGACTTACTACATAGAGGGCGATACTTGGCTCCTAAGCCCTTGAATTTCTAGGAACATATGTAATCTCGCAAGAGAAAGTGAAGAAACTACTAAAAGCTTGCACATTTATTGTTCCTTCATGCGAAAGATCTTCACTTTGACATTTCTCTTTCTCTCGACCCTATTGAAAGAATTATGGCCGCAACTAAAACCAAGCTGACTCCTGACATAGTCAGAGAAGACAATCATAAACTGCTCTACTGTAGTTCTTTGCAGATGACCCTAGGGATTCCCAATGAAGGAACCCTAAGATAGCCGCCTCTGGTAAAATGCTCGCCCATAAGGTAACCCAACAGATATTCTAGATGTTTAAAACCAAGCAAGCAATTCCCCTACAGAATCATCACCACAATAGAGTTTCAGCACCATTAATTAAAAAAATAATATATTGAGATAAAAATTCGAAACATAGCAGGAGAGTACATAAATCGGGAAACATCAAGAAATGAAGAGTAGCACAGATGAGCTGTAATCTTTCTTATCCTTTTGCTTGTTTTGGGCCAAAGATAACCTGCGATTATTGCACTGATTACACAAAGCCCTAAAGTTCAACTACAAATCCAATGTATCAGAATGATCCGAAGAGTAACTTTTAGGCATATCAAAATGTAACGAACTCTTAGTTATTGAAAATGTACATAAGACCTCGCCTTCTCCCTATTGATAAGAACATTAATTCAGCATCCTGCCTTTTTCCCATACTCACAGAGCAATTCTTTTTTAGCATCACCGACTGTATGTCCACTGTGACATTGATATCCTTAGCAGGAATCCATCTGGAAATAAAGAAAAACTAGTCATAAGAAACCCATTCAGGAGAAACTCACATACAAATCATTCATCAACAATGAACAAGATGGAGAGTGGCTTGGTATCTTCTTTTCTGTAAGCAAGTACACTTGCGGGAAATCCCAAAAAACATCCAGTCTTAAAGTCGGTCTATTAATCATACGCACCTAAATTCATATCATACACATATATGCCCACTGAATTTTCAATTAACAAGGGAATTGCCATCAACAAAAGTGACATCTTACAGTCTTATCTCACCTATATTGTGTGATCTAGCATGCTATTTGTGGCAAGCTAGCCAGTGAACACAACATTAGTAATATCAGGGAACTTCTCCTTGATTGCTGCTTTGACCCCAGACCCAATGGACTCAGGTCCCATGTACTTTACAAGGCAGCCTCCAGCCTCAACAGACAACACCTCAACGCTTCCGCCATAATTTGCAATAGCCGGTCTCAATATGTCGAGATGGCGATCCACTGCCTGCATTTACCAAGTGTTGTCATGGCCAGCAAGTGAACTTTCCCCTGGTTTCGGACATCCATAATTTATTTTCCTTTATGTTGGCAAAGAACTTACCTCAGCAGTAGTCTCCCTCACTTCATCATCATATACCTGACGGATCTCTCTGACTGCATCACCAAATTTTTCCTTAAGCACCCTTTCAATTCCCATCTGCATGGTGGTGGTTGAACTGGGACAGCTCTCACATGCCCCTGAACAGACAATTCGGTTGAAGGGAATATTCAAATTTGTTTCAATGATAAGTCCTGAAGAAAGCTTACTTTGACATCACACATGCTTCAACACAGAAATCCACAGGCTCATTTAAGTGAAGCTTTAATTCTATGATCATCAATACTCAATTACTTCTCCACAGAATCAAATTAAATTACTTTTAGCACTCATTCAGTTCATCAGCATGGCAAGAGTAACGGCCCAATATTACATAGTGTAGCAATTCACATCTATGTGTTCCCATTACAGCGATGGGAAATACACATTTTGCTTATGCATTCTCAACGGCAGCAGTCAAGCTTCACCAGTAAGGCTTTATTTCGAAGAATCCAAACGCGGAATAACTAAAAGGCAAGTCTCCTCCTGCTTATGGTACAAAAGATAAAAAGAACACAAAGCAATGTTAAAGAAACATGGAACATTATATATCGGGCACAGCAAATCCTTAGAAACAGCCTAGGCAGAATCAGTTCCGAACATCCGAAAAACCTTTTCTTCTCTGCCTTCAGTATATAGACGAACTCTATTCTCTCCTCCCAACCCCCCCCCCCCCCCCCCCACCCAAAAAAAAAAATTCATGTTCACACCAATTTCCATAATGCTATGTTATTCGAGTTCAATTGCCCAGATTAAGGAATTTAACTGCAGGTAAAGACGGCAACAGAGACAAACTCATCATCCCAGTTCAAGTTATAATCAGAAGCTGAGCACAGTACTTGAGTTGCACAAAACCATAATCAATAGAGACAAAGAAATAAGGTGCCAATAGACAAGCTGTAGACACTCCTCTTCATCACTGTACGGATGAAAAATTGACCCGGCCCACAATTCGGTCCACGAAAGCAAATTTAACCAGTTCGCTATAATTCAAGAATAGCCAGAAGAAAAAACTGGGTCAATCACACTCTCACAAAATCCCTCAAGAAAGAACCTTGAAATCAGCAAAATTCGAAATTTCCGAACCCGATTAAACAAAGAGGAGCAACTCGCCACCAACCTTGGAGCCTGAGAGAAACGACACCATCTTCAACGGAGACAACGTCGACGTTCCCACCATCGGCAATCAAGTAAGGCCTCACGTCCTCGAGGACCAAGTCGACGTTCCCGGCCGTGAGCTCGAACTTCTGGGCAGAGTAAAGTCCCGTAGGAGGAGGAGGAGGAGAAGCAGCAGAGGAGGAGGAGGACCCAGCTGGTGCGCTCGAGCTCGAAGCTCTCAAGGACGTCTTCAATGGCGATTGTTTGCGAGATGAGAGTCTGGGTCGAGGAGGGAACGGAAGATGCGGCGCGGGGTTGTGGGATGTCGCCGGAATCGACGGACAGGGAGGTGGGATTCGGGGGAATTTGGCGCTCGCCAGGGACACCATTTCTTGGTGGTGGACGAAGGTGTGAGCTTGGGAATCGGGAGCTGGTAGAGACGAACCGAACTGGGACGTATCAAGGATTATTCTACAATCTGCTTTCTAACTCAATTCTTGTCGACGAACATGGAATTCATATATAATTGTATCAAACTTTACATAAAAATATAACTAAATTCTAAACTTTTCAGTGAATGCAAATAAGTTGCATATTTCCACCGAAATATCGAGTACTGAATCGATTAGTTAGTATAATCTAATTCTAACGAAATTGCGATACAAAAGATATGTAATTTAAAATTGTCTTATCGATAGCTTTTAAGGATGATTTAATTGTACCGTTCGAAAATAAAAAATGATCACTCGACTACACACAAGTAATTTTTTTAGATTTGATTGCATGTAGCACACAAGTTTTAAGATTATCGACGTACTTTCTCCTTGCGGTGCACATTTATCAAAAGGAAAGTAAGAAAGTTGATATGGCTAACGTTCGGCTCCAAGGACTTGATTGTATTTAACTCAAAATGTTGATGATTAATATTACGAAAGGCCTCAAACTCTTACATATGTGACGATTGCACCTCGTATCAATTTTTGAGTCACCAAAAATCTCAAATTGATATACGCGTGAGATATTTACTCTTCCTCAGCTTCCATCAATTTTACTATGACATTACTGAGCTGAATCACATAGGACAATAATTTATACGTATTATGGATTTATCAAAAACTAATTTTCATGCCACGAAAAGTTTCAAACTTATACAACTGTCAAAGATCAACTAGCTTTCACCCGATATCCTGTCAAGTTGTTGATATGGAAGTACACGTGATAAGTGACTCGTATGAGCTGAATGACACAAAACAATAATTGGTATTTATTATGGATTTATCAAAAACTAATTTTCATGCCACGAAAAGTTTCAAACTTACACAACTGTTACAGATCAACTAGCTTTCACCTGATATCCTGTCAAGTTATTGATATGGAAGCACACGTGATAAGTGACTCGTATGAGCTGAATGACACAAGACAATAATTGATATTTATTATGGATTTATCAAAAACTAATTTTCATGCCACGAAAAGTTTCAAACTTATACAACTGTCACAGATCAACTAGCTTTCACCCGATATCCTGTCAAGTTGTTGATATGGAAGCACACGTGATAAGTGACTCGTATGATGTGGAAATTCGGCATAAATGACTCTTTGACGACGTTATTGTGGCAACACGGATATGAAAATAAAAATCCGAATTGCCATTGCGAATTAGGATACAATTGAATTCGCTCTCTGAAAATCACCAAAATTGTCAAAATTAGAGATTATAGGGGATTTTTTTAAACGTCTGGGAGCTCTAGTTTGGATTGAAGCTACCGGAGATGGCAAGAATGGAGAGGAATCGATGTTTGCGGCTATTGAGAGGGTGCTCAATGGAGAATCTGAGAGACTATAGATTTTCGCTCGAGAACAAAAATTCTTTGAAAGTCCATTTTTCATGGTAGAGTTTACAAAAAGATGTGTCGCTAATGATTTGAATGCTCCACCAGAGCGAAAGCTAACGGAAAATGAATTTATGTCGATAGCAGTTTGACATTTTTGTGAAATAAAAATTAATTTGCGATAGATGTGCTGCTGCTATAGATTAATGAAAATAGACACAAATGGTTCATGAATTTCGAAGCGATATACAAGGTGCCCTTGAAATTTTAATTTATTCAATGTGACCCCTAAATCGTTAGTATATATGTTAAGCAAAATCCCTAAATTATGCAAACATTCAATGTCGTCCTTATGTTTATATGTTAATTCAAGTTAACATAGTTAATGCGACTTTCAATTTGTTAAGTTTGAACCGTAGATAATACGGAAATTATCCAACTACGATATACATATCGAATCGGAATATAAAAATGAATGATTATGGATATATTTAACTTTCTAGTCGCATTTTTTCTTTTTTTAAATAGATAAATTAAAATGTTGACATATCGACTCATCATTTTTAAAATTTCAAACTCAGTATATAATGATAAATTCACATCACCAAAGAAGGTGTGATTTGTCGTTTTAGCAAATCATATTAAATATTTAATATTAATTTAAATATCATCTCGAATAAATGTAAAAATCCAAAATCACGTTGTATATTACCTCAAAGTTCAAAATCGTGTCAATTTTTTGTTGAAGATTTTTTGGAGGGACTAGTATATCAATCTATTTTGTACAGCGTCAAAAACCCAATCCTACCTCCCGCCAGTCACTTTCTCCATACATGCTCATTTTCGCCGCCACTGTGCGGCCTCCGGCGGCGATCTTCGGTGTCACCCGCTCTCGCTCCGCCTGACCTCGCTCCTCTTGCAAGTCGGATCTCTCGCCTCGGTACACTCTCTGTCTCGTCTCTGCAAATGCGTAAGGCCATCCATGTACTCCTTTTCGTTTCTCTCTCCATTTCGATCAAGTTTATTCACGCATTAGCTCTTTGGTAGGTGTCGACTCGTCACCGAAGTCAGCGTGCTCGGAGAGTTCGCTCATCGGTCGTTTGTTTTCTCCTGTTCCTCTTCTTCATTTTTAGCTCCATTTCACGCTGTCTTTCAGTAGCTAGAGCTGCTAGGGTTTCCCCTGTGCTGGAGATATGAAGGTTTTCAAATGTAGACGCGAAAAACTGGCCCTTTCGAAAGGCTCGGTAGTGGAGGTTGCGCGCAGTGACGGTGGCTCGAGAGGTGCGTGGTACGCGGCCAAAATTGTGGATGTGGAGTCACCACGGAAGCAATCTGGCAAGTTGAGTAAGATTCAGAAGGTTTTGGTGGAGTATGAGCAGTTGGTGAGTGAAGGTGAGTCTGAGCCTTTGGTTGAATCAGTAGAGACTCGGCATTTAAGGCCACTTCCTCCATTGCGCGAGAATAAGCAATGCAGCTTCCAGTTGGGTGACTCAGTCGAAGCAAAGTGGAGAAATGGATGGTGGCGTGGGTTTGTGAAGATGGTTTTGGAGGACTCGAGGTATTGCGTTTGTATTGATGGTAGAACGGTTGACGACGTGTTTGAGAGCAGTGATTTACGGGAGCATTGGAGCTGGATCAAAGGCAGATGGTATCCCACCGAGAAGAAGAAGGAGCAGGTATACAATCCACTCTTGGCTTCTCTGTGCTGAACAATGAGGGTTGGAGCTTTTTGATTTTCTCAAGTGGAATTGGTTGGTGCAGTGGGTACTTGGATGGTTTCCTTTTGTGATTTTTCATGCAGTTACAGCACAAAGCTCTCTTTGGTTTTACTAATTCTAAATGAAATAGGAGGGGTGGGAGGGTTTTGATTTTATCAAGTGAATTGGTGGGTTCTTGATATTGGAGTATGCAATCCCCTATTTAGTAGTTTTTTTTTTTTCATTTGCTGTATTGATTTTTGCATCAGGACCATAATTTGTATTAAAGCCACTTTGTGTGTGTGGATTACTCTTCCTTCTCTTTTATGCATTAAGAGTGCTCAATTGTGACAGTAGAAGTACCAATACGAATAAAGTAGCTGTCTGTGAGTACACGCTATGGCAATTTGATGGTGAGTGTTATTCATGATCTGTGCTGTTTTGTGATGATCTCTTCGTGGTGTCTTTTGTTATAATTTCTCCTGATGTTGACTTCTAGAATTGTTTGATTTGATATTTTCTTAGAAATCTCGAATTTTGGAGTGTGTGAATTTTGCAGTTTGTCTTATTGAATCTTTAAATGCTTTGTTGTATCTATGTTTCTGTCAATTTATCATGCCTTTCTTTTGACCGCCTTTCTACTTGTTTATGACTCGAAGTTCTAGTATTACTTCCCAAAATGAGGCTGTTAAGAATGCATTTAACTCACAAAGAGAATGGTTATCTAAAAGTTCATGTGATTGTACTATCGTAGTCTTTGCCCTTAATGCTCTAGTAGATACTCTCAGATCTTTCCTCATTATGTTTTGGCTGAGCTTAAGCAGCAATAGCTCTTACAGGCTAGGATTAAGGTGATTGAATATTCTTATTGAACATGGAAGAGGTTGGCTAAATCCCCTTCCTGCATCATCTCTTTATACCCCCTCCCTTGGTTAGGACGAACTTTCAGCTTCCATGTCTACTTACTCATGGCACCATCAGATTGTCCGTTTGCTGTTACTTGTTTGCTACATGCAAAAAATGATTTAATTTTGTGTGCTTGACTCAGCTATCCCCTGCTGCATGCACTACTTGTAGTATCTGCAAATTCATATGAACCGAATGGAACCGCATGTATCGATGGCTTGCAGAAGAGGAGATAGTAACAAATGATGCAATTACAGTGGAGGAGTGTTGTATCAATTGCGTTCAAATACTTTGCCTTCAGTGGTTTCTTCTGTTTGTTTTTGTGTATTTTTCCTTGAATAGACAGCAGTTTTCGGCTTTGTGACTTGGCAATTTCTCTTGAAGATTGGTTGTCTTACGAGTTCAATAGATGCAGACTGGAAGTAAATGATTGTTTATGCATTAGACGTCAAAATTTTGAGATTTTATAGTTTCTATGCTGGAAGAGTTGATTTTATCATGAATGGGATTGGAAGATTCAATTTATTTTTGTGTTACTTCTTGATTTTAGGAAGCTCCTTCGACGTTAGATGATCAAGGGCCATTAGAAGAATCATGTTTTACTAAGAATATGCCTAAGTTTGGAACAGAACTTGAACTTCCAGATGTTTTGGAGGACAGCATGGAAGTGAAAGCTATTGTTTCCTCATATCCAGCAAAGAATACGGAGGCGCAGCCACTTCCACGGACTTTGAAGACTCCCTATGAATTGCGACCTGCTAGAAAGATAAAGCGAGGAGCCTTGATTGGAAATGCAGCAAGTCGACGACTTCTGAAGAAACTAAGTGAAGGCACTGTAAAGGTGCCGTCAGTTTTAGCAGATCAGGTGAGAGAGCTTTTTAAGGACGCATCAAGATTGCTAAATCGTACAGCCAAGTTTAAAAAAGGAATCTCCGGTAGTGGAAGGTTAAAGAAAATCATAACTGTTGATGATTATTCTGTTAAGAGTGTTGCTGGAATGGTGCACTGGATTTCTCTTGTGATCCTCCTTAACTTTTTCCTGTCTTGATATATAAGCATATGCTCTTATAGAAAGAAACTTGACAATATTGATTTGGATACATTTCCAAGTGAGATTTGCTTCTGTGGATGTTTTTTTTGGTGTGATGCTTCTGTGGATGTTCTGATCTATCATTTTGGAGAAAGATGATGCAGGTTGTTCTTACTCCAGAGAATAGCACATATCAAATTATCGGGTCTATGCAAGTGTTGTGGTTGCATATATTGGATTCTGCATGCTGTTTGTGTGAAAATACACATCTTGGGAAGAAGTAGATGCTGAATACCATATGTTGAAGTTGTTGTTGTTGTCCCACATCGCTTATGAATGAGTATTGTATGCTCTTTATATTCATGTGGTTTCCCTCCACCTAATAGCTTAAGCTTTTGGGTTGGACTTTCTAACATGGTATCAGAGCCAGTGTTATTTCCTTCCGCGTATGTGGGCCCACCCCACCATTATTTAATTTCCACGTGCAGGTTGCTTGCATGTGAGTGGGGGTGTTGAAGTTGTTGTTGTTGTCCCACATCGCTTGTGAATGAGTATTGTATGCTATTTATATTCATGTGGTCTCCCTCCACCTAATAGCTTAAGCTTTTGGGTTGGACTTTCTAACACCATAGAAGGGTCATTCAAAAGCGGGCTAGCTTTTGGAGTTTTGTTAAGCTTGACAGTCTTGATTGGGCCATTTTTTGTTTTCTTCTTCTCCCTGTTCTATTATAGAAACATAATTCAGACTGATTTCTGTCAAGTGGGTTCTATTTGTTTATTGAGAAAAACCTAAAACATGGATATTTGCAGCTAGGTTAGTACAATAGTTAGTTATTAAAATGATGCCTCTGTGAGCTCTGGTATCCTGGGGGCTTCAAATGACATTGAGCATTAGGCTTTTACATGGGTGTTTTGTCATTTGTATGGTTAATGATATATTTTTAATCAGCTTCAAGGTACACGTCTTATAAAAACTATCATGAGACTTTTAGAAAAGGGTAAGCTGAAAGTTTTAGTGGTATCTATTCTTCAAATTGTCGTTTTAACGTGATGTGCAGGAAAATGAGAAACAGAAACTAGTGGAATTCAATGACACTATAAAGTATCCTCTTCGAAAAAGGGGGAAGTTTGCTATCTCTAAAGCTAAATACATGAACACACACAAACCAGGTATATGATGTTAAAGCATAAGTTACAGTATTATTAGCATAAATTTTTATCTTAGCAGAAGTTTTACTCATGTATTTGCAGGTAAGGAGGACAATGCTGGAAGTGCTATCAAGAGAGTTGTTCAAACTTTAATGCAACAAGATGGTTTTCCACGCTTGAGTTGCGTCCTAGGGTTGCAAGCTGAAGGAAAGAGAACATTTATGTTTGCAGATTCGGGTCAGCTTCCTAACAAAGAGTTGGTGAGGCTCCTCCACATGTTAAATAAGGGTGCAATATATTTCCCAATGATGCTCTTTGGAGAAAACAAGAAAGTGATAGAGGAGAAGAAACAAGAGGAAGGGATAACAATGGGCCTCCTTTGATGCAGATACAGATGGAAGAATTAAGCTTCAACATTTTCATAGATACGGGGAACTAAAAATCCCTTATGTCATGAGTTCATCACTTGTCAATTGTGTTAGAACCGAGCTTTACATTCATAAAAGCCCACTGATCTTATTTAAGCTCTAATTCTTTCATAGATGTGGGGAACTCAACGTCCCTTATGTGATGCATTTAGTGACTGTCAATTTTGTAGAACCCAGCTTTTCATTCATAAAAGCACACTGATATTATTTGAGATAGCTATGACTCAACTCGGTCCCACAACGTAGACTCTGTTAACTATTAATCTCTAAGGAAAAGCTCCTTGTTATTAGCTTGGCGTGCCCAGTTAGAGAGGCTAACAGGGTGCTCTTCAGGACTTTGTTGTCCCTCTTACATGATACTTTATGGTAGTCTTGCAGGTGAAGTCCTGATACCTGTTGCTCCTTGTGCAGGGTAAAAATGAGCAGAATTGCAATGGAAAGAGTCATAAAAGGAAGAGGAGCAAGCCACAGAAGTTGGTGGTCGTGAGACCTGAGGCTCCAGAGACAGGTGCTCAATGACACTAACTCCATCAAAACAGTGTAACAAACAAAACAATTGAGACCGTTGACAGACCCCCTCCCGCCAGCCTACTACTTGATGCATTAATACTCCAGGACCAGATACTTTATGAAAGATAAAACATGAAGGTTTAAGAGCGTTTCTCTTGGGGAAGTAAAAATGCAAAGAGAGTAGGGATGAGAGGAGTAAATGAAGAGATAGACACGGTTCTGTTCTCTCTTTTTTTTTTAAATAAATAAATTAAAAGGAATGGGAAGTGGAAAGATAGTTTATATGGAAATAAATTGGAGTAAAACATTGATACTTATTGTCATACCCTTCCGGTATGTAACTATGCAAGCATATATGTCCTTTCTGTCAATTTAGATTACAGTACAATACCAACATCGGAAAATAGAGGTAAAAATAGCAGTTGCTCAACTATCCTTATTCGGAGGAAACAGAAGTGGCAGGCTCAATTGGCAATTTTCCTGTCCAATCCTCTCTTCCACTTTGCCCTCAATCCCAAGAGTGAAGTTAATTTACCCATCAACTCCTTCCAAAGAACGAATTCTTTTCCCCTCACTTTTCATATGCTGCCAAACATGCTTTAAAAGATTCAATCAGTGTATGCTCCTAGCAGTGTTCCACAGAAGCATATAAGTATGTCTGATGTAGGCATGGAGCACAATGTAACCAGCGTTGTGGTTGGTGAACCAATTTCAACGGATTATGCTACCTGGAAAGTTAAACCACCTTCAAGCTTGGGAGCACATCATTCAGGTAGGGCGACAATGTCCAGAGCATATTGAAGTAACTCACATGTCTATATTTGCTGGCCAAGTGAATTGGGTTCAGTTGCATTAGCAAACAGTAGATTTTCTTAGCTGCCACATCAATAAGGAAGAATTGAACTTTCAATCAGCTAGGGGTGTGAATCCTTTTGACTACTTGGTGGAAATGGTGGGTTACTTTGCAAAGCTGCCCAGACACTTTTTGCATTTTACTTGGGAAAAAAAAAACTTGGCAATTTTTGATAGCTTGTTATGTGTGGATGCAGAAAAACATAAATATATGCTCCCTCCTGAGAAAGCAAGTTACATATGCATGAGCAATGTCAATGCACATTGCTTCATCTTTCTTACAGATCACAAATGGTTAATTTTTCAGTAGAAGAATGTATTGGATGGTCACAGATGACAGCGTCCAAATTCATCAGTACCCTGAGAGATTCTCAATTTGGTGCTATAGTTGTGGATTGAGATCTCTGTTATTATATTCCAGGTGGTGCAGATGCATCCAAAAGGGAAGGAGCCAATGGTTCTGGGAATTTTGAGAAAAAGAATGACCTATGCAATGCTGAGACATCCAACACTAACGAAGATCAACCTCTATCAACATGGTCTGATGGAATGCACACACCGACATGCATTGAGGGATCAAGTAAGTTAACTTTAGGAGGCTATGGGCCCAACTCAATTGTGTCAATCTTTTTGTATCATTTAAGGCAAAAGAAAAGAGTAATTAATGTCGCGAACTGTTGTTTTTTCGTATTGATATCGTGAAACCTGCATGACTGCCATCTTAGGTGAGAGCATGTCTGGCGAGTGTAGATGCTTATTTGTGAAAACCTCGCCTGTTTGGAAGATGATTGAATCGATGGAAATATTCCAAACGACGCCACAAAATCCACATTTTAGTCCTCTTCGGGCATGTAGAGAAGGATATCGTGAAGGAGCAGCTATTGGCATTACGGCAACTTTTGCATCTTTGACCGACAAAATATCAAACCTGCTATTTGATGACCCGAGATGCCGTTTTGATAGCTGCTTGGAGACTCTTTGTGACATGGAAAAACATGGATTTGAGGTTACTCCTATGCGGAGGCGCGTGAATTTGTTGCTAGCAATTAAAGAGAAGCAGGAACAGCTTCACGATAGATTAAAGGATGTTGAACTTGAAATTGCTGACAAGGAACGCAAGGAGAGAGAAATTAGTGAAGAGATGGAAGAAATTGATAAGAAGATGACCGAGTTGCGAGAAAAATATGCAGCACTGAAGTCAGAAAAGGCGAGAAAAGATGTTGAGATCGCCCAGTTGAGGATGAGCTTGAAAGACAACGACGAACAAATTTTGAGCGTGCGGCTTGAGTTTGAAAAGTTGGCTGCTCTTCTCCCTTGGAAATCTAAGTGATTGTCAAGATCTTGAGGTTTGTTGTCTTTGGTTTCCTAACTGTTCGTTCATGATAGAATTTTGTACTATTTGCTTGGAGCATTTGCCTACTCAAAGATCATCGCTCTACTTTTTTTGGTCGAATGTTCATAGCTCTACCTAGACTAGTTTTTTTTTTTTGGTCAGACTACTTAAGAGTAGTTGATAATGCATTTATATTCCTCTCTATCCAGTAGATTAGACCCTTGTTACCTTTTCCGATCGACTTTAATCTTACTTCAAGATTAGAAATATTTACATATGATGTATGCCATCGAAATGCAAATGTTGTTTCATGTGGCCTGATTGGTCCTTCACCAGAGATTCTGCCTGATTTTGAGCCATTAAACACCACTTCAAAATGCCGGGAGAAATGGAGTTGAAGTAAATCTGGATCGTTACCTGATTTGCGGCGAAAACTAACATTTTCCCACGTGGATTGAGCTTGATTCTTATACCTCCTGTTTAGTGGAAGCCTAGCTAGCATTAAGTGTTGAATGTGATCGTCTGGGGGGAGTTGTGGTCGATGTGATATTGATCCCCCATATGCAAAAGTTGCCAATCTCAACTTTCTTCACATCCGCGCAGACTCTCCTCCTGATATACTGTAATTCGTGGCCATTTGGTCGATTAGTTTACGATGAACACGGGCCGGTTCAATTAGGTGAAACTCCAACTTGATTGTTGCCAATAGCAGCACCAAGTTGCTGAATCTTGATTGAGAGCATTTGACTGTGTATAGAGAGCATGATATTCGAGTGTAAGAAAACGGCAACGTATACAAAGTGAGATGCTGGGAGATAGAAAGTAACCAATAACACTACTCGCCAACCTAATCCCAAACATATCCATGAACTTTACAAGGTTACGTCAAGCTCGTCCTTCTGTCAGGAGTTCTATTCCGAACCTGGAGCATTTAAGCAGTTAATCGGCCATAGAAATGCTCAAATCATCAGCAGTCACTTGATGACATGCATCCTATGGTTTCTGTCCAGCCATGAGAAATTTGCATATGATTGACGACATGCCGTTTCACATGAAAATAATCTTCTATTCTGATTCCTTTTCTCCTGATCACGGAAAAGGTATATGGTTTGAGGTTGTGGCGGTATATCCTCACCGAACAAAAATGCATCAGAAACAAGAGGATAAGTTCTCGGAACTGTCGGGACATGTATGCTTGTGCGTTCAGCAACATTATAGTGGTTTAAATCCTGTCGCGATATAATTGTTGTAACGACGGATATTGAAAACCTTCGCTAACACCTCCTTAATGTGACAGATTAGGTGTCCGTCGGGATACTAAACGGCGTCTCTTTGTCGTGAAGGATTAGACAGAGCTCTAGTGAATCTGGAATGGAGAGTTGTTTTCCCCACAGCAAAGTACCTGTGCACTAGGCTCAGATCACTATCCTTTAATTCCAAGCAATCTCCCTAGAGGATGAGGATTCTCGGTAGAAGGCTTAACCCAGCCCCATCAGCAGAAAAGTTTTTAAGTTATCAGATGCACTGGTGAAGTGGAGCAAGCGCGCACACATAAAACTTTGGAGACAAGAAGAAATGTACCGAGGATGCGATCCAGAATTTATTGGCTGAAATGGGTAGGGATGAGAACATAAAATTCTTTCATGCGACTCCAGTTCAACCAGGACACGGAAATCGATTTCTGAAAATCAATGAGCTGATAACCCAACGTACCTAAAAAAAAAAAAGGACCAACAGGTTTTGTAGAATCTCTACTGCTCATAAAGGTACTGCAGCTTCCATCCAGCTCTTGGGAGGACATGAGCAGGTCTCTCAGACAGCAAGTGTTGAAAATATGCCTCGAATTTGAGCCCGAAGCGAAAATTTGAATTTCGAAAAGCGATTCGATGACGACAGAAGAAGCTAAAGCGAAAATTGACAAATTTGAGGGGAATGACTTTGGTTTCTGGAAGATACAGATAGAAGATTGTTTATATCAAATGAAGCTGCACAAGCCCCTGTCTGGGAAGAAACCAGAAACGATGAAGCAATTCGATCGAGAATTGCTGGATAGACGAGCGATGGGTGTTATTCGGCTGACGTTGGCTCGCAACGTTGCGTTTAATATTGTCAAAGAGAAGACCACTGCGGGTTTGATGAAAGCCCTGTCGGACATGTACAAGAAGCCCTCTGCGATCAACAATGTCTATTTGATGCGACGTCTGTTTAACTTGAAGATGAGCGAAGGTATATCTATTACTAATCATATCAATGAATTCAATGTGATCGTTAGTCAATTGAGTTCAGTTGAGATTGACTTTGAAGATGAGGTACGTGCTTTGATTCTATTATCCTCATTGCCTGATAGTTGGAATACTACTGTTACTGCTGTTAGCAATTCTTCTGGGTCGATTTGATGGGATTCGAGATTTAATTCTGAGTGAGGATATCCGTAAAAGAGAATCTGACGAATCTATATCTACTGCTTTAGTATGTGAAATAAGAAGAGCTAGTACTCGTGTTAGCAGAAGTAGTATGAACATGAATAGACGTAGTCAGTCTAGGATTGGCGGTGATGTCTGTTGGAATTGTGGCAAGAGAGGACATCTCAGAAGAAATTGTTTTAAGCTGAAAAACGAAAGGGCTAAGGGAATTGGAGTTGAATCTGCGGATGATGTTGTAGCTGTAGCTGAAAATTCTGATGGTGTCGATTGTATCTTGTCTGTCACTGAGAATTCGTCGTTTGGCGAATGGATTATGGATTCTGGTTGTTCTTTTCATACTACATCAAACAGGAACTGGTTTACTTCTTATCAATGCATGGATAATAGTAAAGTGCAGTTGGGAAACAACATTGAATGCGATGTTATAGGTATTGGTGATGTTAAAATCAGAATGCATGATGGTATTGTGAGGACATTGACTGGAGTGCGACATGTTCCAGAATTGAAAAAGAACTTAATTTCCTTGGGTGCTCTAGATTCAGTTGGATGCAGGTATTCTTCTCGAGGTGGAGTCCTGAAGATTGTTCGAGGTGCCCTGGTGATAATGAAAGGAATTAAATATGGCGGCCTGTATGAACTTCAAGGTGAGACATTGATAAGTTTCGTTCCTGAGACGTTGACATCTGTTCGAGAGTCTAACGGCTACTTGAGAAAGGCCTGGGTGTTTGTGCGGAAACACATGTTTGATGCTGTTGTCAGGAATACGCAGTCGAGAGCTTTGATCGGAATGGAGACTAGTAAGTTGATCAAGCATGTGCGAACTGACAGTAACATGGAGTCCTGCTCGAAGCTGGTAAATAAATTTTGCATGAAAAAGAGCATAGTGAAACACCGCACTAGTGCTAGTAAACCACAACAGTTTGCAGAATTGAAGAGCAAAGCATTACTAGAGATAGCCTGTAAAAGGATCTCTAGTGCTGGTACGGCTGGGAGAAATCCAACGGATGCGCTTAATATGGCGAGCTACCTGGTGAATAGATCCCCATCGACTGCAATTGGATATCGGACTCCCGAAGAAGTGTGGTCAGGTAATGTTGCTGATGATTCTATTTTTAGAATGTCTAGTTGCCCATGTTATTATCGAGTAAGTGATGATAAGCTCGATGTGGAGGCAAAGTGCATATTCCATGGCTATGTACGAGGTGAGCGGGGCTATCGATTGTGGTGCCCGAGTATAAATTTACCTGTTTGTAGTAGAGAAGTTACCTTTGACGAGTCTCTAGTAATTCAGGTTAGGAGTGATTATGGCAGTGTTCATACGGATCTAGACGGTGTTCAGCTTGAGGTGGAGTTGCAACCAGAAACTCCTGAGGCATCAAGTACTAGAGTGGTTACCGACACAGTTGATGCTTGTAGCGAGGTGGAGCCTATAAAGCCAACAGTTACTGTAACTACTGATATTGACAAGGTACGTATTCAATCTCCTGACAGATGTGGATACAACGGTGGTTTTGTTTTATTTGTGATTAAGGAGCTTGTATCAGATAGTTCTTGTGGAGAAGTTAAAGGTGCATGTTCAGTTGGTGTTTTGATGAGGCCCTCGGTTCTGGCGAAGTTCAAGCGCGACTTGGACTTGGATGATGTCTATGGCGGTTGAGCCCATCGGGGTTGTTGAGAGAGTAGCATATGATATTCAGATTATCGGCGAAGAAATTATAACTTAGCTCAAACGTCGAGTCAAGGTGGAGATTGTTGAAAATATGCCTTGAATTTGAGCCCGAAGCGAAAATCTGAATTTCGAAAAAGAGATATATCTTGATCTTGAAAATAAAGATAAGATTTGTTTTGAATATTGTGGAAATCTATCTCGACGAAGACAGTGTTATATTTCCTCTTCGGTATCACGATCAAGAATAATATTCTATTGGAACTAGATGAACTTTCACGTGAGATAAGGACGAAACAAGAAAGTTAACCATGGACTTTGGATCATTGAAAGAGAAGACCGAATTTTGGATATGAAAAAAACGTATCTTGTTGAAGTCTGCAAAGGAAAGGCAATAAAAGAACAAAAAGGGAAAGTGATGACCTTGACCATACTTTATTACCTTGGAGTCCCACGTCTGCAGGTTTCTTTTACTTTTGGCTATATATATGCGCATGAGAGATGAAGTAAAAGGGCGTGGGTTCCAGTGGTTTTGCCCATGCGTAACCTTGAAGCACCGAGACCATTCGAATGCTTGATGAGCCCACCTTGCAAAAGGAAGTCTTGAAGGGCCGTTTTATGAGCGAGCGCTTGGTATTGGGTCTTTGTTTGTTCGCGAAATTACATCAAGAGTTCAAGTGTCGAAGCCGATTAAATCTTGAGGTTAGATTTGTGTTTTAATTCTTTTGCGAGATTAAAAGACTATTTCGCTAGGAATTGGAGATTAAATACTATGTGCGTTCTTGGATGTAATTGGAGCTGTGAAACACCAAGAGTGTGTTTGTGTGATTCGAGTGATCAGTAATTTCTGTGTATCACTCGTTCTATAGTGAATTCGTTGCTGCTCTCCCCGTGGACGTATGTCTTTACGACCGAACCACGTATATCTGGTGTCCGATTTATTTTGCTCGTTCTGCCTATTTTATCGATCGATCGCTTATTCCGCGCAACAGCAAGTGATGGTCTACATGGACTCTTTTTATCAACACAACGGGTCGGTGCTCGAAGACAAATTCAACGTAATATATTGGCGTACGACTGCGAGAAGTCATTCATCAACCGAGAGTTTGAAGGAGGAAGAGGAAAATGTAAAACAGACTTCGAAATCAGATACGAAGAAAGCCCCGGGACCGAGTAGAATGGGATTTCTTAAAGGCTTTGTTCGAAGAAAAATGGGGTTCTGCAATGGCGAGCCCTGTCCCTTACTTTCGACTTACAAGGAGACCCACTTTCCCGGTATCTCTTGATTTCATTTGCAAACGTTCTGCCAATACTTGACATTTACCAAAGCTGTGATCGGAGGCTCCATCGAAGGAATCAAATTGCAGCCTCACTGTCCTGCACCGTCCCATCTAACCGTTGGCTAACGTCCACTGTTTCCTGCCATTCTTAAACAAGAAGTTGTGCTCATGTCATTTTCATAAATATCGTACGAAAACATCTTTAACTTCCTTAACTCCTGTCGATGATTATGACTTTGTCAATGCGACGATGAAGAGGCTATCACTGGTTCAGAAATGGATGTGATGACGATGCTGATGCACCCTTTTCCAGTAAATGGCATTCACTTTCACTACGCCTCTCCATCCTGTGTGGTTGCTTTGTCATTGTCCATGCATTAACGTTGGACTCGACTTGATTTCTTCTTTCCTTTTTTTTTTTTTGTCCCTGTTGAGTTCGAACAACAAGCTACATAAATCACAGCACGGTAGAACATTGCATCCATCTTAGTAAAATGAGACAGTCCGGTGCTTGCGAAATCTCGAACACTCCGTCGACAAAAAAATGAAATTAAAAGAACAATGTGTGCACAAGAAAATGACCACGATGTGCTTGTTCGACATAAACACAACGGGTTCCTAGAAATTCTTAAGATATGGGGACACCCTATCTCGTCCTTTACTCTCATTGTCACACTGATTCCATTCCATTCAACTGATTCGAGAGGATCATGACAATGATTGATCATCCTTGGTTGATTGAATAATAATGAGGATTAGGTGGGGAAGTTTATGTGTGGGGTAAAGCAACACCCCTAGTTTTTTTAAAAAAAAATTAGCTAGCAGCTGAATGCTAATTAATTATCGGAATAAGTGCATTTGAAATCCTAGAGCTTGTCAAGATAGTGCACTCGAGTCCTAAAACTTTCAAATAATATAATCAAGCTATAAAACTTGCTAAATTAGTGTAATCAAATCCATTTGTTAACTTCATTATGTAAAGTGATGACATGATTTATTATTATTATTATTATTCTCTCACTCCTACACAACGTCGACTTTTCTAAAACATGAAATATAAGGTTATAGCGTCATTTTTCTCCAAGTCCTAATTTTTTAACCTTCCTGAGCACGTATACTAAAAGAGTGACATGGGGTATTCTATATGCTGGAGATGTTATTAATGCATGCGGTCTTCTGAAAAAGAGTGTATACGCCCAACTGATGCGAACGACTCTTTCATCTCAGCAAGTTATGGGCAAAATCAAATATGACAGGAAAAGAAGACTTTGCTGAGATTCACACATTGTCCTCCTTGCTGACAGAAGAGTTCCGGGCAGTTCATCCATCATCTCTGTAAGGTCTGAATGCGGTGCCTTGGTGAACAAAACGATGTCGTCTGCACATAGAAAATGTGTGATTTGCAGGCTATTGCTTCCTGCTTTAATGCCATGGATCTCCCTGGCATGTTCAGCATGAGAAGGAGCGCGAGATAACACTTCCGTGCTCACGATAAATAGGTAAAGAGAGAGTTGATCTCCTTGCCGGAAGCTCATAGAGTCTCTGCGATCAAGACCCAAAGCTCATACAATGTCTAGTAGAATGAGTGGCCATTGCATGCAATCACAAGCTTTCAGCATTATCCAGCTCAACTCCCGCCCGATCTTTCCTTCCACGGCTCCTATCCATTTTCGCGAGACAGTACAGAGGTCATGGTAACATGTTAGGCTGTCGTCCATCTCCATCTCCCAGGGCACAAGAGCAGCTTGGGTATCCGGAACAAGATCAGGCAAAGAGCAATTTCAGAACTGCTAGAATCATAAATCCTGATGAAATTACTTGTCGAAAAACTGAAAAATCCCGAGGAGTTCGTCTGTAGACATTCGGTGTGGTCCGGACTTGAGTGTTCCACTGGGAATGCCTGATGTCTTTCTATACTGGTCGTGACCATAACTAGTGGCAAATGGTCCACGAAGTTCCTTCAAAGGAAAAGGCAGATGAGTGTAGGACCAGGAGAGGGACTTCACACGCTTGAGCTCTCTAAAAAATGCTTTGCATTAAAGGAACCAGCTAGGACATCAGAGGGTTGAAGGGAAGAGACAGCTATTGTTTCAATTATAAAGGGAGAGGGTGAAATTAAGCTCATGTAAAATAGTCACTTTATTTTTTGTTGTGAATGTCTGTCCTACGAATAAAGAGTTAGTAACGCTCCTATATCATAAATATATCGTGAGGAAATTGTCCAAAAAGTCCTAAATCTATCGTGCGGCTGTCAATTCAGTCTCGAATCTTTCAATTGTGCTAACTGAGTTCGGAACCTTTTGATGATTTGTCAATTCAGTCTCAAACCTTTCGATTGTCTCGATTCGGTCCTGAACTTTTCGACGATTTTCCCAATTAAGTCATTTCGGCTAGTCATCCAAACAAGGATCATGACTAACCCTGGCAAATATTCAAAAGGGCTAAACCGACACAAATTGAAAGGTCCGGGACTAAATTGGCAAATCGCCAATAAGCGGTTTAGGACGACATTTGGCACAATTGAAAGGCTCAAGATCGGACTAATCGTCGTGCAACGGGTTTAGGATTTTTTGGACAATTATCTCAATTAATATGAGAGGTTTAGCGTCTCGTCACTGGACCCGCTTTCTTCTTTTCCACTTCTTTATTCCTTCATCTTCCTGTCATTCTCAGCCATATATTGGGCCAAATTGGGGCGGGCGGGGCGCGGGGGGTTGCGGAGTTGGGGGTTGGCGACCTCATCGCAGGGAAAAGGACAGAGAGAGAGAGAGAGAGAGAGAGAGAGAGGATCGAATTAAAGTGCGACGTTAGATGATTGAATGCACGCAACTCACACATCTCATTTCTCTCGATGAATTGCGACCCTTATAACAGTAGGATGTGCCGGTGCTTTCGCCCAAAGGCACGGGTCAGAGATAGAATTTCCGACGGACACCACATGTTTCCTTTCCAAACAAGTTCTGTCGATCGAGAGCGAAAACCGACCAAACAAGTTTTCAGGTTTTCTTGAAAAAAGTTTGTGGCCGATGAGAGGACCGCTACTCTCGCCGCAGGACGAGCGTGGGGATCACCTCCCTTAAAGGCAGGTGACTTACCTCCATTCCCGCCCTCCATAAAACTTTCCCCCTCTATAAAAAGGGAAATTGAGGGTGGGGATCCCTACCTTAGTTGTACTAATTAACGCAGGGGATCCAAATCTGCAGGATGCGGATAGTCGCTTCGTCATTTCCCTGTAATATATTCACACCATGCCTAAATTATCTATAACTTTCTTTTTTCTAAAATCGACGTTTGATAGGTAGAAACCAAAAAAAAAAAAAATCTTTAAAAATATAAAACCTTCATGGAATTGAATAATCTAATTAATGCACCTATATGCACCGTAACAGGATCTGGGGTGACATGATTGATCCGGATCATCCAAATAAAAAATAAACGGCCCGAATAAATTCACATCACTTTTTTAAAATTTTTAACATTTCAAGCCAAAAAATTTCCATCCCTTAAAAAAAGTGATGTGGATTGATCTATATCGTCCATTTTGATTTAGACAGCCCGGATCAATCAATGACACCCCTACCTTTATGGTGGGGGATCCAAATCTGCTCCGGCCCTTTTTCTTTCTATTTTGGAAAAAAAAAAGAAATTAATGATGTCATGGTACAACGTTAATGTATAATCTTATTTGGATTAGACTAATGGGTCACGGATTAACCTCGAATCGAGCTTCACATCGTCACTTCATTAACTATTCTAGTCCAAACGGGACCTTGTTAACGAATGCCGAGAGACTTGTTAAAAGTCGACTAACAGCATGTCTTCTATGCACAGATATTGAGTCGGAGGTTTCGAGTTCAAATCTTTCAAAACTTCTTATTGGACCCTCTAAACGTATGTTTCAACTCTTTATTTTTAAGATAAAGTTCCGTTTACGCGTTAGTCGGAGTTTTAAATTACTTTCATCTGGCAATTTGAATTTTCAAGATAATCGGCAGTAATTCCGCAAAATTTTCACGTGATTCTCGTTAGTGCATCAAAATGCAGTGCTGCTTAGGACATGCCTAGCGATAATCTTCAAAGCGTTTGCCATCGCGACTCTTCTTAAGGAAGAATTTGCCCATGTAACATTACTTTGAAACATCAATCATCCTTCTTAATTTATATGCGGCTAGTCTTTCTCTACCTTTTCAAATCTCGAGCAATATATCCTTGGCCAGCACTCTAGCATTATTCTAACTTTACCATGTACAAATCAGAGAGTTTATCGTTCCCACAAATGCTCAACGATCGGATTTTCGGGATCATTGGCCGTTGGATCGCCAGAGAATTAATCACGATCGTCCATTTGAAAAATTTTAACGCATTTGCGAGGTACAATATTTAGTGCGAAAAAAAAAAAAACAACAGCAGCAACAACAACTTGGTTATACGAAATTTTCGGCCGGGTGGATGGATCGATCTCCTGAAAACCCCATGCATTATCTCTTTCCGAAGTTTCGAACGAAATCTTCTTTTTAACAGTATGTATCTTTGTCTAATTCAACACTGCAATGTGCTTTGCAGAGATCTTCTTACATGTTCATACGCAAAAACATAAGTTGTGCAATAAATAAAGAGAGAGCGGCATCTCACCGGCTCCAACCAACTCATTAAATCACCATCTGGCCATACCCCTCCCCCAGCATTCCTCACAGCAAGATTATCTTCTTCTTTTTATTTCTTTTTTTTTTTATTCCTCTTTTTCTGAGTGTTGATTTATGTGCTATATAATTTCACTTGTAGATATGCTCATCATCATTAATTAGAATATTCATTATTCACGCGTGAGTCTCATTAAGACTCGTGACTTCAGATGCTCAAGAGCAGGAAACTCGTTAGGGGAGGAGCTGATACTCAATTGTTAAATATCATTTTACAGGAACACATGAGATGAGAAGAAATTACGAGGTACCCTCTTCTCTCTAATCATCGGTGGTTCGTGATTGCATTGAAACAAAAAGGATTTGTCAACGAGTGTCGTCTTGAACTCGATAATGATCAGTTTGTAATTCTCTAAAGTGTACGCAAAGTTTTCCATGTCATATGAATTGGTTGTTTGAAAAATCAAACTGTGGCTTGTTAAGTATTTATGATTGGTATTTTAGGAAACTTACTGATAAGGAGACTCCATTTATAGAAATAGTTTTTTTTTTTTTTTTTGGTTGGATCACCTGTTTGGCTGACCCCTCGATCCTTAAATTCAAGCCATTCCACAGCCTCCCCACCAAAGTTGTCGTGCAGCGCCATGTATAATTCTTGCAAATGAACTCGAGAGTAATCTCTCTCTCTCTCTCTCTCGTGGCTAAACTGAGCAAGAACGCTTGTCCCAAAAAGTCACATGGTGGGGTTGTGCCTTAATCAGCATTTTTGACCCATAGTTTGCAATTTTGCGTATGGATTTTGGAAAGAAAATGGTGGGAGAGGAAAGGGTTTTGGAGGTTTCTGTTGGCAAGTTTTCCTTTTTTTTTTCTTTCCCCGTGTGTTGTTATGTGAGTTGAGTCTTTTAGCTTACGGTGGATGTCAAGATAGAGAGCATATCTTTAAAATACAAGTCTTGGTTTCTGTCGCTCTTTTTTTTATCATCTTCTCTGTGGGCTCTGCATGCAGTTTTTAGCTTGCTTTTAGACACAAACAATGGCTATATATATTCCACTGATGATTTCAACCACAGTTTGAAGAATTCCTCAATCTTCTCACTTCTCTGTTTTTTCACTTTATTCTACCAAGAGTTGTGCGAAGGTGGCGAGTCCTTGATCTTTTGAGTGCCACTTCATCATACCCAGAGATTCACCAGAATTGGAGGGTGTCGGCAGAGTAAGTGGATGAATTTTCCAGGACCATATTCCTACTCCAAAGTTTAAAGCTTTCTACACAATTTTGAATGGGCTTGTTTATTGGATTGTGAAAATTTTAGCTTCAGACGTCATTCTCTTTGGTCAACTACAGAGGGTCACGTCAGTGCTAGTTATGTTTAGAATGGCACATTAGTGGACATTGTCTTGTCTTGATTCTTCATTAAGTATACCCAGAGGATCTGAGGACTTAACTGGTGGTGAGTTGTGACTCTGTGTGAGCATCAGTGCTGGCTTCTTTGTGCTGGTGGGCACCATTCATGACTTTTTGTTGAGTTCGGTTTTTTTGTCTTCGACATCTTTTGCCGATGATTTTGGTAATGTTCCATCAGTTTTTCTCTTTGTGTCGTCCGTGTTTCGCAGACAAAGCAAATGAAGGTTTTTGCGGCCAAGGTCGAGGATGGAAGGGAGGGTCGAGATGGAAAGCCCTCGGTCGGACCCGTCTATCGGAATCTACTTGCCAAAAATGGGTTCCCTCCGACTGATCCCGACATAAATACGACGTGGGACATTTTCAGGTAATTCATACTGTCAGCTACGTATATCAAAAACGATGGGCAATGAGTGTTCTAATCTTGCTCAGGCAAAAGGGTACAGAAACTAAAAAAAGCCTCTCTTCAATGATAAAATGAGAATTAGACGAAGGAAATGGAGTAGGACCTGTGTGTGAAGCAAAATCTTGTCGTGTTTGGAGAATACTAAGGTTCAATTGCTTCCAGCGCTCAGAAAGTAACGCATCATGAATGTGATGTCTTGTATTAGCTTAAAAGGATCTATATATAACAGCAACAGGCACTCAAAACCGATCATGACAGGACTGTATGTGATGCAGGGTATCCGCCGAAAAGTATCCAAAAAACAAGATGCTCGGATGGCGCAAAATAATCAACGGAAAGGTTCCATTTACATTCCCTGAAATGTCGCAGTCTTTGGAGCTTCTTTTTATTCACTAGAAATGCCAGTATTATGCACAAGAATTGTATGCCTATGACTACGTTTTTCGATTCCGAAGTGCTTTCATTTTGTGCTGCAGCCAGGACCTTATGCCTGGAAATCCTACGAGGAAGTCTACGGCGAAGTCTTGCATATCGGTTCCGCATTACGTGCATCAGGAGCTGAACCTGTAAGAGCATGAACATTTCTGAAACTTTTCGACATAGATTAGTACGTGCGAATAGTCACGCATATGTACATTAGATTAGGTGACTTACAGCAAACTTCAAACTTGCTCCAGTTTAATCTTTGTCCCCTTTCATAGGGCTCCAGAGTGGGGATTTATGGAGCGAACTGCCCGCAGTGGGCTATGGCAATGGAGGTTCGTCTCTTGCTCTCTTTTTGTCTTACCCAATCTGATCGCTGTAATTTCTCTCCCCTGCTCGATTAGCTTTTACCAGTCTTGACACTATGCTAAATGGATTTTGGAAATTTGGTGTAGGCTTGCAATGCACACAGTTTGGTATGCGTGCCTCTCTACGATACCCTTGGTATTGTTTCGTCAAAGAATTTGCTGTCCTAATATCTTACCTCTATATATGGGCGGGTGTCTCGTGCTGTAGACTTATATATCTCTCCTGTCCGATTGGCTTGATGCTTTGGCCCAAAAGTTAAATTTACGCGAAAATTTGGTCAACTAGCTAATGAAGCAACATGATTGTTTGCCATTAAATGATCTTGCATGTTTGCGGCATATGTTCCTTGGAAAGACTGTACATAACAATGAGTAATAAGCAGCCATATTCAGATTGCAATTCTAACTTCTGATGTCCAACTAAATAGGATTTAGTAGAATTTTCTTGCTTTAATCTGTGTTCGTTAAGCTTAAGTTGAGGATTTTCTTGGAGGCAGGTCCAGGAGCTGTTAACTTCATACTGGATCACGCGGAGATAAGATTTGTTTTCGTCCAAGATAAGAAAGCAAAAGAAGTGAGTGCCATGAAAGATTTTTCTTTTCCTGCTTTTCGAGATTACAGATGGTTTCCTAGTGATATCAATACGTGCAGCGGTGCTAAATCACACTGATTCTACTCGATTCCTTGATCTGCAGCTGCTAAATCCGCATTGCCTTTCTGCAAAAAAACTTAAATGTAAGGATTTCTCTGATCGCTCCGGGCTTCTTGCATTTGCTGAAAGTCTAATTAAATTAATTGAGGTTAATTTTTTTTTTTTGCAGCGATCATTTGCTTTACGTCTTTGGCAGAGGACGAGAAAGAAAAGGCGGTTCGATCTGAGATTGTCCCTTATACGTGGGATGAGTTCCTTCATATGGTGGGTTTCTCCATAAATTTCAGGGGAAGTCAAGAGTTTTATGTTCTTATCACTGTCATTTTTAAATTTGGTTCAAGAATAATCTGCCGGGTTGCTAGTCGGTGAGATGATTAACCGTGAACATGGCCTTAGTGCAGCCACATGCTGAAACTGATGATATTGTACCGTTAATGGATAAAAGCTCTGGGTAGAAATAGACAGAACTGTTATCCTAGTTTGTGGATATCACAACAGTGTCGGCCTTGATTATGTCTTTCCTCATTTTAAATATTCGACTTTCGACAGGGAAAGAAAAATCCGTCCGACATTCTGCCGCCTCGGCCTCTTGACATCTGCACAATCATGTACACCAGTGGCACCAGTGGAGATCCGAAAGGTGTTGTTCTGACACATGAAAACCTCGCGGCATTTGTAAGGGGGATAGATCTCTTTATGGAGCAATTTGAAGATAAGGTAAAGCAGATCTTCAGTGTTTCGTTGTCTTTGAGAATTTGATCATCTAGTGAGTTTTGACATGGCTTTTTGAGGACAAACAGATGACGGTGGACGATGCGTATCTATCTTTCTTGCCACTTGCTCACATTCTTGACCGTGCCATCGAGGAATATTTTTTCCATAAGGGTGCTTCCGTCGGCTATTATCATGGGGTACATCACTAACATTATATCCAGTTGCTTGACTGTCTGTCATGCTAGAATTCTTGTTAACACCGACCAAAAATTCTAATCATTCTCCTTATGCAACGTCATACATGCTCTCTTGACTCATCGGGAAGTTAATGTCTCTTCTGCTCCTAAACTTCTTGTCCTGTGTTTTTGAGCACTCAATTGGAGTGATTCATTTGCTAAGTCATGCTCATTCTGTTGCTGAAAGGACTTAAATGCACTGAGAGATGATCTGATGGAGTTGAAGCCAACGTTTTTCGCGGGCGTGCCTCGAGTATTTGAAAGGATACATGAAAGTACGGGAAGTTTCCCTTCAGAGTTCAAATGATTGCAATGTTTTCTAACTTAGAAATTCCCTCAAAACAAGTTCTTCGTGTTATAGGCATTATAGCGGCTCTAGATGAACTCAATCCAGTAAGGCGGACGATATTCAATCTCCTCTACAGGCAGTAAGTTCCTTCAGTTTGTTGCAGCTAATCAATCTCTCTCTCCTTCTCACCAAGACAGCGGAAGTCATCTGCTCCTACCAGAAAAGGATAATTTATGTGTATGATTACTCCTTTTCTTATACAGCAAAAAACACTGGATGAATCTAGGATATAAACAAAAAGACGCATCACCGCTGGCGGATTTGTTGGCTTTCAGGAAGGTCGTCCCTTGTTTCCATTTGGTCTCTCTCAATCGCATTACTCACCCCTCATGTTCATATTTTCATGATAATATCAGAGGCGCTTCCTTGCCCCAGAAAAGGAGAAGTGGTTTTCGCCGCTGAATTTAGTTAATCGCCTTGCAGGTAAAAGCTAGGTTAGGTGGCAGGCTTCGTCTTTTAGTATCTGGAGGCGCGCCATTGAGCTCCGAGATCGAAGAGTTTCTACGAGTTACTTGCTGTGCTTTTGTGGTTCAAGGCTATGGTAATGAACCTACATCTATTAATTTATGTGAATTTGGATATATACTTAGACTAAATTGGCCTGTGATAGATTACTTAATTCCACCTCGTAATCTAATTGAATATTCATACTGCAATGTTTAGTTTAGCTTCTGATATTAGATGGGCATCCCTATTAGCTTGATCTTCAGGCACGCTATTTAGTTTGGCTTACGGTCATTGTATGGATGGCAGATAATGCTATTTCAAACATTACCCAGCTTCTAAGGGAATAACAATCTAGTCACATTGAAATTTCTTCAGGCTTGACCGAAACCTGCGGGCCGACAACTCTCGGATTTCCTGACGAGATGTCCATGATTGGATCCGTCGGCGCTGTGTCCACATATAATGAGATGCGCCTAGAAGAAGTCCCGGAGATGGGCTACAATCCTCTGGGGAACCGTCCATGTGGCGAGATATGTGTTAGAGGAAAGACGGTTTTTTCAGAATACTACAAGAATCCCGAGTTGACGAGAGAATCTATAAAGGACGGCTGGTTCCATACAGGTATGGCCCCGACCTTAAACTTCGCATGCTCTCCTTCATGCGAACGGGCTCCGATCTGCATAATTCGCATCAAGACGGTACTTGATAGCAACTTCCGTGATTGTTCAGGGGACATTGGGGAAATACTTCCTAATGGCATCATCAAGATCATCGATCGGAAGAAGAATCTCGTGAAGCTCTCCCAAGGAGAATATGTCGCACTCGAGTATTTGGAAAATGTTTATGGAGTCGCTGCAATAGTGGAAGACGTGAGGCATCCTGGCTTTCTGTTCATCATCTGTGTTATTTCCTCAATCACTAGACTGGCGTTAGAAAACAATTCCAAGCTCTAACTTCCCTTATTTTCATGCTTGTTAAGGTTTGGGTATATGCGGACAGCTTCAAGTCAATGCTCGTCGCAGTTGTCGTCCCGCACGAAGAGAACACCAGAAAGTGGGCGGTCGTGAACGGCTACGCAGGATCCTTGACCGAACTTTGTTCTCTCAATCAGTTGAAAGAGCACGTCCTCGCTGAGTTCAGAGATATTGCTCAAAGAAACAAGGTATATGCTGTTGCATATCAGACAAGCCTATGTAACCTGAGTTAACCTCGTCCATTTCAATTCATTGTCCTCTGCTTGCAATCGATTTACCGCCACTCTTCTCACCAGCTGAGGGGCTTCGAGTACATCAAAGGAGTCATCCTGGAACCGCTCCTGTTCGACATGGAAAGAGATCTGGTGACCGCGACGCTCAAGAAGAAGAGAAACAAGTTGCTAAACCACTATCAGGTAAATTTTTCCATTCCATTTTTTCTTCGAACTCTCGGCATTTGACGTCTAACTCGACAAGGGAGGACACCCACTTCATCACGTTTTGAACTTTTGACAGGTGCAGATCGATGAACTCTACAGAACTTTGGCTGTTGGGAGACTCTGAATTTTCAGCAATCGCCTCGAGCACCGTTAGGCGACTACTGCTTTCGATCCATCGATGTCGCTTCTATGACCAGTAGGTTGTTAGTAGTTGTTGTGCCAGCATTCTCGTATCGTGTAAGTTTTCTCATGTCCATCATTAGCCAAAGACTCTGATGCATACCGCAATGCCGATCATCGAGTATTGAAGTTTTAGTTCGCGAGAAACTTGTGTCGATTACAAATTTGTACTACGTTTGTCCTTGCGTCGACCCAAGTAGCTATTATGCAAGAATCTTAGGACTTTTTATCTTCGACCACGATGTGGTCATCTTTTTCCGGAATGGCAGATCTATGAACGACTATTGTAATAAACATCACATAAAAATACCAACCGCCTTCAAATCAGATCGATATAATCCATTCTCAACAGCGAAACAAAAGTTCGAATTTGGATGTCCAAGCAATAGAAAGAGTAGAAATCGAGCTAAATTTCGATCAGTTATGTCCCTCGAGATTTAAAGATTGTTGGAGCAAATTGCTTAACCGTATACGACTATGAGCAAACCTCAAACTCGCACGGTCCGAAGTTTTTCTATTTGAGGTGGGTTTTCTCGAAAGAAAAACAGAAGAGATGTTATTGAGGTTCAAGAAAGTCGAAGCGTTTAGGGACCGAACCGAACCATAGGATGAAAGAGATTTGTTGGGTATTCAGAGAATTCAAGGATCTTCGATTCTCTTCAGGGATCAAACCAAAGACCGCGTTCGTGTTCAGTGATCATGTCACCGTCCTTGCGTCTCCACTTTTTAATGGAGGCCTTTCGACAGCAAAAGTTTGAGACGGAATGCCATGGGAAGTGATATTGATCATGATCCCGCAAGCTCTTTGCTCGTCAGCTCACGCGCCCAACATGTGCAAGATGGCGAGGAACAGGGCCTTCGCTTTAACAAGTTTTCCCAGCATCCGCGCACTTCCTCCGACGGCTCCACTGAAATCTCGCCTTCGAAGCACGAACTTGGAAGATGCCCGCGAAGGCTTTGACCGCGTTCCCACTTCCGGTGACGTCTTTTCTTGGAATATATTGCTCCGGGATTATGTTCGCAGCCGCCCTTTGCATCAAGCCCGGGACTTGTTCGACGAAATGCCCCTTAAGGACGTCGTCTCGTGGAACACGATGCTTTCGGGTTATTATAGAGCTAAAAGACCAGAGGATGTGTATGGTTGTTTCCGAGAACTTGGGAGATGCGGTGTCTTGCCTAATGCATACACCATATCCATGGCTATCAGCTCCTTTTTGGACACTCGGTTCAAAATTTTAGTCCCCCAAATTCATGCCCGTATAGTTTGTTTGGGGATGGTATCTGACGTCATTGTTGGGTCGGCATTGATGAAAGGCTATGCAAATGTTGGCAATCCATTTGCTTTGGAAAGAGTGTTCGATGAGCTTTCGGTGAAACCTGCTTCATCGTGGAATGCTCTGGTGAGTGGTTATATGGAGATGGGACGTGTGGAGGCGGTGGAGAGATTCTTTCATGTAATGCCGGAGCGCCAGAAGGATGTTGTCTCCTGGACTTGTTTGCTTAGCGGTTATGTCAGGAACAAAAGGATTGACGAAGCTCGATCTGTTTTTGATAGGATGAGTGTGAGGGATGTGTTTTCATGGACGGCAATGATCAATGGATATGTGAAGAACGAAAAGCATGAGGACGCTCTGAAGCTGTTTGTCCTGATGGTTAAATCGGGGAGCCGGCCAAATGTTTTCCATTATTCTTGTGTTTTAAATGCATGTGCGGGGTCATCTTCTCTTATCATGGGTCAGCAGGTTCACTCGAGCATCATGAAGTGTGGTATCCCTGAATCAGATGATGTGGTTGTTTTGACCTCCCTTGTTGACATGTATGCAAATTGCGGGGAAATTAATGCTGCATTCTGTATCTTTGCCAGCATCCAAAACAAGAACATTGCTTCATGGAATGCGATTATGGGAGGATATGCGTGGCATGGGCCAGGGAAAAAAGCATTAGAAATTTTTGAAAGCTTGGTTGAAAAAGGTACTAAGCCTGATCCAATAACATTCATTAATCTCTTGTCAGCATGTGTTCATGGAGGACTGGTCGAAGAAGGTGCTAAGTTCTTCAATTGCATGAAGACAAAGTATGGGATACAACCAGAGGTAGAGCACTATGCATGCATGGTAGACCTGTATGGAAAGGCTGGACAGCTCGAGAAGGCAAAGAAGTTAATTGAGGAAATGCCCATGGAGCCCGATGTGGTAGTTTGGGGTGCATTCATTGGAGCTTGCACGATGCATTCAAGCTTGGAATTTGGTGGATTTGCTGAAAAGGGAATTAGAAGATTGAAGGAACATCATCCCGCAGCATATACAATGCTTCTAAAGATCCATGGTGAAAATGGATCGTGGAGCAGAGTACTAAATTTGAAAAAAATGATGAGAAAATGGCATGTGAGGAAGCAGATTGCAACTAGTTGGCTTGATACTTCTTGAGGAATCATGACTTATCATTATCTGTTATTGGATGGGTATTGGACGCTCTAGAAGCACTAAGCTCCCAAAAGATGTATTTCCAGTACATAGTTCTTGCACCATCTTTATTCAGTGAAAAACGAATCTCCATGATATGAGCCACTAAGCAACGGATGCAGACCAGTTTAAGGAACTTGCATCAGATTTGAGTGCTGGGTCACTGTTTCTCGTTATCTATATCTGTCTGCTGATAGAGCTTCTCTTCTGAGTTAAGTGATCAGCAATACAAATTATGAGTATTAAACTCTGTGGTGCAAATAGTGCCTATAAGACTTCAGTAGAATCAGTACTTATAGGGGAGATTAGATGTTTCTATGACTTGATCCATGTTGGTGTTATTATTTCTGAATAATTTGATTGCAAATTATTGAGGTACTTCCTAGTGGTCAGGCTATTAAATTAATGCTATGTGTTTTCCTTTCACAGAAAGCGAGACAAGTTGTGAGAGACGAAGAAGCTGGAGACTGTAAATAGTGAAAGTGGGGCATTTGTGAATTGTGATATGAAAGATGGAGATTCTGATGGAGTATTACTGTTGGAATACGTGCACAATGGATGAAATGGAAAGTGCTTTTAGGTGTATTGCACGATTAAAAACCCCTTTACTCTGGATAAAATGCTATGGGACCAGAATAAGATTGACCATGCTGTTATGCGACAAGATAATACTCTGGTAGCAGCATGTGCACCAAGCAAGTGTAGAGTGGAGGCAAATGTTTTATGGATTCTTTTTCAGGTGAGAAAAAGAGAATTAGGAATGCATGTAGAAGAGACATTGGCTTGGCTCAAGTGACAGAGAAGTGAGAGGTTCATTTACTATGATCTGGACACATGATCCATGATCCATCAGATGGTATACGGCTATTGCGAGCTTGAATACTCGTGCGATATTTTTCTGAAGTTAATCCAGCCAGTGGTTCTATCTACCAACTTTTTCGGTTTTTCAGGGACTGGAACAAGGAATGCCTGGCATAGATGTTGTGACCGCCAGACAGCAATCTCCTTGTCTTCGTCTTGTAAGAGCTAAGAGCTGCTTCATCTACTTCTCCTCATCAGGATTGTTACTAAACTATGACCATCTCGGAAAAGATGTATTAGACCACAAAGCCTAATCAGATTCTATTGAAGCAGATCCAGCAGGCAGCATGAGTGGTTGTGTCCACTTTAATTGTGGTGACCTTCTTTCCTGCTCATTTTGGCTTAGCGAATAAGTGAGACATTGGGATGGGAAGCTTATATCAATTTTTTTTTCCTTTTCAGGCACAAAATGCTAGAATCAACCTGGGGCCATCTTTTCTGTGGCGGCTGATGCTATAATACCTCATCCTTTACAGTTCAGTGCCATACTCTCTTTTGGAAGTTTTTGCAACTCCTGTGTCTTTTCAAGCTCAAGATCCTCCAATGCAGCGGGAGTGTTTGTCTTGCCCAGATTTCTTTTCTAGCAACCGTTTCCACGTTCTCGGATGTTCTGACAGATCTGTAAAACCTTCAGTAGCAGGTGATAACCTGTTATTTTTTGTGAAACCCGTCCAAAGATTCAGTCCAAAGAGTGTCTTGGTGGACCGATGGTCTATTTATTCAGCTTTTCTACTGTTGAATTATGCATCGTGGGTCATACGATTCCAGTGGCGCATGTTGCCAATTAGATGAATAATTTGTGAAGCTTCAGAATGAACTGAGAATTTCTTCATCTGCTTCCTACTCAGCCGTAGTGTTGTCTTTTATTCGATAAAAGCCTGAAATGGAGTTATTTTATTGAAAAATAGGCAAGAATAGACTTTGTTTCAAGTAAAGACATGAAGCGATCTGGTCGGTCTTAAACAAGGATATGAGCTCATCAGCCGACCAATTGTTTGTCGATTGACAAACTTAGTGATTTTATGGAATGCTAAAATAGGAGCACTTTTGCCTAGATTTGACTACGTCATTTTTAACCTTATTCAAAATAAGATTTACTTTAGGCCAACGACTCTACTTTAATTCCTTATTTGAAAATTTTCTCTCTATTTAATAATAGTAGGCAACGAATGCACGAAACTTGCCAACGAACGACCGCGCAGGAGATCCCGTCTCACGTGAACCTCTCTTTTCTTTTCTTTTTTGTCAGAAGTGAACCCTTTCTCTATTTTTTTTTTTTTTTTGGGGGGGGTCGAAAAGTGAACCCTTTCTTTTCTTGGTCGAAAACCCTTTCTTAAGAGGCCCAAACTTGGGGGAAAAAAATCTGGCATGATTCCGGTGCATGTGAGCTCACGTTACATGCACCGTTGGAAGAGGGAACCCTCCTGATCCAACAATTCGTGTGCACTAAGATTACCGAAATCATACAATTATTAGGCATAATTAGGCGAATCTCCACCTCCTGTTCTCCAGTTTCAGGCAGAATGTGACAAAGCTTAGAGCATGAGGAGGGAGACACAATTGAGCGCACCATTCACAACCATGGAACCACCCAAAACTGAAAATTCCCACAATCCACGTCACGGCTCGTAATGCTAAGTTTTTTTTTTTTTTTTTTTGATAACCGAGGTGTCCGGCCTCACGGCGAACCGGGTCCCAGACCCAGCGGGTTCGACCGGCGAACCGGGTGCCCAAGCCGGGGGATCAACCGGGTGGAGTCCGAATAAGTTCTCGGGGCGACACGTGCTAGCCACCACGCATCGTGCACCGGTTAAGTCACCCTTTTTGAGTGACGCCCTGGGATTCGAACACGCAACCAGCCGTATGCAGAAGCGTGCTCAAACCAGCAGCGCCACCCGGGTGGGTGGTGCTCGTAATGCTAAGTTGATCTTGCATAGACACGAAGTTCTCCCTCGTCTGCTGAGCCGGGAGATTGAAGAATAGAAATGATTCTGTCCAGTTTCATTTATCTTGTGATACATTTAAGGACTCCATATCATATTCTTTATCCATGTTAACCATCTAAAGATGCTGGGGAAGATTGGGAAAATAGAACCTCCGACAGCGTGAAGAGACATTCACTCCTTTCCACGTAGGTTAAAATCATCAAATCTTGAAACAAATTGCAATAACATTACTATTGGGACAATACTTTAACAAACTAATATTATGAAGATCATCTATCCCAGAAAATGATACAAAAACAGGCCACTCTCCTGCTTCACTGTCGAGCACTTAGCAATGCCAGAGCCCAGAATGCATTAAGAGATTCCAAGAACCTGAGCACGCTTCATGATCATCAACCCCTTGGTCAGTAAACCATTGAAATAAGACCTCGAAGAGGTATGGCTCAGCCAACTGAAGCGCAGTATCATTTCCTGTTCTTGCTCTCCTCCCTTTCCCTTTCCCTCTTCTTGTACAGCTTCTCAAGAACTCTCTTAGCCTCACACTGTGGAAAGTTTATCAAATCGTAGTAGTGTGGTGCTATATCAACCAGCCTGCAGTCAAGCATTATTACAAGAATGCTCAGTAATTTTAACAATGAGAAGCAAGAAAAGGCGCCCACCACTGGAAGGAGGGGGAGGAGGGAGAGGGAGCGAGAGAGAGAGAGAGAGACGTACCAGTCGCCACGAACATCAGTTACTGTCCGTATAAAATTCCTGCTAGTCAAGACATATTCATTGTAAATGACCCACTCCGGTTTGTGATCCAGACAAGTCGAAGGATGCAAGTGCACAACCTGCAAAGACCACAGTCATCTTACACAAGCAGAGCAACACTCGCCACCATAATGATACACAATATACTCTCAGAAAGGGTGATAGAAAACTAACCAAGATGATATTCTATATTCCATAGTAGACCAACACTTTCATAAGCTTAAAACTAAGTTCATAAGTACCTGATTGTCCTTGACTGTTAGGTAATGTCCCGTCCTCTCCAGATGAGCGACCTGCATGAAGTACCCAGCAAGCATAGCCTTTCTTATGTTGACGTAGTACTCACGACTGTTGAAATCTGTGCTGCATAGCTTCAGGTTAAACCTTTGCATAATGCGGACAAGCTGCTGTCTCACATTATCGGCAGACTTCAACGCCCTGTGATTGACGAAATTCTCATAGCACCATGAAGAATCCTCACCTGGATGACAAGAAACATTAGTATTACTAATTGGAAACAACAAGACAAACTACATGACAAAATTTAAGGGATTACAACTCACTATTCTGCTTGTAGGCGTGGTATACATTCAAGAGGGTGAGGTGATCCCCATCAATGTGTCCAAACCTAGCTTTAGCTTCGTCTGCAGCCTTTTGAGCCTCCCTAGGCCGGACAAAGCAATTTGGTACTAGAGAAAAAATTGGTTATCACAGGAGAGGCCCACGGAAGGTCAGCGATGCATAGAGGCGAGAAGATACCATTTGCTTCAAGAGATAATACTGAGAAACTGCAACTATCTGCATCAGCACTTACTTAGAATTCTATGGTGCATGCCAATGAAGGCATGGAACCCAGACAAAACAGTTGCTGATGACAACCTAATGCGACACTTGAAAATCTTAATATATGCATACACGAGCACTTGTGTACCCAAGTGAACAGAAGCATGTCTGCCATCATGAGCATGGCAACAGAACTTTTGCATGCCAAAGAGCAGAAAAAATTCCCAAAAGGCAAAATGGAATGCAGTGCAAAATACTGTACCAATAAAGCTTCCAACTCATAAGCAACAAAACAACGATTGCACAGAGAAATAAAAGTACCTGAAAGCATAGCTGAGATTGACAATATTTCATTTGAACAGTTGAACTCAGGACTAACCACCAGCATCTTTGACATCTGAGGATCCAAAGGAAATTCACTCATGATTTCTCCTAGTTTGGTCAAGTTCCCATCATCATCCAATGCTCCCAGGTAATTCAAGACCTCCAATGCTCGCATCAATGTCTCAGGGGCAGGAGGGTCCATAAAATCAAAATGCACAAGATCGTCTATGCCCAGTTTTTTCAAGGTGAGAACTGTATTTGCAAGGTTAGACCGTAAAATTTCTGGATAAGTCTGAGGCTGAAGATCATTGTTGAAACTTCTTTCGGTATAAAGCCTAAAACATTTTCCTGGCTGAGTTCTTCCAGCACGTCCTGCCCTCTGGTGTGCACTTGCCTTTGAAATAGGAGATACCAATAATGATTCAACACGCACTCGAGGGTTATACACTTTTTGCTTAGCAAACCCAGGGTCGATAACGTAAACTATACCATCTATTGTCAATGAAGTTTCTGCAATGTTTGTTGCCACTACAATTTTCCTGCCGGGTGGACCACCCTCCTTCAAGGGAGGAGGAGCAGGTTCAAAAATTTTCTGCTGCATAGCTGGAGGAAGAGTTGAATACAGAGGTACTGCTTTAACAGGACCCACTTGATCCCCCGCATTACCAATTTCTTTTGTAATCTTGCGGCATGCATCTTCTATTTCTTCTTCTCCAGTGAGGAAAACAAGTATATCACCTGGAGTTTCACACAAATGAATCTGCACCACTGTACGGATAGCAGCCTCTAAATAATCTCTCTCAGGTTCCTGAGTATAGAAAATTTCCACCGGATGAAGCCGTCCGGGAACTTTCATAAGAGGCGCACTACTAAAATAACCTTGAAATTTCTCAGCTTCAAGTGTAGCACTCATAACAACAAGCTTCAAGTCAGGTCTATTCCTGAGAACTTCCTTCAGGAGCCCAAATAGCACGTCCGTCGCCAAAGTTCTCTCGTGAGCTTCATCAAGAATTATAACCTTATAGCGTTCCAAAAGTGGATCTGTCATCGCTTCTCTTAGAAGCATACCATCTGTCAGATACCTGAAAGCAATCAAATGTGCATAAATATTTCTCTGATTAAAATAGGGATGCAAAAGAGAAGTAAAATAAGTATAGTAAAATCGCAAAACAACAGAATTCAAAGTCTATGACGTAGCAATGAAGAGCTTGAAGGAGGAAACAGGTGCTTGCTTACTTCAAAACAGTTCTTGCACTACTGCAGTCTTCAAAACGAATACTATAACCAACTTCTTCTCCAATAGTTACATCCATCTCCTCTGCAACACGTCGAGATACAGACATTGCAGCCACTCTACGAGGTTGAGTACATGCAATCATCATCTTTCTACGTTTATCTGGAGTCTCAATATCAACAGCTTCCAGTACAAACTGGGGAATCTGTAGTGGAAAATCGTTTGCTTATTTAGCAGCCTACTTAAAATTACATAAGAATTAACTTATTAAGTAAGCTGTCAGCATTCAAAAAACTGACAGAAAACTCGAAATCCGCAACGACAGAATGCCAAGCACATAAAACCAACAGGTGTGATAATTCCTTCCCCACCGATGCTACATCAACACTGTACAACTGGACTAGAAAATTTTCCCAACCTAGTTTCTTGCCTGAAAGCATTGTTCGCCACCAACACCAAGCATAATTATAATCGCCCAAGCAGTTTAGATTGTTGGCTCATTAAAAGGATTACAAACCATCACCAGCAACCAGAGCAGCCTCATAATCCCCAGATAATATCACATGTCAAACAAGGAAGCATTGAAAGGATATGAAACATGTTTCTATCATAAGTATAAAAATCACAAGACAGACCATAGTTTCAAAACCTGCTTCTAAATGAATCTCTTCACGGCATCTAATTACAAGAAAAAAAAGCTTCGCAATGGGGAAACCCTGAATCCAGAACTTTCCCACCCCGCAAGACACTTCAAAAGCTCACTCGCCTATCTTCCAATTCGATTTCCCTCATCTCCCCCCCCCCCCGGCCGCCGCCGCAAAACACACGCGCGGAAAAAAAAAACGAGAGTAACAAAAGGCAGAGACACAACCAAAGCACGCCAAAACAAACTAACCTGAGTAGTTTTACCGCTACCAGTCTCGCCGACCAGGATCACAGTCTGGTTATTCTTCAGCACCTCCAAGAACTCCTCTTTCTGGTGCCAAACGGGTAAAGTCCGCCTCTTCTCCAGTATCTCGTAATACCGCTGCGAGTAGGCCCTCCCATTCCAGCGATTTATCAAGCTGCTCGCGTTGAGGTTGCCGTTGCCTCCGGCGGCCATGACCCCGTTGGTTTTCGCGATCTTAGCAGAGACCGATGTCTCGTCCACCACGTCGAACAAGCTCACCTTCCTCTTCCTCTCCGTTCCCATCAATCACGGAACCGGGAAAACCCTAACGAGAAGAGCCGCCGATTTCTCCGGTGGAGCTATGGTTGGGGTGCCAGGTCGAAGCTGGATTGGCGGGATCCGGCGGTTCTGCGGGATTAAGCCCTAGAGGTGAAGCGAAAACCCTAGAAGCACAGAAGGCAGTGGATGGGAGGGAAGAGAGAGGGAGGAGGCTAGGGCACGGTGTAGAAATACAACCAGCGATGGACCAGAATTATTGGGGAGTCACCCTTTCCCAATTTTATTATTGTCTCCCCCTGCCTTAGTAGGTTGTAGAGATTAAGAAAGATTTTTTCTAACAAAGAAAATAACGCATAATAATTTGGAACTTTTCTTCTACAGCCCTCACTTTTAACGTTGTAACATTTCAATCAGGGATGAGCAATCGGATCGTGGTTATCTGAAAATCGGATCGAATCACCCGTAAAATAGGTTCGAGAATCGATTCATATTCAAATTGGTTCGGAACGGATTCTAGTTTTCGGGACCGATTGGAACCGGTCCAGCTTTTGGTTCTAAGTGTGCTTAGCCAGACTGGTTTTGAAACCAGTTTTAAGCCACAATTTAAAAAAAAAAACATCTAGTCTCGCTCACTTCACCTCTTCTATTTTTTATGAATTGTATTTTCTATTGCTCATATTAGGAATTGTGGCTTTTGGAGAATAGTGAGTTTTATGATTCATATTTTACTTTGAATCGCTCCGTAGCTACTCTGATTATTTTGCTGAAAAAAATGAAATTAAAAAAAGAAACCAAAGAAAAACAGGTTCTCGGTATACCTTGGAATCGGATCGAAAAAATAGTGTAGGTTCCAAAATAGGTTCATGAACAAAAAGGGTAGATTTAAAGTTCCAAAAGCTAGAAACAAGTAGTAACAGGGCAGATTCCTAATTCTAGATCTGAAATCTATCCATTCGGATCATGCACGCCCCTCATTTCAATGGCATTAATTGAATACATAGTGAAATTATCTTGCTAGAAACAATCTTAAGTGTTGTAAATTGATTATACGACGTAATTAGTTGAAGAAAACGACGTCACTGAAAAACCGTATAGAACAATAGTAATTTGAGCCCTTCCCCCCCCCCCCCCTCCCCCCCCAAAAAAAAAAAAATTGATAGGGTTGATGTTGGGAAAGCTGAGACCGGAGGCTGAATAAGATCCACTCATTGGAGGAGGAGGGGGAGGAGGTGCCGGCTTTGCTGTGACAGGGGCAGCATACGGCGGGAGGTTGGATATCCGGCAACCGACCTTCGTCATCGGAAACAACATGCTCAAGATTAAAGTTGTCAACGATTCAAACTACAGGTATTATTTCATGCGCATTTACTTAATCGACAAACACTCTCTCGAGAACCATTCATTTTATGGGTGTCTTTTTTTTTTCTCTCCTTATTATGGAAAGGGAAATTTTTCAAGTGAGAGCCTCGAGTGCTCTCGTTTTCTCAAACGAAGAACTAAAATGAAACGCATTTTAACGAGGAGGGAAAAGTATCGCGCTCTTCACTGCACACGAGCTAAGGTGATATATGGTGTATGAGACTCGGTCATACGAGCGAGCAAAGCCTCCAAAAGTCTTGCCAAGAAGGAAAATTACTATACTCAGAGAAAAGTCACGAGCAATAGGATCTCAAACTTCATGAGGAGATAAGAAAAATAAGTGTCGTTGGGGGGAGAATTAAGAATGGGAAATTAAGAAAGGTACGAGGAGTGGAGCAGACAAATCACGAGAACAATAAAATTATTATTATTGGAAGAACGTCACAAAGTATAACGGGAAATTAGAATCAATGACAAATAGGAAAAAGGGAACTTTGCAAATCGAAAGGGAAGCTATGGGGAAAATAATGATGATAGTCAAGTCACCAACGAATCACAATGTAACTAGAAGTTGCTTTGAAGAAGCAAAATTGTAGCAACTTGAATGACCGTGTATAAATTTTTTAATTTTTTTTTTGGGTAAGTAATGTGCCGATTTTGATTCTTATAATTTTTGTGGATAATCAATGATATCAAGCGACTTGCTTCCTTGTTTATTTAAATGTTCCTTCTTCTTCTTCTTCTTTTTTATGATAATATTCGATTACGTCACTTTAACGTTAGGTCGGAGTGCTGGTCTTGTACTCCGTAACCTTTGGGTGCGTATGGAAATGCTCCAGAAACGCTCAAGAGAGAGTATTTATGTTCCAAAGGTGTTCTCGGAACACTTTTGAAACAGAAACGTGTATGGTTTGAAAATGTTCCAAAAGTATGTCGGGAAACACTTTTGAAAAAACAAAAAAAAAAATTGCTTTTGGGTTTTGGAAAACTTTTAGAACCACCACCCACCGCCGTCGATGCGGTCACCACCCGCGCTGCCACCGCCGCTGCCGGTCGTCAGCCGCCACCTACCGCGAGTCGTCGGCCCCGCCGGCGATCAACGGCAGCGGTGGGAAAAAGTTTTTTTTTTTTTACTTACGAAACGCGTTTCTATTCCCAGAAATCATAGCCGAGAACAAAAACACAAAAAAAAGTGTTTCTGTTCAAAAACTGTGTCCAGGAACAGAAACATTCCCTATGGATGTTGTTAAGGATGCGCATGGTAACGTTTCTGAAAGTGAATTTCTGCTCAGAAGTGCTTCTGAAATATAAATCCGTTTGGTAAAAAAAATTAATTCTGAAAGAAATTTTTATGTTTGAAGTGAATTTTCATTTCTGAAGTTGGCTTTCCCCTGATTTGAGAAGTTAAAAAAATTATTTTTCAACTCAAGAAGTATTTCTCGCTTCACCCTCTTTTTTACCACGCCCGCCGCCGACCTCCACTACCACCCACCGCTGACCATTGCCCGTCGCCTTCCGCGACCACCTCCACCCACTGCCCCGCGCCACCAACCGTCGACCACCGCTACTCATCGGCCACCGCCCATCGCCACCCGCGACCATCGCCAACTTCCAACCATCTCCCATTGCCGCCACCCACCGCAAACCTTTGCCAGCCGCTGCTTGCGATCACCGCGAACCACCACCGACTGTCGCATATAGCTGATCGCGACCCCCACTACTCACCGCCAACCTCCAACCATCGCCATCGACCATTGCCCCTGTTGCCGACCATCGCCCCCCGTCGCCAACCACCTCTGACCTCCACCGGCCACCGCCCATCACCACCCTCCACCAACCGCCGACCATTGCCCACATCTAACCACCGCCACCAATCGTCGACCACCATCAAGAGCCGTTGACCGCCGTCGAACGCCATCACCAGCCGCCGTCGCCGAGCTAATGAAAAGCCAAGGTAAAATTGCCCCATGGGCATATGAAAATTTCTAATGGTTGTATAGGTACACGTGTTCTTTCATGGGCCTCTCCTTGGGAAGTATTTTTTTTTTTTCAAATCCTTGGAAGTTTTGAAATTGTCACCAAAATGCAATTAAGTCCTAAAATTTTCAAAAAATGCAGTCAAATCTTAAGACTTTACAAATTAGTGCAATCGAGTCATTTTGTTACCTCCGTTCAATTCATCTAACCTAAAATGCTGACGTGGCATTTTTTATTAGTTTCTCTCTCCTACATGGTGTTGAGATTGGTTAGTTATTATTGTTTTTTTTGGTCGAAATTCCTGAGTAGCTTCATTCTCGCCACTTATCTTTGGATCACAATGCTTACCACCACTGCAATGAGGAGGACCCTTTTAGAGTCGACGAAAGATTTGTGAATTTTACCGACCATGTGCTAACTACTCTGCACGAGAGCCCCACAATTCATTCGTTCCACCTTAATTTAAACTATGCAGCCAGCGTGTACCCCGATGATCCTCGATATGGGGATGGTGCAACTTAAGAGATAAGAAGGTCGAACAAAATCGGTACTGGATTCTTTTTGCAGTGAGGCTAAAGGTTAAATTCCTTGATTTGAACTTATTAGGGTGTGCTGAGGAGGTCCCAGAACTTCTTAAGTGTAGCTGCTTATTAGAGCTGAAGCTGGCTTCTTGTGAGGTTGGACAAGCGGGACAGGTCCAACTAAGATCGCTTAGAAAATTGTTTATGAAGCAAATTGGCTTAACTGACAAATTTTTTGCCGACATACTATCTGGTATCTGGTAGCCCATTGCTGAAAGAATTGTCTCTTGAAGATTGCAATGGCCTTCGCAAGCCCAAATTATATAGGGCTCCATCTATTGAAGATTTGTACTCGGTAGAATGCGAGGGCCTGAAAAAGCCTTGATCTTGCATGGTTATATATAAAACATCAAACATCTAACCATTGTTTCCATGTGGGATCGGAGCTAGCTTGTCCTAATGTTAAAATTCTGGATATTGCTAGGTGTATAATGAATGTCAGTGTGACTGATACATCATCACTGGTTGTGTAGATGGTTGTACGGGGATTATCGTGAGTTTAGACTGCATCTGGAAAAGCTCAGCTGTAGTCCATATTTTATGCCATGCGATTGGTGCATGCTGGTATGGTTTCTCCGACCTAATTTGTCTTTGTTTTGAGGTGCTTTCGAATGATTTGGGTCCTGATACTTCAGGTGAGGAGTATTATGCTCTATTTGACAGGATATTTTCGCATTTCAACTGTCCTAAAATTCGTAGAATACGAAGTAGGATTGAACCGATTTTGGATGGGTCTCATTCGAAATGGACAGTGACTATGCCGTTTCTCCGCTTTGGCTTCTGTGTTCTGTTGCTTGTTTTACGCTTCAGTTCATGAGATAATGTCCTCGATGAAGAGTAAGAGAGAACATTACTTACTTAGGCTGGGTTCTTTTATTTATGCATGCTTAAATTTTTGTACAGTGGCCTTCCTTGCATCTGCTGACCTATAAACTCTGCGCTAATGTAAGCTATTATCCATAACCCACTCGTGTAACCGAAAAACTACAACTTGTCTGGTGCACGTCTCCTTGTGTTGTGTTCCTATTTATGATGTATTCCCCCTTTTGCCTCAGTTTTGTACAGGCAACTTTATAAATTTTTTGACGGTGGATGTGCCCCCTTTTTTTTTCCAAGTATGTTTCTCATAAGAGCCTTTCTTTGCAAATTCCCAGCTCTTGCAGATAGCTTGGCCAAATTTTTGCGTATAACTTTACTTGAAGAACCTCTTGACCCAATTACAAACTGGTGACAAGCAGTCTTCCCTCTTACGGCTGATGTTTCTCTCTCGAATTTTCGTTTTACGGGTTGCCTGCCTGTCCTCGATATTTCACTTTTCAGCATTAGCTACCGTTTCTTTGTCGTCAAAAGATGTCGATGCAAGTCAACGTTCTCGACTTCCGCCCTCAAATGATTAGCATATCAACATTAGTTTCAATATGATCCGAAGTTACTGCATAGACTCCGTAGAGTATAGGTTAATTAATGCCAGTCCATAAGTGCGCATTTATTTACTGTTATTTCTGTGTGTCGCTCTTTCTAACTAACAAGATACACTGTCGCTTATTTGACGGGTAAGAGTTCTTTGTGTTTTTAACTAGTACAAGTGTCCAAACCTTGGAACCATTATTCCTCCCTGAAGGGAACGGATCCCGATACATATACGAACATATACGCAGTAAATTAAATTGAATTACATGCCATAAAATCGACTTGTATCACTGATCTATGAAGCATATCACGAATAACGCATATATCTCGGTAGCCACGGATTAAGAGCCCCAATCGCAGGAGAGATGACGATCCAGAACCCCCGATCGATCGTCCTCTGAGAGAGATTTCTATGTAGTGTTTTTGAGAGAGAGCTTTCTTTCAATTGACGATAGTACAACCTGCGTTCTGTAGAATACTTTTCTTATTCTATCTCTTTCATGCCATTGAATAGAAAATAAATTCCATTAATTTGCAATCAATTATCACAATAATGATAATTAATCAATTTAGCCCTTAATGAGCATAAATTTTCAACTTCTCTCACTCACTCATAAAGGGCTAAATGTCTCTTTTTCTCTTCCCACTGCCAAAAGTTCATATGGGCAAATAATTCGTGCGACCAGCATATTATAAGAGCTCTTTGCCATACATCCATTGGGAGTATACAACAGCTCAAAATAGACACATAACCTCAAAGTAGATCCAGTGTGCAGTATCCTAGATCAATTAGTCACATTTACATCACATCTTTCCTGATCTCTTTGAGTACTTAAATACAATTCCTTGTATTCACAATTATGATTAAACTCAAATTATCATAATTGGTCGACCTGTGAATATAAAGATTGGATGTGAATTCAAAATAAATTGATCTTCCTCTTCCCTTAAACCTCTCAATCTCAGTTCAACTCGTTTTTTCTAGAAATGTCCCATTAGATCGAATCAATCTCATGATCATCGGCAATACTCTAAGATAGCAAATACTAAATAGAACTTTCAAGAATAGGTCGAAGTCGTGAGGGCACTAAACTGAGGAACTCATATCCTCAAGAGTCTCGCACGGCTATAGAGTTGAGATCAATACTCTTGCCAACTCTTCTTGGTCGTCTCATGTAGGGGTGAGCATGGTTCCAGGGTAGAACCTAGAACCGGAGAACCGAACCGCCGGTTCCGGTTCGGTTCCCGGTTCTGGTGTGATAAGGTCCGGTTTTCGGTTCTGCATATTGAAGAACCGCCGGTTCCGGTTCGGTTTTCGATTCCGTGCGGAACCGAACCCGGAACCTATTTTTTTAAAACCCTAAATTCCTATTTCCTTCTCAGACTTAGGGTATTTCCTTTCTATTCTCACGCACGCACTTCTTCCTCGACGATCTCCTACAGTCCTACTCTCTCGCGACGTCTGACCTCCCAACACAGCACGCCCAAAGGCCAATCGCCATCCCTCACCGTCCAGTGTCCACCGGGCTTCGCTCCGGCACTCCCTCTCCAGCCCTCCAACGACGGCCCTTCCCTTGCGTCCATCACCTTGTTGGGTAGCCATCCCTCAACGACGCCCGACGGCCATCTGTCACTGACGCCCGACGGACTTGCCTCCCTAACGCCCGACGGCCATCCCCCGATGACGTCGAACAGCCATCCCTTAACGGCACCCTAGGTTGGCTGATTTTATGGGTCGATTTTGTTTTTTACACAATCAATTTCACGGCTTTTTCCCCTATTCAAAAAGGAACAAATTTTTTGCAATTTCGTTCATGAAATAGAAGCAGCGCACAAGAAATCTGAAGTAAGCACGAAACTTTCTGACATTGGTTGCGTAATATGTGCAGCCGTCTACGCAACTGTGGCTTTTTGCGTTTCGTCGGAGTCGCTTGGCGAGCTTCAATCCTTGTAAGAAACAAGTGTTTTTTCCCTTCTTTCTTTTACTGTTTCAAGTCAAAGATTGCATTTTTAAACAGGAGAATTGCCATAGCCTTCGTATCTTAGTTTAATCGAACTTCTAGCATTAAAGCTATGCGAGAGGGGAAGGCACCATTCGATCCATTCCCCTCTTTGGTTGTGAATGTGGACAGTCTTGTGTTTATTGGGAGCGTTTTTTTTGAAAAAATGGCTGAGAGATTCAGTTTGAGGCTTGTGGAATTGAGTCTAGAATCCCAGTCATCCCAATCAATATGCAATCAAGTTTAGTCTAGAATCCCAGTCAATATGTAATCAAGTTTAGAATCCCAGTCAATATGCAATCAAGTTTAGTCGTTGTCTTCACATTTTGCGCCACTAAATCCCAGTCATCCTCATGGTTTAAAATGGATTCTAGAAGGAGTTGAGTTTCTGCGTCAGTCCAGGCAGCAGCATGACTTGCGGAGTTCCCCTTGCCTTCGTTGAACTCAAAATCATCTAATGACTTGTTCTCTCTGCAATTCCCATTGTTGTAGCAGTTTGCACAAATGTTAAACTCATCCTGCTGAAGTGTGTACTTAATGGTAAAAGAATAGTTTTGCGTATCAAAATAGGTAAAATGCAAGTTCATATTTAAAGAAACGGTTTGTTCCACATGCATTCTTTTACTGTTCTACTTATTACTTTCATGAAGGTGGTGTTATACCATCTCAAAGTCTAAACTGGTGGGTTTGGCATGAGGAAAATTATGTTTAGACTTTCTAATTTCTAACTTTCTATTTTTCTTTCTGACTTTATCACACTATTTGGTTGTAGGTGTGAAGTTAATGTATCAAGATAATATGTCAATGGAGGTGGAGGGATTTGAGGAGATAACTCCGGACACTGAATTGGGATTTTCGATCAATGAAGGTGGAGAAGAGCCAGCCCCAACCGTGGGTGCGAGTGCGACAAACAAGGTACTTGGTTCTGGTCTTCCTCCTCGTGATAAGAAGAATACTTCTGATGTCTGGGATCATTTTGCGAAAATCATAAATGAGGAGACTGGAAAAGCAAATAACGCGAGGTGCATGCATTGTGGGGTTAAGTTAAAGTACAATGTTTCTAATGGTACTTCTTCAATGTGGAAACATTTGTCAACGTGCAAGAAGTTTCCTCGCAATGTAGATAAGAGGCAAAAATTCTTTGCACCACGTAATGTCAACGTAGATGGCAAGGTAGGGGGAGATCCTGGTACTGGTAGTGTCTTATCTACTTGGACATTTGATCAAGATCATTGTAGGCAAAAGCTTGCTCAGTTCATCATAGTGGATGAACAACCCTTTTCGTTGGTTGAGCGTGTTTCATTTCATGAGTATATCAGTGAGTTACAACCTCTCTTCAAGCATATATCACGATTTACAGTGGCTAGAGATTGTATGAAGTTATATTTTAGTGAAAGAACTTGCTTGAAAACTTATTTTGGTAAGTATAATTCGAGGATCGCACTCACCACTGATACATGGACTTCTATTCAAAACATGAATTATTTGTGTCTCACTGCACATTTTATCGATGAAAATTGGAAGTTGCATAAGAGGATCATCAATTTTGTGGTGATGCATAGTCACAGGGGTAGGGAGATTGGGAAAATGGTGGAGAAATGCATCTATGACTGGGGAATAGAAAAAAAGGTGTCCACAATCACCGTAGATAATGCAAGTTCGAATGACATTGCAATTGGTTATTTGAAGGATAAACTTTCAAAGGAATGGTCATTGATCTTAGATGGCAAGGTCTTGCACATGAGGTGCACTGCTCATATTTTGAACTTGATTGTTAAAGATGGGTTGTCTAAGGTAGGTGCTTCTATTGAACGTGTCCGAAACGTGATTAAATATGTGAGGAGCTCTCCCTTGAGAGCTAAAACATTTCAATCTTGCATTGAGAGTGAAAGGATAACTTACAAAGGTTCGGTTTGTTTTGACGTCGCCACTAGATGGAACTCAACTTACCTTATGTTAAACACCGCCATAAAGTTCAGAAAAGCCTTTGTAAGGATGGAAGAAGAGGATTTATCTTTTGTAGGTGAGCTTAACAATGATCTTCCTAAAGATGATGATTGGGAAAATGCCATCATTCTTTCCAATTTTCTAGAACAATTCTATAAAGCCACCAAAGTGATGTCGGGGAGTTCATACATTACTTCAAATGGTTATTTCGAGGGGATAGTTGCTTTGTACAAATATTCGAAAGATGCAGTGGACTCTTTGGATCCTAAGCTCGGACCTATGAGAAAGACAATGAAAGAAAAATTTGACAAATATTATGGAAATTTAGATAAGGTGAATATGCTGGTGTTGATTGCCATTGTGTTGGATCCTACAAAGAAGTTGAATTATGTGAGTTTCTGTTATCAACAAATTTATGATGATGAATCAAGAATCAATGGTATGTATGATAAGGTGAAGAAGGCATTGGAGCAGTTGTATGAATTTTATGAGCAATCTTTTGCTTCAAGCAAGAAAAATTGTGGTGGCCAAAGTTTAAGTGCTAGTAGTAGTAGTTCTAATTCCGTTGGTAATGAAGCTAGCAGCAAGTATGACATCCAAGCTTGGCGGAAAACCTATATACTCTCAAAGAAAAAAGCGCAGGATGGCAACAAATATGAACTTGATGAGTATATTCAAGATAAAGATGAAGAAGTTCTTGATCTTGATCTTCTGATGTGGTGGAAGACTTCTGGCTCAAAATATAAAATTCTATCTGTGATGGCTCGGGATGTTTTGTCTATTCCCGTGACTACCGTTGCTTCAGAGTCGACTTTTAGTACATCGGGTCGTGTGCTTGATGGCTTTCGGAGTTCATTGACTCCTAAAGTTGTGGAAGCTTTGCTTTGCACTCAAGATTGGTTAAGAGCCGTTCGTATGCTGATTAACATTGAAGAATGCATTGAGAATGCAGAAAAGTTTGAGTCGGGTAAGTGATGTTTATATGTTTATATATTGCAATTCCTTTGTGTACATTTCGAATGAACGGTCTATTTAATTTCTTCTTTTTTTTCTTTTTTAAGATATGGAATGTCTTAATGAGGATATTATCCTCGGTAATTAAAGCTTTCGGGTTGAAGTGGAATTGCTATATGTGGTGATGCTTTTATTAATTATTTCAATTTAGTTAATAGTAATTTTACTTTAAAACTAATATTAGTTTGTTGTTTCGTTTGGTTTCAGGTGGTTAGATTTCAGGTCTCATGCGATCGAAGGGGAGGCTCATGATAAGCTGTTTGCATATGGTGTCTCATGGACTTTTTTGAACGCCCAGAAAATCTTGCTAAATAGGCTTTGGCATTATCTTGCTTTGCTAGTGTTCCTGGAGAATATGCCCAAACTTATGGGCAAACCAAATTGTTGGACAATAACTTTTTTTTGGTCAATTTCTTGCTGCGCATAAAAAATACTACAATATACTTTTGATGAATAGGATACTGGACAGGGTTTTGCCAATGGTGGAAATTTGCTTCAGTAGTGGATAGTTTCCCTTTTTGAGTGTCAATGGAGCACTCTGCCGATCGGGAACTAGATGTGCTAATGGTCTACCCTTGAACTGAAAGGATTCCCCTCTTTTTGTTGTTCGCACAGGGAGTAATCTTGTTAATGCTGAGGCTTCCATCGGGAGCTAGATGTGTTGATCGTATTTTCAGTCCAAATGTTCGGACTTTTTTCCATTTTGGTGCAAAGGAAATTGTATTGACAAGTTCTAGGGTACCCTAGAACCGGATCCGGAACTTGTGACAGGGTAGGTTCCAGGTTCTAGGGTATACAAGGTAGGTTCCAGGTTCCGACAAATGAGGAACCGGTACTAGTGGGTAGGTTCCACTTGGAACCTACCCGGAACCTGGAACCGCTCACCCCTAGTCTCATGCATACGTAATATGAAGTATGTATTATGATATTATCTCCTTTCCCATATAGCGTATGTCTCTACATTTAATAACATATGATAGTTCAGACATTTCATATGTTTAACTTGAGTTCACAAATCTACTCTCTTGAAAGAATCCATCAGAACTCCAATCTGGCATCAAACACAGATGAAGTAAAATACGTGTTACTTCACTTTCGGGCATAACTTATTATGACTTCATCTTAACGCTCTTGTTAAGACGATATCAAAATTTCAAACTTGAACTCTCAATTATCACACAGATAATAAGCTTGAAATCGTTTCATCTCTATTCATCACACAGCAAATAGAGACGATTACCCGTGTGAGTGAGCTAATCTTTTATCTGTCCGACATACTTTGTCAGTATAATGCACAGAGCATTAGTATGCATAAATGTCATGCAAACTCATAGACATCAATAATGATAACAAATATCATTAATTGTGAAATTTTAGAAAATATAAATATCAAGTACTCCACTTCCACACTCTTCCAGATATTTCAGTATAGGGAATTAATCCCTTTGTCAACATATGACCAAGGACCGCATCTCTAGGAATTGACTTCATCCTAGGATTTTCTATTATTCTGTGCGTAGATATGTATTGTACGTTTACATCTTTTCGTATAACTATGTCTTTCACAAAATTATATTTCATGAATAAATTTTTGATCTTGTTCCTTAGGGTAAGCTATTACTACTTGGCTATCACAATTAACTAATAATTGAACCTGCAGGATCTTTTACAACACCTCACTGACCCAAACATCTCTTAAGCCAAACACCCTCTTGTACTACTGCTGATAATACTACAAGATCAATTTTCATTGTGGATAAGACTATGCACATTTGCATCTTACTATTTCAAGATAATGCGCCACTGCACAATAAAAATCCAAATCCATAGGTAGATTTTCTCTCATCTAAATCTCTTCCTCAGTCAATATCAGTATAACCTTCAAGGCGCAGATCTCTACCTTGAACTCAGCAGAAAATTGGCGGTACTTTTTAGATACCTCAGGATTCTCTTGATGGCAATCCAATGTGCTTGGCCTGGATTAAATTGATACCTACTTACCATTCCAACTGCATAACAAATATCAGGTCTTGTACACAGCATAGCGTACATCAAGCTTTCCAGCACTAACATATGGAACACTTCCCATTTCTGCATTTACTTGTGGAGTCTCAGTACACATTTTGCGGCTCAGACCTCTTCACCTCATGCAATAGGAGTATTTTTGGGTTTACAGTCTTACATACAAAATTATTCAAGAAATTTATCTATGTAAGTCTCTTATCTCTTTGAACTTATCTTGAAATCTTAACTCCAAGAATATATGCAAATCCACTCATATCTTCTATTTCAAAAATTAAAACATAACCAATTCTTAACTATATCAACAAACTCCATAATCATTGTTGACACCTAAATTTTGATCAACTTTTTTATTTTTATTTTTATTTTTTATTTTTTAATTTTTAATTTTTATTTTGAAAATTCATAGAAAATCCATAAAAAGTTGAAAAATTGAAAAATCAATTTTGGTGACCTTAGCCAAGCTAAATGAACCATTTTGACCAAAAAAATAATTTTTATAATTTTCATTTTTTTAATATATTTTCGAAAAATACAAAAAAAAAGAAAAAAAAAGAAAAAGAAAATCAAGAAAAATAATATTTGAGGTCACAAAAATATATAAAAATATTAGGTATTTTTATTTTTATTTTATCCATTTTCTGACCTCATAAATAGTAAAATTCAGGTTTGATTTTAGGTGTTCTTTGATCATCATAAAATTGAATTTGGCAAAAATATTAGTAATGATTAAAAGGAAAAGGAGTGAAAACATCATCATTTAAAAGGAAAAGAGAACTAATCATTTTGTCTTCGCTTTTGATTATTATTTTTTATTTTTTTTACTTTTTAGTATTTTATTATATTATTATAATATTATTTTATTTTTATTTTTATTTTACTCTTCCCCCCTCCCCCCTCATCATCCGTCGCCTGCTCTTCTTCCTTCTTCCTTCTTCCTTCTTCTTCTTCTTCGGCAACTTCTTCTTCTTCTTTTTCGTGGAGGCCCAAGCCGAACGACCACCTCCAACCACCACACGTCCGGTCGCCCTTGTTGAACCAGCCACCACCTCACCACCATCCCATCGTACCGCCGCTATCGCCTCGAGTCGCTAGATCCGAGAACCCGAGCCGCCGTGAGGTTAGAACTTGCGAGCCAACGCGGCTTGTCGCCGCCGTGCTCTGTTTTACTCCGCCCCGACGTTCCCTCAATCTTTGCCATCGATCCCGGAGTCGGCCGTCACCCGACGGCCGTTGTCCAACTGTCCCGGCCGTTCCCCGCTCGGTTCCCGTGTCAAGGCGTGTCTGAACGTGTCGGGACGTGTCGGAGCGTGTCGGAGCGTGTCCGAGCCGTGTCGGAGCCGTGTCCGAGCCGTGTCGGAGCCGTGTCCGAGCCGTGTCCGAGCCGTGTCGGACCGTGTCGGAGCCGTGTCGGAGCCGTGTCGAAGCCGTGTCGGGACCGTGTCGGAGCCGTGTCCGAGCCGTGTCCGAGCCGTGTCGAAACCGTGTCGGAGCGTGTCGGAACAGTGTCGGAACAGTGCCTGAACAGTGCCTGAACAGTGTCCGATTTTGATTTTTTTTTTAATTTTTAATTTTTAGTCTTAATTTGTGAAATTGACTATCGACATTCTAATGGCGATCGACAGGTAACGGGCATGGAGATGGTCGCAGGCTGGGGCTGGGCGATTGAAGGCCGGTGTCTAGTCTGGTATGTTTTACGTACCCGATCCGTATATCAGAATTATTTTTCTAAAATATTACCTTTATAGACTTGATTCGCATGTATTTGTTTCAGTCTAGTGGTTAGCTTATTTATCTGGTTGAGTGTTATCTATTGTCAAAGACATGCTTTTTATTAAAATATTTTTCGAAAATATTAAAAAATAAATAATAAAAATACGGAAAATCAATAAAAATGGAAAATCATTAAAATATTCAAAAAAAAGGAAAAATTCAGAAAAATTCTAAAAAATTCCAGAAAATAGGAAATGGCCACATTCAACTGGCCATGACCTGTTCCGGGTCTTTTGACCCCCGGTCTTTCCAAAAATGACGGTTTTGCCCTTCCGGCAAACCGTCTTCCAAAAAAAATTCTAAAAATTCTAGAAAAATCCCAAAAAATAGGAAATGGCCACAATCAATTGGCCAAGGCTCATCCCGGGTGTTTTGAACCCGATCATTCTTAAAAATGACTATTTCTCCCTTTGGGCGAATCGTCTTCCAAAAATTGACGATTTTGCCCTTCGGGCTAAATCGCCTCCAAATCTTCCCATTTTACCTCGGTCCTAAATCACGCCTTCCCTAAGGCCTTATGGCTATACTAGGAGGCCATGTGATGTGAATTGACGTGCATTGATGTGATTTATTTATGCACTTGATTGCGCTTTCATTGATTGTGATTGATAGGAATAGTCTTCCAATCTGCATGAAACCCTGAATCAAACCTACCCCACCCAAAATTGCGCCTGCATGAACTCTTAGTCAGGAAAATCACTCGCGTTAGGTACCGAAAGGGCGTTGGTAATGACATCAACGTAACCAAGTCCCCGAACTCAAAATCTCTGGTTCCGCAGAAGATCTCTCCCAATCGGTCAATAAGGTTTCCGGTCTACCCTCCGAGAAAGACCGGTGGCGACTCCAAATGCATGCACAAGTTGCACATGCCACCACGACCACACTAAGGTCGAAATCGATCGGCTCTTATCGCCGAATCCCTTTGAAAAATACTCCCGCCGCGATTTGGTATGGGCTTGGGAGGGCCCGCGCCGATCCAAAGCCCGCGATCCGCACCCTTGTGCGGGGGGAGGCCCGCGATCGGTAATCCATTAGCCGCGTCCGCTTTCGGACGGGTCGCGACAGCTGGCGACTCCACTGGGGACCTTGTTCTAGAGCCTATGGTTCTAGACCTCAAGTGGACTTAGGCCGTAATTAAAACGCTGAGTGATTTTTCTAACCCTGCAGGCGCTCTTGAAGGTGAGGTAAGTCCGCTTACGATAGGTGTTATATGTTTTGCAGATTGGAGAAATAAGGGGTGTAGTCCGTGATTAACATTGTCTTATGCAGGTTGGCGTAGGAATGTATGTTGTGTGGATGATTTGAAGCGCTAATTGATAAACTGTTGTGCATGACTTGCATCGTGATGATCACGACACATGGACACACACAACCGCGCCTAAAACCCTGGGCGCCGCCTTTAGGAACACAATAGAAGGAATTGAAAATGGAATCTCCGTGAGGAAAAACACGGGGTAATCCACTTTTCAATTCCGCTCACTTCGAACTATGGATCGAGTCCCAATGCAACGATAGCTGTGCAATGGAATCGGCTCTTTCTAGAACTCGAAGTGGGAACCTTAACCTTAGGTGCCAAACCCTCTGATTTTTAGAAGTTCACCATAACTTGTCTCATGCGCATGTCTTTGGGCGGTTGGTACACCTAAAACCGCACATAAGTCGACGAGTTTGGTTGGTAAGACTCTCTATACCTCGAATCTATTACAGTTCATATAAATATAGGCATTTCATTCATTGCATTCTGGTGATTAGATTAAATGCCATTTCAAGGATAGATGTGTGTGTTTTTCCCAAACGTCCTTGATAGAAGACGAAGAGGATGATATCCCATGACAAGCACCGAGTGAGCAACAAAGGAGCCTACTATGGACATTATTGAGATATCGTCTAATGAAGATGACGAGTTGGGGCAAGTGATCCGGAAGTCACAGATCGAACTTGGGGCATCCTTAAACGTTAGGATCACATTCCTTTGTTTCATTTTCCATTACTAGTCCTCTTGTATAGGGTTTATTTTTATCGAGGCTTTCTCTATCTCACCCCTTAGAGTGATTGTATTAGGGATCTATTGGTGTATACATTTAGATGGAACTTGGTTGTATTTCTTTTGACAGGTCATGGGAATGTGATAGTGGCATTTTCTCTAATCATTCGAATACTCCCAAGTCAAGTTTATAATTCCTTTAGATGAAATTAAAATTGGAAATCTTGCACGACCTTTTTGGTCGTATAGGGTAATCCAACCCCAATTTCGCTAGAAAGAATTATACACTTGAATTGGTCCATGCATGTTTTACGTCGCTGGTAATCCACGATAATTGATCGAGAATATCGGCGTTGTTTTGAATTTAATGACGAGATAGATGTCCAAATTACTCTCGTTCTTAATAAAACGGCCTTGATTTGGATGCCGTATCTTCAATTAAATTTAAAACACGTTATTATGCCTCGCACTTTTGAGTAATTCGTTCCTCTCGAAATTGATCAAAAGCGATTATTGTGAATTACATTCCTTTCAATAGTATGCTTTCTTTCGAGGAATATTGATAAAAACTTTTCGCGCAGGATTAAAACCCTTGTAAAAGTTCTTATCCTTATTAATCATGGGCAAGCATAGGATTGAAAGGGGTTTTTGATTTCTTTTTCAAATTATTCCTTCTGATTCTGTCTTTTTATTTGCAGGTGAAAAACAAGTAGTATAGAGAAATCTTTTCTTGGACAAATCTGCAACTATTCTTCCATCTGATCATGAGCGAGTTATAAAATCAGGACGTATTTGCTCGGCTTATTGCTATTATGGTTCGGCTCACTCAAGTTGAAGATGTTTGGATGCTCGAAGAAATGAACCATACAGAAGTTAAAACACACACACGAGAACTTTCATTTATTTTGCTCAGCGGAGGGTTTTCAGAAGCAGGTCATACAAGTCGGGGTGGAAAAGTAAAGCCAAAGTGAGCCCTAATTAACGACATAAAGGATCCCAACTGACCCTCCATGTTATTAATGCTCTGCTCATACTCCCAGCTCCGCATGTTGTGGTCGGCAAGCCTGAGGAGAAGACTTCTGCATTCTCCCTTAACTTCGGCGACCTTGGCCTCGTGTTCTTCGGTGACTACTTCCAGGTCCCGAACCAGTCCATTCCCGCGAGCTATGTCCTCGGTTATCTTGTCGAGCCGTTCTTCCTGCCAGTCGCTCTGAAGCCTCAACAGGACGTTGCGGCGGTCATGCTCGCCGGTGGTCAGGGATATGGCCAATTGATCCACCAGATTTCTCCTCTCGCGAAGCAACGTCGCGACCCGCTCATTAGCAAACTCGACGGCCTTTTTGTAACTATCAACCAGATAGTTGGTCAGCACCAAATGATCAGATCGATCCTCATAACGAGCCCGCAAGACGCGAGCCACGAGAACCTCCCGATTAGCAACACGATAGGCCTCTAAGGAGTGTGCAAAGAGAGTCGGGAAAGTTCTATATTCCCTCCCAGTGTAGTACCTTCGAGAGAAGTGGTATCAATGTCCTCGAGCAGGACACAGATTGCATCCTCGGTTGCAGAATGATCGGTTATGTGCGCGTAACCGCGACCCAGTAGGTTATAAAGCTTTTCCCACTGGGCCAAAACATCAGTTGAAAAAGTGCGTACGGGAGAGGAGGCCATTTGCGTTGGGTTGGCTTGAGAATAAGACGAGTTTAACAGAGAGATTAGAAGGAAGAAGCTGATTATGCGAGAACGTTAACCTTCCATACATTAATTCCTCATTTTATAGCAACTCGAGGATGATGAAGGGTCTCAGTAATAATGCTGGTGGAGCCCAGTTAGGGGGTAAAGTAGGAGGTCCCCTCACGAGAACCATTGGATTCGTTTCGGTCCGCGATTTCTGGCTCATCAATTAAAAGATGTAAAAGATTTGTCGGGATCACCATTATTAGAGTTAGGTGGGAGGAAAGCGCAACTATCGAAGAGAGCCCTAACAGGGTTTGGCAGTCCCATCACGTTGAAAAGCTAAGCGAGAAATTCAAGGTCTTGAGGGGGAACGTTTGCCTAATGATGCTTGAAGAGCGTCTCCTGAACATGCAAAGTCACTCGAAGAAAACTTTATAGGGAGTGAGCATACAGGAGAGAGTGGAGAACTCTGAGTGGGAAAGAACCAATCAAACATTTCTCAATCCAACATATTTAAGAGGTTACTGTCAGCTGCTAGATGCGACTGACTCAAAAATCTCAGAAATTGAACCACAGAGGGATCTCGAAGATTCCAATATCAAGTCTAACGCCAAAACCATGGAGCCCAACACTTCTGGCAACGGAAATCAAGATCACGGCGACGACGACAACGACATCCACAATGCTCAACTCGGGAAAAGAAGACGTCCTCACCAATACTCTCAGGAGGAAACCCAAATGCTGGAAACCCTTTTCAGTAAAAGCCATTACATGAAAAAGAAGTGGAGAATTGAATTGAGCCGGGAGTTGGGGATTAATCAGTCGAGGATCCAGTTTTGGTTTCAAAATAGGAGATCCAAATCGAGGGCTCAACGCAAACGTCAGGTGGTCGAGATTTTAAAGGAAGAAAATCAAAAGCTGCGAACAGAAAACATGAGGTATGAAAAAGCTCTCAATATCACAGTTTGCCCTCATTGCGATAACCTCGTCGCCCTCGGTAAGATATTCCCCGATAAGCCTCACGCGATGATTGAAGACGTTCATTTACCACCCTACTCCCTCGGGGCATCTCCTGCTCAACCAGATTTTGCCGGAGTCACGCATGAGCAGGATGATCCTACGAAGATGATACAAATGCCTCCTGGGGGATGGGATTTGCATCGCTTTGATTGGAGTTACAGTTTCAAGGAGCTGGATGTTACCGCCGACCAGCTCAAAGCATATCAGCCTCATGCACAACAATTTTCGATAGGGTCGGGTCCTGCTGGAGATGAGTTAATCAGTCGTCAAGCCATCGATGCAATTTTGGGCCACGATAAGAGGAGGTTCGCTTGGCCCCCTGAACTGCATTCCAGATTCCTAGATGTGGTTCACCAAATGGGGATCGACTCAGCAACTCCGACGCGCATATTTAAGGCCATGAATGTACCGGGGCTTAGTAAGGAGCTGGTCAGGAATCACCTTGCTGCCTACAGAAAGCTATTAAGACAACGTCGAGCGGAGCTAAACCGGGAGGAATCCGTCTCGAGCTCAAAAGCTAGGGGCGACCGCCATTGTAATGCTCAGGCATCAAGAGATACCCGGCCAAATCTAAGCATCAATCAAGCTAGCAACCCGACCACCGGCAAACTGAAAGCTGATCAGAATGTCCTCCCAGGCCATTTCAACACTTCTCAAGAGCGCGTGCCACAAGTACAGCGAGTGCGCACTCCTCCATTCGAGCAGCAGTCGGCTGGTGCTCTGCCTGCCGCTGGTCAACCCACGACAGACGATTTCTTTGATGAGGGGCTCGATGCCTTGTTCAATCAGTGGGAAGCTGGCATGCTTGGACAGCCATGATCTAGCACTTGACTCGGGGCACGATGGGTCGGTCACCACGAACACCCATAGAAAGAAGAACATGTTCACGAGTAGATCACTCATTTTATCCGTTGTAAAGTTCCTACGGGAACATTTTTCTTTAATGACTATAGTTAATTCTATATTAAAACCAACGCTATCAACGAACATCGTCACGCTCAGTTGTGATGATCCCTTGTTAGATTAAGTCTGAAACCAGAGACGGTCTTTAAAATTTTGAGTGGCCACGAACTCATTCCTCACCAAGCGCCCGGGATGCTGAAATGAAGAGTAACAGCATGCACAGGGAAAATGCCACTTTCGTTTGAACGATGAAAAGGGGTTGAGAGAAGATCATAGCGTTAATGGAGCTAAATGAATTAAACGGAGTCATTAATTGCGGGTCCACCGCTGCTCCCCACGTTCTCGGGCCTAGCAAATCATAAAAGGCGCCGAAAGATTGTAGACCCACCACTTTGAAGACTGAACTAGGGGACGAGCGCAATACTCGATGAAACCGAATCAATGCAAAAGAGTTTGTGATCCTATCACGAGGAAAAAGAAAGGGGAATACAGACGATGAGTAATTACAGGGTCTCGGGAGGAGCGCTTGCTTGCTGGCCTTCATATGCAGCCTGAAGGATGGTTCTAGGACACGCACAATCACTTGAGAAAATTTCTAGAGTGAGCAAACACGTAAGAGCGAATAGAGAAAGCTGAGTGAACTAGATCAGCCCGAGATACTCCGATCCATCATGTTTAAAAGCTATTCCCATCTGCTAGAAACGCCCGACCTGGACATTTCTGAGCACGAACTGCTGGGAGACTTTGAAGATCCTGGAGCTGAATACTGCCCGAAAGCCATGGAGACTGACTCCTCTAGCGATGAAATTCTAGGTTTCAGCTACGAAGAAGGAGTATACAATGATGACCGGAGTCGGAAAAGGAAGCAACTACAACGCCACACTCCAGGCCAAATCCGAGAGCTCGAAGCTTTCTTCAATGAATGCCCCACTCCAAGCAAACAACAGAAAATGGAGCTGAGCCGAAAGATAGGATTGCAGCTTTCGAAGGTCAAGTTTTGGTTCGCCAACAAACGAACCCGGGTGAAACAGCAATACGCAGACCAGGAGTTACTGGTCCTGAAGGAGGAGAATGAGAAGCTTCAAGCTGAAAGCGCGAGATATAAGGAAGCTCTGACCAAGGCCACCTGCCTTAATTGTGGTAATCCTGTTGTCCTCGGCGAGGTGTTCCTCGATGAACCATCCCTGTTGACGAATAACGCTCAGCTGTTACCGTATTCTCCACAGCATTTTCCGACACAGCCAGATATCGCCGGAGATCTGCATGAGCAAGTCAACACCATAGGATCAACACCAACATCCTCTGAGAAATGGGATATGAATCATCACAGGGGGAGTTCTCTCAATGACGAACTCGCTGTCGCAGCCAGCCAATCCAAAGTCGGTGAGTCCCTCCCTGGACAACTTTTGAAACGACTAGATCCCGTAGAGAATAGCTACCGAAGTATTGACGATATTTTGGGTGATAAGAGAACAAGGTTTTACTGGACCTATGAACTTCACACCAAATTTGTTGATGCAATTCGAGAGCTGGGAGTTGATTCGGCTAGCCCACTACGCTTACTCGAGATTATGAATGTGCCGAGGCTCTCTAGAATTAACGTTGAGTCTCACCTCAAGTACTATAGGAGATTGCTAAGGGATGGAAGGATAGCGTTAAACCATCATAAAGCCAGTTGGAGCTCAAGTGCTGGGCAGAGTTACAACCATGATGATTGGAGAGCCAAGAGCACCCAACCGTGTTTCAGCAATGACGGGACCGGCAGCCGTGTCAGCGACTCCTCTGACCCAAATCAGAATGCTCCGCCGAGCTATCACAATACTCCTCAAGAGTATATGCCACAGTTCCAGCACATAGAGATTCCTCAGTTTGAGCGCGAATCAGTCATTAATGCTGTCCCTGAAGCGGATCTGGCATTGGTAGAGAGTGCACATATGAACCTGCCGGTCATTGGAGGAAGTTCCAATTCGAGGGGTCAAATTGCTCACGGCAAGAGCAAAGAGAGGAATCCTTCGCCTGCAGTCGACGACACCCAATCTGGGCACCAAGGGCTAGAAAGAACAGGTGATTTCCTTGATGAGGAGCTGGACACTTGGATCAATACTCTTCAGGAATGTATGTCTCAACCCCAACAAGGCAATGATGAAGGTTCCAGCTCAAAGACTCCAATCCCTCACAACGAAGGCAATGAAAGAAATCTGCCCCCAACAATCGTTGATACCCAACTTGAACATCAATGGCTCGAAGACCCGAGCAATTTCCTTGGCGATGAGTTCAATCTTTGGCTCGATCAATTTGGAGCCGGAGGACCATCGCAGTGGTGACGCAAGGCCGGTGATCAGACGTCAGATGCAAGGCATGGCTACTCGATGAAAAATGCTTAGAGGAAATGGGTGGAATACTCCTATTGAATATGTTGTTGATCGCGCTGTAAGGTTCCCACGGGAACATCTTTCATTAATATCTAGAACTAATTGCGCGTGAGTGTCAACATCACCCTTTGAGCATCTTCAAGCCGAGGGCCGTGGATTAATCACTTAATCCGTGGAGCAAGTTCCATGAACAATGACTATCACCCGCGGAGCATAATGGGATCTACCCATTCAATACGAAATACGTTTGGCCGCGAAGCCACCTATTTGGTAAAACGATGTATCGTTCCTAAACGTTCTTCAATTGAATACCGAAGTAATGTCTCCTTCCTTTCCCTTCTCAGGTGATAAACGTGGATAAATCACTCAAGGAGCCATTTGTTCGAATAACAGAACAGACGTTGCCCAACCGGGGGCAGCTGAACCATTAATGTTGCAAATATTCCAAGCATGGATAGGCGGATTTGATAGACGTTGTTCATATCAATACGCAACATCAAAACGGGATGAGAGCCAAGAATAAAGTTGTATCGTTCCAATTTGTCTTGAATTTGAGAATATGAATTGATACTCGTTATTTATCCTTGACAGGGGAATCGCCTTACAGACGAACAGGTTTTCACATCCCATGTATTACCCGTTAGAATACATGACCAAGGGTAAATTGTATCGTTCTAATTTTTTGAAAAATTCGTGAACGTACAATAACATGTTTCTTCCGCATTTTCAGGATCTCCAGCCGCGGGGGACAGGTAAGTATCCCTTTCCCCAATCCATTGAAGATGTTAAATAAAAAACAGAGAGAAAAAGAAAAGCTTTAAGAATCTAATGTCTAGAAAAGACATAGAATTCAAACTTCATTGGCATTCATGTCTTAAAACAGGAGGTTATCTGAACATGAATAAGAACATGCATGGTGTATCATAAAATCCCCTTGACGGGTAAAATTTTTGGAGAAAATGAAAGAGATTTTTTCCAATCAAAAGTTCAAAACTTTTAAAAGGACGTTTTCTCAAAAGAAAAGAGGCAAAGCCTAGTCCAAACACGTCCTACACACACTGGAGAGAAGTGGAGCGGATCAGATAGCAAAATCTGGACCTACGGAAGTAGGGATTATTCGCAACGATTACATGGGTTGGGATGACGGAGGCATTCGTTTCATATCCCTCAAACACTACAGGTGACCGTTGATAAACCCTTTGAACGACGGTTTTCATTCTTAACCCTGTCAAGAACCACCCCACATCGGGGCAAAATGGAGGTGAGTCCAGCGGTATCAGGAGAAAATGGTTAGAAATTTTCTTGCTCGGACTAACATTAATCTTTGTGTGTTGTTTATATGGTAATCCAAGTGCCATAGGATGACGAGAAGCATTCATTCTCTATCCCACACACCATATCCTTTGCACAGCCAAGTTGAGCCTGCGAATTCATTTCATAAACCCCTGTTGGTGATCATGGGATGTTTCAAGATAGAAACTGCATCACTCCAAGAACGGAAGAAATCAAGAGATGGGATTTATAGAAAAATCTCATATCGGCGTTTAAATGTGCTATGATTCAAGTTGTATATCTAGCACAATTTTCTGAACATCGTAGTTCCAAAGGAAAAGAAAAGGCGGGATTTCAACAAAAAATCCCCAGCATCAAGAAAAAGCAAAGTGCCTGGTAAAAGCAAGGCCGATGCTCGTGAAAACTGTTTGATTGATCCCCAATAAAGCCTAGTTGGGAAGAGAGAAAAACCCATAAAGGAGTCAGATCAAGAAGACTGCTCCCCAAATGATGTCAGCCGTGGTGCAAAAACACGGACAGAATTGTCAATCTCTTAATACCACAAGAGACGTTCTCTAAAGGACTTGTGCACACCTCAAAAGCGGTTGCACACCTCAAAAATGGAAGATGCAGAATGGAAAAGACATGTGACAAATTTGCAATGATCACCAATGTCAAATCCTTCGTGATTTCTGGGCCAAAAACAAGCCTTTTTCGGTCCCCAATCCTACCAATGTTACAACCCTGAAACAGTCTTCTCTGACTAAGACACTTGGGTTAACATATAGCTTAGCTCGAAGAAGTACGAGCAAGACTCTTTCTTTCTCATTTTGCAGGGTTCTTGACTTGTAAACCCGGAGCAAATGGTGAAGATTTTCATTCGATGGCCCCGACTCCAAAGCGGGTCCCCCTTGAAAACCAATATCCAAGCCCAACATTACGGTCCCGTGGAAGACCTCCCGACCGATCAAAATGTATGCGCTGCGAATGAGCCTAAAACCTAGGCACAGGTCAGTAGGGAATTGAGTGTATCCCCTAAAAATCATCACCTCAAAACAGGTGAGATGGCCTCCTTGTCGAGAAATATTCCAATTGACGTTTTGAGCAAACTCTTTTTGGGAATTTTCAAACTGTGGATCCAGATTTTCCATGCAAGGGATTTGTGATCACATTTGCACGTTGCAAAAATGTTTTGGATAACCTCCAGCATCAAAATGCACATCTCATGACTAAAGCTTAAGTCATAAAATTTTGTCAATTGGACAATTGCTGTCTTCTCAAAGATTACCAATATTTTCTTGGGGAAGAGAAACCCTTAAAAAAAAAATCATTTTCAAAATATCAAACAGTCTCATCGGACGTGGAGAACCCTCGTCATGAGACCCCTTTTCAAAATTTAGGCAGTCTCATCGGACGTGGAGAACCCTCGTCATGAGACCCCTTTTCAAAATTTAGGCAGTCTCATCGGACGTGGAGAACCCTCGTCATGAGACCCCTTTTCAAAGCAAACAAAGGTAGATACCGCCTGAAGGATCAACAAAGGTAGAAACCGCCTGAAGGGTCAAACACAAGGTAGATACCGCCTGAAGGGTCAAACCAAGGTAGAAACCGCCTGAAGGGTCAACTCAAGGTAGAAACCGCCTGAAGGGTCAAACACAAGGTAGATACCGCCTGAAGGGTCAAACCAAGGTAGATACCGCCTGAAGGGTCAACTCAAGGTAGAAACCACCTGAAGGGTCAAAACAAAGGTAGGAACCGCCTGAAGGGTCAAATCAAAGGTAGAAACCGCCTGAAGGGTTAAAACAAAGGTAGAAACCGCCTGAAGGGTCAAAACAAAGGTAGAAACCGCCTGAAGGGTCAAATCAAAGGTAGAAACCGCCTAAAGGGCCAAACAAAGGTAGAAACCGCCTGAAGGGTCAAATCAATGGTAGAAACCGCCTGAAGGGTCAACACAATGGTAGATACCGCCTGAAGGGTCAACTCAAGGTAGAAATTGTCTGAAGGGTCAACTCAGGGTAGAAACCGCCTGAAGGGTCAAACTCATGGTAGAAACCGCCTGAAGGGTCAACACAACGGTAGAAACCGCCTGAAGGGTCAACCCAATAGTAAAAATCACTTAAATGGCCAACTCAATGGTCCGATCCACCATACGGATCAAAATCCTTGGCAAATCCCAAATGGGACGCGTCTTCCTTAGATTCCTATCAGTTAGGAATCCCATTATGGTTTGACCTACCATACGGGTCAGAGCTTAACCTCTCTAGGATACTCTAGTAACGAGTTTCTAGAAATTCTCTTGAATCCATCAAACACCGCGAAAATCGCACAAACATCGAACAGGTAAGTAGCAGGTATGTCTCTCTATTATCTCACTCTCTCATGTCAAATGAATGTTTCCCCCTTCAAGAAAGAGCATACATGGACAAGCATGAAGATTGGATGTCATGACTCCTTTTCCTTTAGTTTCCCGAGTCGAGTCGATCAGGACTCAGGTGTCACCTTATCTTTGAGAGAAACCTCTAACGAGATTCCTCTCAAAGAGGGGCAGCTGTTGACACCTAAATTTTGATCAACTTTTTTATTTTTATTTTTATTTTTATTTTTTATTTTTTATTTTTATTTTGAAAATTCATAGAAAATCCATAAAAAGTTGAAAAATTGAAAAATCAATTTTGGTGACCTTAGCCAAGCTAAATGAACCATTTTGACCAAAAAAATAATTTTCATAATTTTCATTTTTTTAAATATATTTTCGAAAAATACAAAAAAAAGAAAAAAAAGAAAAAGAAAATCAAGAAAAATAATATTTGAGGTCACAAAAATATATAAAAATATTAGGTATTTTTATTTTTATTTTATCCATTTTCTGACCTCATAAATAGTAAAATTCAGGTTTGATTTTAGGTGTTCTTTGATCATCATAAAATTGAATTTGGCAAAAATATTAGTAATGATTAAAAGGAAAAGGAGTGAAAACATCATCATTTAAAAGGAAAAGGGAACTAATCATTTTGTCTTCGCTTTTGATTATTATTTTTTATTTTTTTACTTTTTAGTATTTTATTATATTATTATAATATTATTATAATATTATTTTATTTTTATTATTATTTTACTCTTCCCCCTCCCCCCTCATCATCCGTCGCCTGCTCTTCTTCCTTCTTCCTTCTTCTTCTTCCCCTTTCTCCTTCTTCTTCTTCGGCAACTTCTTCTTCTTCTTTTTCGTGGAGGCCCAAGCCGAACGACCACCTCCAACCACCACACGTCCGGTCGCCCTTGTTGAACCAGCCACCACCTCACCACCATCCCATCGTACCGCCGCTATCGCCTCGAGTCGCTAGATCCGAGAACCCGAGCCGCCGTGAGGTTAGAACTTGCGAGCCAACGCGGCTTGTCGCCGCCGTGCTCTGTTTTACTCCGCCCCGACGTTCCCTCAATCTTTGCCATCGATCCCGGAGTCGGCCGTCACCCGACGGCCGTTGTCCAACTGTCCCGGCCGTTCCCCGCTCGGTTCCCGTGTCAAGGCGTGTCCGAACGTGTCGGGACGTGTCGGAGCGTGTCGGAGCCGTGTCCGAGCCGTGTCGGAGCCGTGTTCGAGCCGTGTCCGAGCCGTGTCGGAGCCGTGTCCGAGCCGTGTCCGAGCCGTGTCGGACCGTGTCGAAGCCGTGTCGGGACCGTGTCGGAGCCGTGTCCGAGCCGTGTCCGAGCCGTGTCGAAGCCGTGTCGGAGCGTGTCGGAACAGTGTCGGAACAGTGCCTGAACAATGCCTGAACAGTGTCCGATTTTGATTTTTTTTTAATTTTTAATTTTTAGTCTTAATTTGTGAAATTGACTATCGACATTCTAATGGCGATCGACAGGTAACGGGCATGGAGATGGTCGCAGGCTGGGGCTGGGCGATTGAAGGCCGGTGTCTAGTCCGGTATGTTTTACGTACCCGATCCGTATATCAGAATTATTTTTCTAAAATATTACCTTTATAGACTTGATTCGCATGTATTTGTTTCAGTCTAGTGGTTAGCTTATTTATCTGGTTGAGTGTTATCTATTGTCAAAGACATGCTTTTTATTAAAATATTTTTCGAAAATATTAAAAAATAAATAATAAAAATACGGAAAATCAATAAAAATGGAAAATCATTAAAATATTCAAAAAAAAGGAAAAATTCAGAAAAATTCTAAAAAATTCCAGAAAATAGGAAATGGCCACATTCAACTGGCCATGACCTGTTCCGGGTCTTTTGACCCCCGGTCTTTCCAAAAATGACGGTTTTGCCCTTCCGGCAAACCGTCTTCCAAAAAAAATTCTAAAAATTCTAGAAAAATCCCAAAAAATAGGAAATGGCCACAATCAATTGGCCAAGGCTCATCCCGGGTGTTTTGAACCCGATCATTCTTAAAAATGACTATTTCGCCCTTTGGGCGAATCGTCTTCCAAAAATTGACGATTTTGCCCTTCGGGCTAAATCGCCTCCAAATCTTCCCATTTTACCTCGGTCCTAAATCACGCCTTCCCTAAGGCCTTATGGCTATACTAGGAGGCCATGTGATGTGAATTGACGTGCATTGATGTGATTTATTTATGCACTTGATTGCGCTTTCATTGATTGTGATTGATAGGAATAGTCTTCCAATCTGCATGAAACCCTGAATCAAACCTACCCCACCCAAAATTGCGCCTGCATGAACTCTTAGTCAGGAAAATCACTCGCGTTAGGTACCGAAAGGGCGTTGGTAATGACATCAACGTAACCAAGTCCCCGAACTCAAAATCTCTGGTTCCGCAGAAGATCTCTCCCAATCGGTCAATAAGGTTTCCGGTCTACCCTCCGAGAAAGACCGGTGGCGACTCCAAATGCATGCACAAGTTGCACATGCCACCACGACCACACTAAGGTCGAAATCGATCGGCTCTTATCGCCGAATCCCTTTGAAAAATACTCCCGCCGCGATTTGGTATGGGCTTGGGAGGGCCCGCGCCGATCCAAAGCCCGCGATCCGCACCCTTGTGCGGGGGGAGGCCCGCGATCGGTAATCCATTAGCCGCGTCCGCTTTCGGACGGGTCGCGACAATCATAAGACCACAAATTGATCTTTGGATCTTTTGATATATACATAATGATCTTCATCGATCATTACAAAATCATATGCCATCATGACATTACGAAAAAGTATATATCATTATCTCAAAGACTGTCTAAAGCCATATATCGATATCAAAAGTCGACATACTTTTTATTTTTGGCTTTCTATAACAAGCACAATGGGTTATTCCAAATAAATTTCTTTTGAGAATCGCAGTCTTTACATCTTTTTTATGTAATTCAAGATACATGCTAATCACTATTGCCAAAATAAGGAGAATTGAGATAAATCTCACCATAGGAGAAAAAACTATTCATAATCAATTCCTTTTTATTGATTATATATTTTCACCACAATGTAAGCCTTATATTTTTCAAATGAGCCATCAACATTTCGCTTTGTTTTGAGAACTCACTTGTTCTCAATGGTTTTGCCTCCTTTCAGAAGATCAACCAGTTTCCAAACTTATTTTGATCTCATTAACTCCATCTCTTCTTCCATTACTTGTATCCACTTTTCCTTATCAAGGCAAGTCGAAGCCTCATTTATATTCATTGACTCATTCTCTTCATGTGGAATGACCATGAAAGTTTTACCTTTGAATGTCTAAACATTGACGAGTCGACAAAGAAAGCTTGTGTGACTTGTTCGCCAAATTGGAGATTATATACTTAGTACATCATGCTCCATTAAGCTCCCACTTGGATTAGACAAATACGACATCTTCTTCACATCAAGTGGTTGTAATTGAGACTGGTTCAAAATAAATTCCTCACTTCTCACGTTGCTCCCACTTGAATTAGATACCCCAATAGAATCATTATCACTATCCAAGATTTCACACAGAGAATAGTCTTTACCTATTTCGCCCTTTTTCGAAAAATTCATTCACTAAGAATGTGACATCTCATGATTCAGTTACACTTCTCACTTTTTGCTCACCTATAACATATACCCTTTCGAGTGTTCTTCTATCTCATAAAGATACTCTTTTTGCCTCTAGGGCCTAATTTCCCAAACCAGTGGGAGAAATTGTGGGTATATGTAGCACATCTCAACTCATATGGAGTGAAAGTAACTGATTTAGAAGGCACACGATTAAATATTTAGACAACATTTAACAAAACTTCACCTCAAAATGTGATAAGCAAATTAGCCTGTGCCATCATAGACCTGACCATTTTCATTGGGACATGTTTCTTCTCTTTGCGATTCGATTACGTTGAGAAATCGCTAGAATAGTCAATTGTCTTTCTATTCATTTTTCATCACAAAAATATCTGAACCGCTCAGATAGATTTTCTCGACATCAATCAATTTTTTTATTTTAAAAAGATTTTTAAAAGCTAAAAAAAAATCTCAAAGCAACTTATGCCTCGGATTTATGAGAAATCATAAAATAACATGTCCGAATTGAGTGTAATCATCTATAATGTGATGAAGTAAACAACCCCATATGTTGCTCTCACATTCATTGAATCACATATATCTGAATGGATCAACTGCAAAGGAAACTCAGCTCTTGTTAATTTTTTAAATTATTTTCTCATTATTTTTCTTACCAGGCAATGCTTAAAAATAAGCAAATAAGCTTTTTCAATATTGCCCAATAAGCCATCTTTAGCTTATCTAAATATTTGTTATTGGCTAATATGACCCAGCCTAGCATGTCATATATTCACATCATCACAAGAGATGTAAATAGGGAATAACTAACATTCACATTATTGTACTCAATAATCAGTACAATGACACCATCTAGAGGTATAATAACTTGCTGTTATGAAAATTCAAACTGAAATCAAGTTTAACCAAAACATACACGGAAACTAAATTCCATCGAGTTTTTTGGAGCATTTAATACAATATGCAGAAATAGAGTGCTACTACCGCGCATATTCAATTGGCAAGTGCCAATCCCTTTAATTTCTACTCAGGAATTGTTTCTCACATTTATTCACTTTGCTCCATGTCGAACTCGTTGAAATTCCACGAAGGTATTTCTATCTTTCGTTGCATGATCTGTGGCCCTTAAGTTTACAATCTGCAAATGATAAGATTCAGTTACAAGAACTGATCTAGAGACTTAAGTAACACTCTCAAGTGCACAATTTTTTTTTAACTTCTTTGGTTCACCACAGTGTCGCGACCCTCTCGAGGTTCGCCGTGGGCTCTCGAGGGCTAATGGGCCGTCTAGTATGGTCGGACGCGGGCCTCTCCCAAGGCCCGTTACCCAAATCGCAACGGAGGTATGCGTAGTCGACCTTCAGTGTGGTCTAGTGATATGTGCTAAGTGTGCATGCCATGGAGTCGCCACCAATCATTTTTTTGGAGGGTATGATTGGACCACCCTATTGAATAGTCGGGAGTTTCTATTCAATTCTGCGATAACCATAGAAATGGGTTCGGGGACTTAGTTACGCCAACTGTCAGAGTTGACGCCCTTTCGGTACCTAAGTTGACTGAATTTTCTGACCTAAGATTTCATGCAGATGAGTGGAGTACGAATCCTAAATCTAGGAATTCATGCAAATAGGAATGACTATCCTGGCAATCACAATCAATAATAAAAGGCGCAAATCAATGAATCCAAATATGCAAAATAGACACATCAAATCAACATGACACTCATAAGAAGGCTCTATTAACTTAAATAAGTATCAATCAAGCTTAGGAATGATTTAGACATGATTTTACCCATAAGGGGTAAAGTCGTAATTTTGAGACAAAAGGGACGATTTGCCCAAAAAAAGGCAAAATCATCATTTCAGAATGAATTCGGAGTAAAACAATGTCAAAAATAGGTTTGGTCACTCAATTGACTCATTTCCTATTTTTTTTTTTTGCAATTTTCATGATTTTTTGGAATTTTAGAAACCGATTTACCATTCGAAGGGTAAAATCGTCATTTTCTAAAAATGAGAATGAAATGTGGAAATCCTAGACATAAGGTTTAGCCACATATCTGGCTCATCGCCAAATTCTAAGCAATTTCCACAATTCATCGGAATATCAAAGACGATTTACCCTTTGAGGGGTAAAATCGTCGTTTTGGATTAAACGGGAGAAAATCCTAAAAAAACGACAACCAATCAATTTCTTTTGATCATTTTCAGCCTTGGGAATTTTCTAGAATTTTTTTAGTAATTTTCTGCAATTCTTCTCAATTTTTTGTTTTTCTTTAATTTTTCCATTTTTTTGGCATTTACTGATTTATTAATATTTTTTTATATTTTCAGAAAATATTTTAACAAAAAAGCATATCATTGGCAATAGACAACACTCAACTAGATAAATAAGCTAACTACTGAACTGAGATAAATACATGCAAACCAAATCTATAATGATGACATTTTAGAAAAATAACCTTGATATATGGATCGGGTACGTAAAACATACCGGATTGGACACCGGCCTTCAATCGCCCAGCCCCATCCTGCGACCATCTCCATGCCCGTTACCTGATTCGACACTAGTCTTCAATTGCCCATCCCCAGCCTACTTCCGTCACCATGGGCGTCATCGTCCATCGCCACATTGAAGTATCCCAATGGTGCATCAAGCCTTCGGAACATGTACTCACTCGAAGTAAATAGTTAACAAAGTTCAGCCAATTAAAGGATAAAACAAGTGTCTCCAATTTGAACTCTAATGATCGTGTTGACTTACCTAATAAGACATGCACAATATTCAAGCATCCACATGCAAAGCTAAAACTAAGTTATGCGAATCGATCATGGCAAACAGTCGATAATCAAGTACATAAAAGCTTAATTAGACAAAATAAATAAATAGAAGCACTTCTTATCTATTTATTATTTTTGATGTTTTCTAAACTTTCTTATTACTAATTATTTATTAAAAATAAAAATAACCGGGTGGGTCCGGGTCGGTTTCTCGGACCCGGGTCTGGATCAGGTCGCTGGACCTAATTTGGCCCGAGAGAAGGAACCCGGCCCGGGCCTGGTTGGCTCCAAAACAGGCCTAACTAGATCCAAACCTCCTCATGGCCCAGGTTCCAAATAATCTTCTGGCCTCCTTGAACCAGCCCAAACCCAAATTCCCTCATTCCAGCCCACTCGGTCAGCCCAAATAAACAAAGAGAAAAACGTAGGAAACCTGCATGTGACACTGTTCACCATCTCCTTCCTCGCGTCACTTCTGCAACCCGGCATCGCGACCAAAACCTGACGCCGCCACGACCTTCGCTCACCTCGCCGCCGGGATTCGCTCATCACAGCCGTCGTCAAACTTCATCCGCCGTCGAGCTTTGCACGAGTTGCAGTCTGGTCGTTGCGACAGTTCAGGAAGTCCACGTCCGCCGCCGTGTGATCGGGCTGATCCAGTACGTCGGGTATGCTGTCCCGCTGCTGAACAGAGACGGCGTCGCGACTGAGGTTGGCCCCGAGAGGTGCTGGGTGACTCGGATCAGAGGCGTCGGGGACTGGAAGGTATCGGACGAGCGGAACAAGAGGTGGTGATGGCTGACGCAAGGACTTGCGGCGACCTTGGGAGCGTCAGACACGGTCGGGATCCGCCATGCTCGGCGCAGTCCCTCACGGCCCGGAGCTTCGGTGAGCTCGGGACAGCTTGGCGACGAAGGAGGGCGGCGGAGCGAGCCCGGGCGAGGCTGTGGGCTGGTTTGGGGCGGCTACGGACCAGGTGGAGAACGGCTGAGGGCGACGGCACATCGGTGGACAAAGGCTACGAACAAAAACAGAGCGGAACAGGGCATAGCTCGAGTTCAAGGTCTGTCCGGCTTCGGTGGGAGCTCCGGAGCTCGTTGGGCGGCGACAGAGGCTGAGGGACGGTGGAGGGTGACGTGCAATGGTCGAAGGAGGCGGTTGATTCACAGTGATGGCCAGCTTCATGGTGGGCCTGGTTTGGGACGAAAGCTTCAACGGCAGAAGGAGCAAGCGTGGCCATCCTCGCACCACAGAAAACTTCGGATGTTCCTGGACGAGTAGTTTCTCCAACAGATGACCACAGCTTGCTCATCAAGGTTGTTTTGTGGCCTCATGGAGCGTGGCCCAAGTCAACCCGTGCAGGTTTTGCAGTAATGGAAACGTGGATCCATGATGTCCTCGTCAAGGTTCGGGGATACGATGATACTCCGCCGGACTGGCTATTGTTGCGATGGGGGAAGTCTAAAACAACAATTTCGGGGAGGCTTCAGCATGGATGGTCGTCGTTCTGGGATGCCGCTGGTCATTGGCAACGCATGGACCGGCAATGCGGATGGGATCACCGAATGATCAGTCGTCATCAACTTTCACGCTCTTGGTTCGGCAAAGCCCACGTTTGGAACTACTGGAAAAACCCGTTCGGATCCCCTGTGATGGCACCAGCTTCAATGGCATTTAGTAGGCACTCATTTGGTCCATGCTGGCAAGAGAGGGAGCCATCGGGCGAGATCCAGTCGTTGCCCCCCAAGGGACGAGCTTGAGATCGACGATGGAGATCAGCCCCGTGCCGAACAGCTTAGGGGGCCGAGCGGAAAGAGAAGCTGCCATCCATCCATCACTCTCTCTCTCCCTTTTTTTTTTAATCTCCTCCCACGATGGCTTGTTTGCCATGATCCAACTTTCAAAATGACCGTGTATTAAGTATTCCCCCCTCCTCTCTTTATGCTATTATTTTATGGGCAATGAAAGGCTCGCGTAGACAAAGATAATTAGGCCTCAACTTTTGTCGGACACTATCCCCTTCTTTTATATATATATATTTTTTATTTATTCTCTAATGCCTTTTTTTTCTTTTTTCTTTTTTTTTATTAATTGATTTTTATATAAATGTTTTTGAATTTTTTTTAAATAAAAAATAAACTGGAAAAGACTGATCAAAATTTAGGTGTCAACAGCTGCCCCTCTTTGAGAGGAATCTCGTTAGAGGTTTCTCTCAAAGACAAAATGGCACCTGATTCCTAGCCGACTCAACTAGGAAAATGAAAGAAGAAATGCTATGACATCAGATCCTTAAGGCTTTTGATAAAAATTCAAATTAATCCTCAGTTCGTTCTCGCAGTTTGAACCTGGGCTGAAGGGGGGGATGCTTACCTGAAGCTCACCTGTCGGGTGCTGCCGGTTGCGACAACTTTCAAGAAGATACCTAGGACTCGTCATCTGAATATCCTAGGGAGATTAAGCTCTAACCTGTATGGTAGGTCATACCATTATGGAATTTCTAACTGGTAGGAACCTAAGGAAGGCGCATCCCACGCTTTGGGATTTGCCAAGGATTTTGATCCGTATGGTGGATCGGACCTTTGTGTTGATCCCTATGGCGGTATTTACCAATGAGTTGATCCTTATGGCGGTTTCTACCATATTTGACCCTTCAGGCGGTATCTACCGTCAAGTTTAGTTTGACCCTTATGGCGGTTTCTACCAATGAGTTGACCCTTATGGCGGTATCTACCATTGATTTGACCCTTCCGGCGGTTTCTACCTTAAGTTGATCCTTCATGCGGTTTCTACCTTGGTTTGACCCTTCAGGCGGTTTCTACCTTTGAGTTGACCCTTATGGCGGTATCTACCATTTGTTTGACCATTCAGGCGGTATCTACCTTGAGTTGACCCTTCAGGCGGTATCTACCATTTGTTTGACCCTTCAGGCGGTATCTACCTTGAGTTGACCCTTCAGGCGGTATCTACCATTTGTTTGACCCTTCAGGCGGTATCTACCTTGAGTTGACCCTTCAGGCGGTATCTACCATTTGTTTGACCCTTCAGGCGGTATCTACCTTGAGTTGACCCTTCAGGCGGTATCTACCATTTGTTTGCTTTGAAAAGGGGTCTCATGACGAGGGTTCTCCACGTCCGATGAGGCTGCTCAGTCTTTGAAAAGGGGTCTCATGACGAGGGTTCTCCACGTCCAGTGAGACTGCCTGGTTTTTTTAAAAAGGGGTCTCATGACGAGGGTTCTCCACGTCCGATGAGACTGCCTGAATTTTGAAAAGGGTCCCGAGACGAGGGTTCTCCACGTCTGATAGGGATTGTTTGATTTTTTGAAAAAGGTTCTATCCTCACTCCTTCTTTTGAAAGATCCCGAAATTTGTCGGGAATTCAGTTTTGAAGCAGAGAAAGATTTTATTTTGACAAGGCTTCATTTGATTTTGTTGAGGCGACATTCTGGGAGCTGGGTTCTCCAGGTATCTTGCAGAAAGTTCAAACCTGAAAGATTTTTCTTCACCAAGAAAATGTTAATAATCTTTGGGAAGACAATAATTGTCCAATTGACAAAATTTTATGACTTAAGTTTTAGTCATGAAATGTGCATTTTGATGCTGGAGGTTATCCAAAGCATTCTTACAACATGCAAATGTGATCACAAATTCCTCGCATGGATGTCGCGACCCGTCCGAAAGCGGACGCGGCTAATGGATTACCGATCGCAGGCTTTGGATCGGCGCGGGCCCTCCCAGGCCCATACCAATTCGCGGCGGGAGTATTTTTCAAAGGATTCGACGATAAGAGTCGATCGCTTTCGACCTTCAATGTGGTCGTGGTGACATGTGCAAATTGTGCATGCATTTGGAGTCGCCACCGGTTTTTCTTGGAGGGTAGACCGGAAACCTTATTGACCGATTGGGAGAGATCGATCAATTCTGCGGAACCAGAGATTTTGAGTTCGGGGACTTGGTTACGTTGATGTCATTACCAACGCCCTTTCGGTACCTAACGCGAGTGATTTTCCCTAACTAGGATTTCATGCAGGCGCAATTTTGGGTGAGCTAAGTCTGACTTTGCACATTAACCAGTTTAACATGCTCACGTAATCATAATAAATAAATAGATGCCAATCACATAAACATCTATCCTACGTGGTGATCATGGAATTATGATTTAATGGGTCTCGAGCCAATGAGACCACATTTAATCATTTTAATATTTTAATAACGGAGAGCCGCTCTTCGCTTCTTCTTGGTTTCTTGAACTCTTTAAGAATCGGGCCCCAAAGAGCTCGCCGACTTAAAAGGCTCCTCCACGTAATCCTCGTAGCATTTACATCAACAATTGACTATGCTAAAAATAAAGATTACATGAAAAATAAAAGGAGTACGCAGCCTCCATTTAATAATTACAACCCCAAATATATGAATAATCACCATACATTCATACATACATCAATCACATTGATTAGGGATTTTTCCATGATCACCACCCTTCCACGTAAGTAATAAATTCACAATTTAAAACTTAGGAAGGCACAATAAAAATTCTACGTTGAATCATTTTCAGAATTTTTACGTAAAATAAGATAGCCATAAATTTTCGATTCAAAATTGATTTAGTCTCAATTTTTGCTACGTTGATTAATTTATCATATAAAATAATCAACCTCCATTAGCCATGTAAGACGAACAATTTGTTAATACATATTGGCCATAGTATTGCAAAAATTGCAAAAAATCAATTAAATGCACGAAAACACCTAAGGATCGGCTCTGATACCACTGTTGGGATCCACGTAACACGTAGCGGAAATAAATAACAACCCATACATGTATCTCCAGAGGCGTACTTCGTGCATTTCAATCGAAAAAAAATCACAAAGCCTCAAAGGGAGTAAATGGATTACCTCTCGTAGCGTGCTTGAACGGAGGTGTCGGTTCGATGTTCTTCGATCTCAGCCTCCACAAGTGTTAGGCATCTAGTTCGGACGCACCACCAATTGACGAACGGGGAGACGACTAATAACTCCACAACAATTGTGCTAGCAATATGCGGAATCAATATTCCGAACTTAGTATATTTTGCTCACTCAAGATTATGAGAATATAGAGAGTGTTTGTGTTCTTCTCTCTAAGCTCTCAAAAATTTGCATACTCTACAAAATGTCTCCCCCCTCAACCTCAAAACTCTTGCCATCCTTTTATAGCCAAAAATACCTTCCAATAAATTGTATTTAAAAATAGCACTAACAATTATAAATTCTATCTAAAAATAGCACTCACAAATAAATGACATTTAAAAATAGCACTAACAATAGCACTCACAATTTATAATACAAAAATGCTATTTAAAAATAGCACTAACAATAGCACTCACAATTTATAATACAAAAATGCTATTTAAAAATAGCACTAACATTTATAAATTCTATCTAATAATAGCACTCACAATTTATGATAAATAAATGCCATTTAAAAATAGCACTAACAATAGCACTCACAATTTATGATAAATAAATGTCATTTAAAAATAGCACTAACAATAGCACTCACAATTTATAATACAAAAAATGCTATTTAAAAATAGCACTAGCAATAGCACTCACAATACAAAAATGCTAAAAAAAAGGCACTAACAAAGGTGTTAAAAATAATAACCATTATTATTATTACAAGAGTTAAAGAGGTTACCAAACAGTACAAATATGCATAACGTATAAATACGTATGATGTATAAATACGTAGAGCATACGTATACATCCGTGAAACCGGGGACTAATTGAAAGAAAAATGTGCAATTAAGCCCTTTTGGTAAAAATTGATTAAATTGGAGGGTAAATTGACCTAATTGCACTTTAAGACTTTAGAATCCAATGTCATAGCTTATAAAAAGTGAGAATTGAAAACTAAAAGACTCGAAAATGATTTTTTTTAGGCTCGGTTCGGGTTTATGTTTGTGAAGGAACATAGTGACCCGAGCCGAATTTTTGAGATTTAAAGTGACACACTTGAAGAGGAAATTAAAACAAAATTATCGAATATTTTTGGGTATTTTTCTGACCACGAATGGTATTTTTCTGATTTTTTGGGTATTTTTATAATTAAATAAACTCGAAAAATATTAAAAATACCGAAAAATATTTTTTGTTCAAAATTGGTTCCTAAGGTTAAACCAAGGCTTCCAAAGTTGATTTTGTGATTTTATGACCTTTTTTGATATTTTTAATTAATTTTAAAGAATAAAAATCACAATAATAAATGGTAAAAAAAATCAGGTGTCAACAGCTGCCCCTCTTTGAGAGGAATCTCGTTAGAGGTTTCTCTCAAAGATAAGGTGGCACCTGATTCCTAACCGACTCAACTGGGAAAATAAGAGAAGAAATGTTATGACATCGGACCCTTAAGCCTATTGATAAAAGCTCAAATCAATCCCCGGTTTGCTCTAACAATTTGAACATGGGCCGGAGTGAGAGAGGCTTACCTGAAGCTCACCTGTCGGATGCTGCCGGTTGCGACGACTTTCAAGAAGATGCCTAGGACTCGTCATTCAGAATATCCCAGGGAGATTAAGCTCTGACCTGTATGGTAGGTCATACCATGATGGGATTCCTAACTTGTAGGAACCTAAGGAAGGCGCATCCCACGCTTTGGGATTTGCCAAGAATTTTGATCCGTATGGTGGATCAGACCTTTGTGTTGATCCTTACTGCGATATTTATCAATGAGTTGACCCTTATGCGGTTTCTACCAATGAATTGACCCTTATGGCGGTTTCTACCATATGTGATCCCTCAGGCGGTTTCTACCTTGGTTTGACCCTTGAGGCGGTTTCTACCTTGAGTTGACCCTTCAGGCGGTTTCTACCTTTGATTTGACCCTTCAGGCGGTTTCTACCTTGTGTTGACCCTTCAGGCGGTATCTACCATGTGTTGACCCTTCAGGCGGTATCTACCTTGTGTTGACCCTTCAAGCGGTATCTACCTTTGAGTTGACCCTTCAGGCGGTATCTACCTTCATTTGACCCTTCAGGCGGTATCTACCTTGATTTGACCCTTCATGCGGTATCTACCTTCATTTGACCCTTCAGGCGGTATCTACCTTCATTTGACCCTTCAGGCGGTATCTACCTTTGTTTGACCCTTCAGGCGGTGTCTACCATCAGTTTTGACTTTGAAAAGGGGTCTCATGACGAGGGTTCTCCACGTCCGATGAGACTGCCTAAATGAAAATGGGTCTCATGACGAGGGTTCTCCACGTCCGATGAGATTTCCTGAATTTTGAAAAGGGGGTCTCATGACGAAGGTTCTCCACGTCCGATAAGACTACCTGAATTTTGAAAAGGGGTCTCATGACGAGGGTTCTCCACGTCCGATGAGACTGCTTGATTTTTGAAAAGGGGTCTCATGACGAGGGTTCTCCACGTCCGATGAGACTGTTTGATATTTGAAAATGGGTCTCATGACGAGGGTTCTCCACGTCCGATGAGACTACCTGAATTTTGAAAAGGGGTCTCATGACGAGGGTTCTCCACGTCCGATGAGACTGCTTGATTTTTGAAAAGGGGTCTCATGACGTGGGTTCTCATGACGAGGGTTCTCCACGTCCGATGAGACTGCTTGATTTTTGAAAAGGGGTCTCATGACGAGGGTTCTCCACGTCCGATGAGACTGCTTGATTTTTGAAAAGGGGTCTCATGACGTGGGTTCTCCACGTCCGATGAGACTACTTAAATTTTGAAAAGGGGTCTCATGACGAGGGTTCTCCACGTCCGATGAGACTGCTTGATTTTTGAAAATGGGTCTCATGACGAGGGTTCTCCACGTCCAATGAGACTGTCTGATTTTGAAAAGGATTTTTTTTAAGGGTTTCTCTTCCCCAAGAAAATATTGGTAATCTTTGAGAAGACAGCAATTGTCCAATTGACAAAATTTTATGACTTAAGCTTTAGTCATGAGATGTGCATTTTGATGCTGGAGGTTATCCAAAACATTCTTGCAACATGCAAATGTGATCACAAATCCCTTGCATGGAAAATCTGGATCAACAGTTTGAAAATTTCCAAAAAGAGTTTGCTCAAAACATCAATTGGAATATTTCTCGACAAGGAGGCCATCTCACCTGTTTTGAGGTGATGATTTTTAGGGGATGCACTCAATTCCCTACTGACCTGTGCCTAGGTTTTAGGCTCATTCGCAGCGCATACATTTTGATCGGTCGGGAGGTCTTCCACGGGACCGTAATGTTGGGCTTGGATATTGGTTTTCAAGGGGGACCCGCTTTGGAGTCGAGGCCATCGAATGAAAATCTTCACAATCTGCTCCGGGTTTACAAGTCAAGAACCCTGCAAAATGAGAAAGAAAGAGTCTTGCTCGTACTTCTTCGAGCTAAGCTATATGTTAACCCAAGTGTCTTAGTCAGAGAAGACTGTTTCAGGGTTGTAACATTGGTAGGATTGGGGACCGAAAAAAGGCTTGTTTTTGGCCCAGAAATCACGAAGGATTTGACATTGGTGATCATTGCCAATTTGTCACATGTCTTTTCCATTCTGCATCTTCCATTTTTGAGGTGTGCAACCGCTTTTGAGGTGTGCACAAGTCCTTTAGAGAACGTCTCTTGTGGTATTAAGAGATTGACAATTCTGTCCGTGTTTTTGCACCACGGCTGACATCATTTAGGGAGCAGTCTTCTTGATCTGACTCCTTTATGGGTTTTTCTCTCTTCCCAACTAGGCTTTATTGGGGATCAATCAAACAGTTTTCATGAGCATCGGCCTTGCTTTTACCAGGCACTTTGCTTTTTCTTGATGCTGGGGATTTTTTTCTTTGTTGAAATCCCGCCTTTTCTTTTCCTTTGGAACTACGATGTTCAGAAAATTATGCTAGATATACAACTTGAATCATAGCACATTTAAACGCCGATATGAGATTTTTCTATAAATCCCATCTCTTGATTTCTTCCGTTCTTGGAGTGATGCAGTTTCCATCTTGAAACATCCCATGATCACCAACAGGGGTTTATGAAATGAATTTGCAGGCTCAACTTGGCTGTGCAAAGGATATGGTGTGTGGGATAGAGAAATGAATGCTTCTCGTCATCCTATGGCACTTGGATTACCATATAAACAACACACAAAGATTGATGTTAGTCCGAGCAAGAAAATTTCTAACCATTTTCTCCTGATACCGCTTGACTCACCTCCATTTTGCCCCGATGTGGGGTGGTTCTTGACAGGGTTAAGAATGAAAACCGTCGTTCAAAGGGTTTATCAACGGTCACCTGTAGTGTTTGAGGGATATGAAACGAATGCCTCCGTCATCCCAACCCATGTAATCGTTGCGAATGGTCCCTACCTCCGTAGACCCAGATTTTGCTATCTGCCCACTCCACTCATCTCTCAAGTGTGTGTTGGACATGTTTGGATTAGGTTTTCGCCTCTCGTCTGAGAAAACATCCTTTTGAAAGTTTTGAACTTTTGATTGGAAAAAATTTCTTTCATTTTCTCCAAAAATTTTACCCGCCAAGGGGATTTTAAGATGCACTATGCATGTCCTTATTCATGTTCAGACAACCTCCTGTTTTAAAACATGAATGCCAATGAAGTTTGAATTCTATGTCTTTTCTAGACATCAGATTCTGAAGGCTTTTCTTTTCTTCTCTGTTTTTTTATTCAACATCTTTAGTGGATTGGGGAAAGGGATACTTACCTGTCCCCAGAGGCTGGAGATCCCTGAAAATGCGGAAGAAACATGTTATTGTACGTTCACGAATTTTTCAAAAAATTAGAACGATACAATTTACCCTTGGTCATGTATTTCCAACGGGTAATACATGGGATGTGAAAACCCGTTTTGCCCTGATGGCAAGCCCCTGTCAAAAACAAACAATAAGTGTCAGTTTGTGTTCCAAAATTCAAGACCAATTGGAACGATACCGCATTGTTCTTGCTTGGCGTTTTCATTTGAACACAAACGCGCGGCTTGCAGAATCTGGCCCTCTATCTTGTGGTCCTGATCCCTCCGTTTGGTTGGCGATGAATCATTCTCAAGGATTTGCCCCAGAGGAGATCCATTTGTGTTTTTGGGCGCATTCCAGCGCCATTCTTCAAGGTTCCTTTTATTCAAGGAAAAAAAGAAAATCTTATCAAAATGCATGTCAAAGCACGGGACGTAGGAGCGACACTTTTTACCCTCCACTAGGTCTTATAATCAAAGACCATTTCTTGGAGTGCTGACTCCCAAGGTCAATAGCTTTATTCGCCTCCTCGTTGGCGAGTTCTTTTCTTTTGAGGCTTTCGGTGCCAACGACTCCCTGTTAAATGATTAAAAACTCATGTTAGGCATGTGGTCTTCGAAGACCAAAATGGAACGATACAAGGTTACCGTTCACCCATATTCGTATCTTGGGTTTAATTCTGATGCGGACGACTCTACAGTTGCGTCCATTGATTTTGCTAGAGAATAAACGTTATTCTTTGTCCGGCGCACAAATGATTCGCTTGCCCCAATTGGGCGTGATTTGTCGTAGCTAGGTGACGCTTGCCCCAGCTAACTCCCTTTTGCATTTTGCTGCATTGACGCATTCAGGCTATTTGACATCTGCAAAAATGGGTTTACTCGTGATTGAGTACTTCAACAACCTGCGCGATGAAAGGAGTGAAAGAGTCAATCACCGCGTAAGGAGCTTTAATTGAAACGATTACGGATTTACTATCCCCGCTCTGGTCACTTCTGGCATCCAAGATGCTGGAAATTTTTCAGTGGTCCCATTCATTTTTGTCATCACCTGCAAGAATGGAAAACCATATCAACTCGTGAACCGGTCAATCCGATTTGGAACGGATACAACTTTTTCGACTTAGGGAGAGTCGATCCAAATTAGGTTGCCCCAGCTTCACGTTGTCTACTTAAGGCTCATCACAATAAATCCATCTTGTTTTTGCAAACCCAATGGGTGATGCCCGATGAAGGTGCACTCCTTTCCATTTTGTAGGGAAGGCAAGCTCCCTTTTGTTGGTCTTTAACCATCTTATCCTGAGAGGAAGAGATATGAAATATTATGTCATTATCTGATTCAAAATCAATTAGGAATGACACGTCCTTATCCTTGATTCGGTTGCCCGGTCAAGAGGCATTTGCCCTCGTCAGTAGACTCTCCAGGGTGATCCAGCGCTTTTTCATGCCATCCTGGTTCGTTTCAACTCACGACTGATTCTCTACACAAGTTTTTTGGATTTTGATTCATAAGCGGCGCTGAATGACCTTTTGGTTTCGAGGTGTACCAATCATTCACATACATACGCATGAGACCAGTGAGGTTTGACTCTAAGAATCAAGATAGGGTTTGGAACCTAAGGCCAATGCTCCCACCTCGAGTTCTAGAAATGGTAGATTCCATTGCACAACTATCGTTGCATTGGGACCCAATCCATAGTTCGAAATGAGCGGAATTGAAAAGTGGATTACCCCATGTTTTTCCTCACGGAGATTCCATTTTCAATCCCTTCTATTGTTTTCCTATAGGCGGCGCCCGGGGTTTTAGGCGCGATTGTGTGTGTTCATGTGTTGTGAGTATCACAATGCAAGTCATGCACAACAGTTTATCAATCGGCGCTTCAAATCATCCATACAACATACATTCCTACGCCAACCTGCATAAGACAATGTTAATCACGGACTACACCCCTTATCTCTCCAATCTGCAAAAACATATAACACCTACCATGAGCGGACTTACCTCACCTTCAAGAGCGCCTGCAGGGTTAGAAAAATCACTCAGCGTTTTAATTACGGCCTAAGTCCACTTGAGGTCTAGAACCATAGGTTCTAGAACAAACTCCCCAGCGGAGTCGCCAGCTGTCGCGACCCGTCCGAAAGCGGACGCGGCTAATGGATTACCGATCGCAGGCTTTGGATCGGCGCGGGCCCTCCCAGGCCCATACCAATTCGCGGCGGGAGTATTTTTCAAAGGATTCGACGATAAGAGTCGATCGCTTTCGACCTTCAATGTGGTCGTGGTGACATGTGCAAATTGTGCATGCATTTGGAGTCGCCACCGGTTTTTCTTGGAGGGTAGACCGGAAACCTTATTGACCGATTGGGAGAGATCGATCAATTCTGCGGAACCAGAGATTTTGAGTTCGGGGACTTGGTTACGTTGATGTCATTACCAACGCCCTTTCGGTACCTAACGCGAGTGATTTTCCCTAACTAGGATTTCATGCAGGCGCAATTTTGGGTGAGCTAAGTCTGACTTTGCACATTAACCAGTTTAACATGCTCACGTAATCATAATAAATAAATAGATGCCAATCACATAAACATCTATCCTACGTGGTGATCATGGAATTATGATTTAATGGGTCTCGAGCCAATGAGACCACATTTAATCATTTTAATATTTTAATAACGGAGAGCCGCTCTTCGCTTCTTCTTGGTTTCTTGAACTCTTTAAGAATCGGGCCCCAAAGAGCTCGCCGACTTAAAAGGCTCCTCCACGTAATCCTCGTAGCATTTACATCAACAATTGACTATGCTAAAAATAAAGATTACATGAAAAATAAAAGGAGTACGCAGCCTCCATTTAATAATTACAACCCCAAATATATGAATAATCACCATACATTCATACATACATCAATCACATTGATTAGGGATTTTTCCATGATCACCACCCTTCCACGTAAGTAATAAATTCACAATTTAAAACTTAGGAAGGCACAATAAAAATTCTACGTTGAATCATTTTCAGAATTTTTACGTAAAATAAGATAGCCATAAATTTTCGATTCAAAATTGATTTAGTCTCAATTTTTGCTACGTTGATTAATTTATCATATAAAATAATCAACCTCCATTAGCCATGTAAGACGAACAATTTGTTAATACATATTGGCCATAGTATTGCAAAAATTGCAAAAAATCAATTAAATGCACGAAAACACCTAAGGATCGGCTCTGATACCACTGTTGGGATCCACGTAACACGTAGCGGAAATAAATAACAACCCATACATGTATCTCCAGAGGCGTACTTCGTGCATTTCAATCGAAAAAAAATCACAAAGCCTCAAAGGGAGTAAATGGATTACCTCTCGTAGCGTGCTTGAACGGAGGTGTCGGTTCGATGTTCTTCGATCTCAGCCTCCACAAGTGTTAGGCATCTAGTTCGGACGCACCACCAATTGACGAACGGGGAGACGACTAATAACTCCACAACAATTGTGCTAGCAATATGCGGAATCAATATTCCGAACTTAGTATATTTTGCTCACTCAAGATTATGAGAATATAGAGAGTGTTTGTGTTCTTCTCTCTAAGCTCTCAAAAATTTGCATACTCTACAAAATGTCTCCCCCCTCAACCTCAAAACTCTTGCCATCCTTTTATAGCCAAAAATACCTTCCAATAAATTGTATTTAAAAATAGCACTAACAATTATAAATTCTATCTAAAAATAGCACTCACAAATAAATGACATTTAAAAATAGCACTAACAATAGCACTCACAATTTATAATACAAAAATGCTATTTAAAAATAGTACTAACAATAGCACTCACAATTTATAATACAAAAATGCTATTTAAAAATAGCACTAACATTTATAAATTCTATCTAATAATAGCACTCACAATTTATGATAAATAAATGCCATTTAAAAATAGCACTAACAATAGCACTCACAATTTATGATAAATAAATGTCATTTAAAAATAGCACTAACAATAGCACTCACAATTTATAATACAAAAAATGCTATTTAAAAATAGCACTAGCAATAGCACTCACAATACAAAAATGCTAAAAAAAAGGCACTAACAAAGGTGTTAAAAATAATAACCATTATTATTATTACAAGAGTTAAAGAGGTTACCAAACAGTACAAATATGCATAACGTATAAATACGTATGATGTATAAATACGTAGAGCATACGTATACATCCGTGAAACCGGGGACTAATTGAAAGAAAAATGTGCAATTAAGCCCTTTTGGTAAAAATTGATTAAATTGGAGGGTAAATTGACCTAATTGCACTTTAAGACTTTAGAATCCAATGTCATAGCTTATAAAAAGTGAGAATTGAAAACTAAAAGACTCGAAAATGATTTTTTTTAGGCTCGGTTCGGGTTTATGTTTGTGAAGGAACATAGTGACCCGAGCCGAATTTTTGAGATTTAAAGTGACACACTTGAAGAGGAAATTAAAACAAAATTATCGAATATTTTTGGGTATTTTTCTGACCACGAATGGTATTTTTCTGATTTTTTGGGTATTTTTATAATTAAATAAACTCGAAAAATATTAAAAATACCGAAAAATATTTTTTGTTCAAAATTGGTTCCTAAGGTTAAACCAAGGCTTCCAAAGTTGATTTTGTGATTTTATGACCTTTTTTGATATTTTTAATTAATTTTAAAGAATAAAAATCACAATAATAAATGGTAAAAAAAATCAGGTGTCAACAATGGAAAGTCTGGATCAACAGTTTGAAAGTTCCAAAAAGAGTTTGTTCAAAACAATCAGTTGGAATATTTCTCGACAATGAGGTCTTCTCACCTGTTTTGATATAGTGGTTTTTCATAAGGGATGCACTCAATTCCCTACTAACCTGTGCCTAGGTTTTAGGCTCATTCGCAGCGCATATATTTTGATCGGTCGGGAGGTCTTCCACGGGACCGTAATGTTGGGCTTGGTTTTTGATCTTCAAGGGGGACTCACTTTTGAGTCAGGGCCATTGAATGATTTTTTTTTTTTTTTTTACCATCTGCTTCGGGTTTACAAGTCAAGGACCCTGCAAAATGAGAAAGAAATAGTTTTGCTCGTACTTCTTCGAGCTAAGCTATATGTTAACCCAAGTGTCTTAGTCAGAGAAGACTGTTTCAGGGTTATGATATTGGTAGGATTGGGGACCGAAAAAGGCTTGTTTTTGGCCCAGAATTCATGAGGTGTTTGACATTGGTGATCATTGCAGATCTGTCACCTGTCCCTGCCTTTATACATCTTCAGTCTTTGAGGTGTGCGCCCGCTTTTAAGGTGTGTACAAATCCTTTAGAGAACGTCTCCTGTTGCGTTCAGAGACCGACTCTCTCTATGTCTTTGTTCTGCGCTCGGCACCATTTGGGGAGTAACCCTTTTGGATTTGGCTCATTCAGGGATTTCCTCTTTTCCCATCCCGCTTCATTGCGGATCAATCAAACAACTTACACGAGCATCGGCCTTGCTTTTACCAGGCACTTTGCTTTTTCTCGATGCCGTGGATTTTTTTCATTCATTTTTGAAATCCCACTTTTTCTCATCTTCATGGGATCGCGTTAGACCTATGATCAAAGGTCTAACAAGGTTAAACATTAACTTAGGAATTTTTTTTGCAAACCCTAAGTCTTGAACTCCTTCGTTTCTGAAGTGATGCTGCATCCGTCTTGGAATGTGCAATGATCACCAACGGGTTTATGAAATGATTCTGCAGGCTCAACTTGGCTATGCAAAGGATTCGGTGTGTGGGATAGAGAAATGGATGCTTCTCATCATCCTATGGCACTTGGATTACCATATAAACAACACACAAAGATTAATGTTAGTCCGAGCAAGAAAATTTCTAACCATTCTCTCCTGATGCTGCTGGACTCACCTCCATTTTGCCCCGATGTGGGGTGGTTCTTGACAGGGTTAAGAATGAAAACCGCCGTTCAAAGGGGTTATCAACGGTCACCTGTAGTGTTTGGGGGATATGAAACGAATGCCTCCGTCGTCCCAACCCATGTAATCGCTGCGAATGGTCCCTACTTCCGTAGGTCCAGATTTTACTATCTGATCCACTCCACTTCTCTCTCAAGTGTGTATAGGACGTGTTTGGATTAGGCTTTGCCTCTCGTCTTTTGAGAAAACGTCATTTTGAAAGTTTTGAACAATTTTTTATTGGAAAAATCTCTTTCATTTTCTCCATGAATTTTACCCGTCAAAGGGGATTTAATGATGTCCCATGCATGTTCTTATTCATGTTCAGACAACCTCCTGTTTCAAAACATGAATGCCAATGAAATTTGAATTCTATGTCTTTTCTAGACATTAGATTCTGAAAGCTTTTCTTTTCTTCTCTATTTTTTATTCAACATCTTCAAGGGATTTGGGAGAGGAATACTTACCTGTCCCTCGCGGCTGGAGATCCCTGAAAATGCGGAAGAAACATGTTATTGTACGTTCACGAATTTTTCAAAAAATTAGAACGATACCATTTACCCTTGGTCATGTATTCTAACAGGTAATACATGGGATGTGAAAACCTGTTCGTCTGTAAGGCGATTCCCCTGTCAAGGATAAACAACGAGTATCAATTCATATTCTCAAATTCAAGACAAATTGGAACGATACAACTTTACTCTTGGTTCTCATCCCGTTCTGATATTGCGTATTGATATGAACGACATCTATCAAATCCGCCTATCCATTCTTGGAGTGTTTGCAACATCAAGGGTTCATCTGCCCCCAGTTAGGCAACGTCTGTTCTGTTATTCGAACAAATGGCTCCTTGAGTGATTTATCCACGTTTATCACCTGAGAAGGGAAAGAAAGGAGACATTATTTCGGTATTCGATTGAAGATCGTTTAGGAACGATACATCGTTTTACCAAATAGGTGGCTTCGCGGCCAAACGTATTTCGTATTGAAGGGGTAGATCCCATTATACTCCGCGGGTGATAGTCATTGTTCGGGGAACTTGCTCCACGGATTAAGCGATTAATCCACGGCCCTCGGCTTGAAGATGCTCAAAGGGTGATGTTGACACTCACGCGCAATTAGTTCTAGACATTAATGAAAGATGTTCCCGTGGGAACCTTACAGTGCGATCAACAACATATTCAATAGGAGTGTTCCACCTCTTTCGTCTAAGCATTTTTCATCGAGTAACCATGCCTTACATCAGACGTTTGGTCACCTGCCTTACGTCACCACTGTGATGGCCCTCCGGCTCCAAATTGATCGAGCCAAAGATTGAACTCATCGCCCAGGAAATTGCTCGGGTCTTCGAGCCATTGATGTTCAAGTTGGGTATCAACAATTGTTGGGGGCAGATTTCTTTCATCGCCTTCATTGTGAGGGACTGGAGTCTTTGAGCTGGAACCTTCATCATTGCCCTGTTGGGGTTGAGACATACATTCCTGAAGAGTATTGATCCAAGTGTCCAGCTCCTCATCAAGGAAATCACATGTTCTTTCTAGCCCTTGGTGCCCAGATTGGGTGTCGTCGACTGCAGGCGAGGGATTCCTCTCTTTGCTCTCGCCGTGAGCAATTTGACCCTTCGAATTGGAAATTCCTCCAATGACCGGCAGGTTCATATGTGCACTCTCTACCAATGCCAGATCCGCTTCAGGGACAGCATTAATGACTGATTCGCGCTCAAACTGAGGAATCTCTATGTGCTGGAACTGTGGCATATACTCCTGAGGAGTATTGAGATAGCTCGGCGGAGCATTCTGATTTGGGTTAGAGGAGTCGCTGACACGACTGCTAGTCCCGTCATTGCTGAAACACGGTTGAGTGCTCTTGGCTCTCCAATCATCATGGTTGTAACTCTGCCCAGCACTTGAGCTCCAACTGGCTTTATGATGGTTTAACGCTATCCTTCCATCCCTTAGCAATCTCCTATAGTACTTGAGGTGAGACTCAACGTTAATTCTGGAGAGCCCCGACACATTCATAATCTCGAGTATGCGTAGTGGGCTAGCCGAATCAACTCCCAGCTCTCGAATTGCATCAACAAATTTGGTGTGAAGTTCATAGGTCCAGTAAAACCTTGTTCTCTTATCACCCAAAATATCGTCAATACTTCGGTAGCTATTCTCTACGGGATCTAGTCGTTTCAAAAGTTGTCCAGGGAGGGACTCACCGACTTTGGATTGGCTGGCTGCGACAGCGAGTTCGTCATTGAGAGAATTCCCCCTGTGATGATTCATATCCCATTTCTCAGAGGATGTTGGTGTTGATCCTATGGTGTTGACTTGCTCATGCAGATCTCCGGCGGTATCTGGCTGTGTCGGAAAATGCTGTGGAGAATACGGTAACAGCTGAGCGTTATTCGTCAACAGGGATGGTTCATCGAGAAACACCTCGCTGAGGACAACAGGATTACCACAATTAAGGCAGGTGGCCTTGGTCAGAGCTTCCTTATATCTCGCGCTTTCAGCTTGAAGCTTCTCATTCTCCTCCTTCAGGACCAGTAACTCATGGTCTGCGTATTGCTGTTTCACCCGGGTTCGTTTGTTGGCGAACCAAAACTTGACCTTCGAAAGCTCCAATCCTATCTTTCGGCTCAACTCCATTTTCTGTTGTCTGCTTGGAGTGGGGCATTCATTGAAGAAAGCTTCGAGCTCTCGGATTTGGCCTGGAGTGTGGCGTTGTAGTTGCTTCCTTTTCCGACTCCGGTCATCATTGTATATTCCTTCTTCGTAGCTGAAACCTAGAATTTCATCGCTGGAGGAGTCAGTCTCTATGGCCTTCGAGCAGGATTCAGCTCCAGGATCTTCAAAGTCTCCCAGCAGTTCGTGCTCAGAAATGTCCAGGTCGGGCGTTTCTAGCAGATGGGAATAACTTTTAAACATGATGGATCGGGGTATCTCGGGCTGATCTAGTTCACTCAGCTTTCTCAATTCGCTCTTACGTGTTTGCTCACTCTAGAAATTTTCTCAAGTGATTGTGCGTGTCCTGGAACCATCCTTCAGGCTGCATATGAAGACCAGCAAGCAAGCGCTCCTCCCGAGATCCTGCAATTACTCATCGTCTGTATTCCCCTTTCTTTTTCCTCGTGATAGGATCACAAACTCTTTTGCATTGATTCGGTTTCATCGAGTATTGCGCTCGTCCCCTAGTTCAGTCTTCAAAGTGGTGGGTCTACAATCTTTCGGCGCCTTTTATGATTTGCTAGGCCCGAGAACGTGGGGAGCAGCGGTGGACCCGCAATTAATGACTCCGTTTAATTCATTTAGCTCCATTAACGCTATGATCTTCTCTCAACCCCTTTTCATCGTTCAAACGAAAGTGGCATTTTCCCTGTGCATGTTGTTACTCTTCATTTCAGCATCCCGGGCGCTTGGTGAGGAACGAGTTCGTTGCCACTCAAAATTTTAAAGACCGTCTCTGGTTTCAGACTTAATCTAACAAGGGATCATCACAACTGAGCGTGACGATGTTCGTCGATAGCGTTGGTTTTAATATAGAATTAACTATAGTCATTAAAGAAAAATGTTCCCGTAGGAACTTTACAACGGATAAAATGAGTGATCTACTCGTGAACATGTTTTTCTTTCTATGGGTGTTCGTGGTGACCGACCCATCGTGCCCCGAGTCAAGTGCTAGATCATGGCTGTCCAAGCATGCCAGCTTCCCACTGATTGAACAAGGCATCGAGCCCCTCATCAAAGAAATCGTCTGTCGTGGGTTGACCAGCGGCAGGTAGAGCACCAGCCGACTGCTGCTCGAATGGAGGAGTGCGCACTCGCTGTACTTGTGACACGCGCTCTTGAGAAATGTTGAAATGGCCCGGGAGGACATTCTGATCAGCTTTCAGTTTGCCGGTGGTCGGGTTGCTAGCTTGATTGATGCTTAGATTTGGCCGGGTATCTCTTGATGCCTGAGCATTACAATGGTGGTCGCCCCTAGCTTTTGAGCTCGAGACGGATTCCTCCCGGTTTAGCTCCGCTCGACGTTGTTTTAATAGCTTTCTGTAGGCAGCAAGGTGATTCCTGACCAGTTCCTTACTAAGCCCTGGTACATTCATGGCCTTAAATATGCGCGTCGGAGTTGCTGAATCGATCCCCATTTGGTGAACCACATCTAGGAATCTGGAATGCAATTCAGGGGGCCAAGCGAACCTCCTCTTATCGTGGCCCAAAATTGCATCGATGGCTTGACGACTGATTAACTCATCTCCAGAAGGACCCGACCCTATCGAAAATTGTTGTGCATGAGGCTGATATGCTTTGAGCTGGTCGGTGGTAACATCCAGCTCCTTGAAACTGTAACTCCAATCAAAGCGATGCAAATCCCATCCCCCAGGAGGCATTTGTATCATCTTCGTAGGATCATCCTGCTCATGCGTGACTCCGGCAAAATCTGGTTGAGCAGGAGATGCCCCGAGGGAGTAGGGTGGTAAATGAACGTCTTCAATCATCGCGTGAGGCTTATCGGGGAATATCTTACCGAGGGCGACGAGGTTATCGCAATGAGGGCAAACGGTGATATTGAGAGCCTTTTCATACCTCATGTTTTCTGTTCGCAGCTTTTGATTTTCTTCCTTTAAAATCTCGACCACCTGACGTTTGCGTTGAGCCCTCGATTTGGATCTCCTATTTTGAAACCAAAACTGGATCCTCGACTGATTAATCCCCAACTCCCGGCTCAATTCAATTCTCCACTTCTTTTTCATGTAATGGCTTTTACTGAAAAGGAGTTTCCAGCATTTGGGTTTCCTCTTGAGAGTATTGGTGAGGACGTCTTCTTTTCCCAAGTTGAGCATTGGGGATGTCGTTGTCGTCGTCGTCGTGATCTTGATTTCCGTTGCCAGAAGTGTTGGGCTCCATGGTTTTGGCGTTAGACTTGATCTTGGAATCTTCGAGATCCCTCTGTGGTTCAATTTCTGAGATTTTTGAGTCAGTCGCCTCTAGCAGCTGACAGTAACCTCTTAAATATGTTGGATTGAGAAACGTTTGATTGGTTCTTGCCCACTCAGAGTTCTCCACTCTCTCCTGTATGCCCACTCCCTATAAAGTTTTCTTCGAGTGACTTTGCATGTTCAGGAGACGCTCTTCAAGCATCATTAGGCAAACGTTCCCCCTCAAGACCTTGAATTTCTCGCTTAGCTTTTCAACGTGATGGGACTGCCAAACCCTGTTAGGGCTCTCTTCGATAGTTGCGCTTTCCTCCCACCTAACTCTAATAATGGTGATCCCGACAAATCTTTTACATCTTTTAATTGATGAGCCGGAAATCGCGGACCGAAACGAATCCAATGGTTCTCGTGAGGGGACCTCCTGCTTTACCCCCTAACTGGGCTCCACCAGCATTATTACTGAGACCCTTCATCATCCTCGAGTTGCTATAAAATGAGGAATTAATGTATGGAAGGTTAACGTTCTCGCATAATCAGCTTCTTCCTTCTAATCTCTCTGTTAAACTCGTCTTATTCTCAAGCCAACCCAACGCAAATGGCCTCCTCTCCCGTACGCACTTTTTCAACTGATGTCTTGGCCCAGTGGGAAAAGCTTTATAACCTACTGGGTCGCGGTTACGCGCACATAACCGATCATTCTGCAACCGAGGATGCAATCTGTGTCCTGCTCGAGGACCTTGATACCACTTCTCTCGAAGGTACTACACTGGGGAGGGAATATAGAACTTTCCCGACTCTCTTTGCACACTCCTTAGAGGCCTATCGTGTTGCTAATCGGGAGGTTCTGGTGGCTCGCGTCTTGCGGGCTCGTTATGAGGATCGATCTGACCATTTGGTGCTGACCAACTATCTGGTTGATAGTTACAAAAAGGCCGTCGAGTTTGCTAATGAGCGGGTCGCGACGTTGCTTCGCGAGAGGAGAAATCTGGTGGATCAATTGGCCATATCCCTGACCACCGGCGAGCATGACCGCCGCAACGTCCTGTTGAGGCTTCAGAGCGACTGGCAGGAAGAACGGCTCGACAAGATAACCGAGGACATAGCTCGCGGGAATGGACTGGTTCGGGACCTGGAAGTAGTCACCGAAGAACACGAGGCCAAGGTCGCCGAAGTTAAGGGAGAATGCAGAAGTCTTCTCCTCAGGCTTGCCGACCACAACATGCGGAGCTGGGAGTATGAGCAGAGCATTAATAACATGGAGGGTCAGTTGGGATCCTTTGTGTCGTTAATTAGGGCTCACTTTGGCTTTATTTTTCCGCCCCGACTTGTATGACCTGCTTCTGAAAACCCTCCGCTGAGCAAAATAAATGAAAGTTCTCGTGTGTGTGTTTTAACTTCTGTATGTTTCATTTCTTCGAGCATCCAAACATCTTCAACTTGAGTGAGCCGAACCATAATAGCAATAAGCCGAGCAAATACGTCCTGATTTTATAACTCGCTCATGATCAGATGGAAGAATAGTTGCAGATTTGTCCAAGAAAAGATTTCTCTATACTACTTGTTTTTCACCTGCAAATAAAAAGACAGAATCAGAAGGAATAATTTGAAAAAGAAATCAAAAACCCCTTTCAATCCTATGCTTGCCCATGATTAATAAGGACAAGAACTTTTACAAGGGTTTTAATCCTGCGCGAAAAGTTTTTATCAATATTCCTCGAAAGAAAGCATACTATTGAAAGGAATGTAATTCACAATAATCGCTTTTGATCAATTTCGAGAGGAATGAATTACTCAAAAGTGCGAGGCATAATAACGTGTTTTAAATTTAATTGAAGATACGGCATCCAAATCAAGGCCGTTTTATTAAGAACGAGAGTAATTTGGACATCTATCTCGTCATTAAATTCAAAACAACGCCGATATTCCCGATCAATTATCGTGGATTACCAGCGACGTAAAACATGCATGGACCAATTCAAGTGTATAATTCCTTCTAGCGAAATTGAGGTTGGATTACCCTATACGACCAAAAAGGTCGTGCAAGATTTCCAATTTTAATTTCCTCTAAAGGAATTATAAACTTGACTTGGGAGTATTCTAATGATTAGAGAAAATGCCACTATCACATTCTCATGACCTGTCAAAAGAAATACAACCAAGTTCCATCTAAATGTATACACCAATAGATCCCTAATACAATCACTCTAAGGGGTGAGATAGAGAAAGCCTCGATAAAAATAAACCCTATACAAGAGGACTAGTAATGGAAAATGAAACAAAGGAATGTGATCCTAACGTTTAAGGATGCCCCAAGTTCGATCTGTGACTTCCGGATCACTTGCCCCAACTTGTCATCTTCATTCAACTTGTCATCTTCATTGGACGGTACCTCAATGATGTCCATGGTAGGCTCCTTCGTTGCACACACGGTGCTTGTCATGGGATATCATCCTCTTCGTCTTCTATCAAGGACGTTTGGGAAAAAACACACACATCTATCCTTGAAATGGCATTTAATCTAATCACCAGAATGCAATGAATGAAATGCCTATATTTATATGAACTGTAATAGATTCGAGGTATAGAGAGTCTTACCAACCAAACTCGTCGACTTATGTGCGGTTTTAGGTGTACCAACCGCCCAAAGACATGCGCATGAGACAAGTTATGGTGAACTTCTAAAAATCAGAGGGTTTGGCACCTAAGGTTAAGGTTCCCACTTCGAGTTCTAGAAAGAGCCGATTCCATTGCACAGCTATCGTTGCATTGGGACTCAATCCATAGTTCGAAGTGAGCGGAATTGAAAAGTGGATTACCCCGTGTTTTTCCTCACGGAGATTCCATTTTCAATTCCTTCTATTGTGTTCCTAAAGGCGGCGCCTAGGGTTTTAGGCGCGGTTGTGTGTGTCCATGTGTCGTGATCATCACGATGCAAGTCATGCACAACAGTTTATCAATCAGCGCTTCAAATCATCCACACAACATACATTCCTACGCCAACCTGCATAAGACAATGTTAATCACGGACTACACCCCTTATTTCTCCAATCTGCAAAACATATAACACCTATCGTAAGCGGACTTACCTCACCTTCAAGAGCGCCTGCATGGTTAGAAAAATCACTCAGCGTTTTAATTACGGCCTAAGTCCACTTGAGGTCTAGAACCATAGGTTCTAGAACAAACTCCCCAGTGGAGTCGCCAGTCTGTCGCGACCCTCTCGAGGTTCGCCGTGGGCTCTCGAGGGCTAATGGGCCGTCCAGTATGGTCGGACGCGGGCCTCTCCCAAGGCCCGTTACCCAAATCGCAACGGAGGTATGCGTAGTCGACCTTCAGTGTGGTCTAGTGATATGTGCTAAGTGTGCATGCCATGGAGTCGCCACCAATCATTTTTTTGGAGGGTATGATTGGACCACCCTATTGAATAGTCGGGAGTTTCTATTCAATTCTGCGATAACCATAGAAATGGGTTCGGGGACTTAGTTACGCCAACTGTCAGAGTTGACGCCCTTTCGGTACCTAAGTTGACTGAATTTTCTGACCTAAGATTTCATGCAGATGAGTGGAGTACGAATCCTAAATCTAGGAATTCATGCAAATAGGAATGACTATCCTGGCAATCACAATCAATAATAAAAGGCGCAAATCAATGAATCCAAATATGCAAAATAGACACATCAAATCAACATGACACTCATAAGAAGGCTCTATTAACTTAAATAAGTATCAATCAAGCTTAGGAATGATTTAGACATGATTTTACCCATAAGGGGTAAAGTCGTAATTTTGAGACAAAAGGGACGATTTGCCCAAAAAAAGGCAAAATCATCATTTCAGAATGAATTCGGAGTAAAACAATGTCAAAAATAGGTTTGGTCACTCAATTGACCCATTTCCTATTTTTTTTTTGCAATTTTCATGATTTTTTGGAATTTTAGAAACCGATTTACCATTCGAAGGGTAAAATCGTCATTTTCTAAAAATGAGAATGAAATGTGGAAATCCTAGACATAAGGTTTAGCCACATATCTGGCTCATCGCCAAATTCTAAGCAATTTCCACAATTCATCGGAATATCAAAGACGATTTACCCTTTGAGGGGTAAAATCGTCGTTTTGGATTAAACGGGAGAAAATCCTAAAAAAACAACAACCAATCAATTTCTTTTGATCATTTTCAGCCTTGGGAATTTTCTAGAATTTTTTTAGTAATTTTCTGCAATTCTTCTCAATTTTTTGTTTTTCTTTAATTTTTCCATTTTTTTGGCATTTACTGATTTATTAATATTTTTTTATATTTTCAGAAAATATTTTAACAAAAAAGCATATCATTGGCAATAGACAACACTCAACTAGATAAATAAGCTAACTACTGAACTGAGATAAATACATGCAAACCAAATCTATAATGATGACATTTTAGAAAAATAACCTTGATATACGGATCGGGTACGTAAAACATACCGGATTGGACACCGGCCTTCAATCGCCCAGCCCCATCCTGCGACCATCTCCATGCCCGTTACCTGATTCGACACTAGTCTTCAATTGCCCATCCCCAGCCTACTTCCGTCACCATGGGCGTCATCGTCCATCGCCACATTGAAGTATCCCAATGGTGCATCAAGCCTTCGGAACATGTACTCACTCGAAGTAAATAGTTAACAAAGTTCAGCCAATTAAAGGATAAAACAAGTGTCTCCAATTTGAACTCTAATGATCGTGTTGACTTACCTAATAAGACATGCACAATATTCAAGCATCCACATGCAAAGCTAAAACTAAGTTATGCGAATCGATCATGGCAAACAGTCGATAATCAAGTACATAAAAGCTTAATTAGACAAAATAAATAAATAGAAGCACTTCCTATCTATTTATTATTTTTGATGTTTTCTAAACTTTCTTATTACTAATTATTTATTAAAAATAAAAATAACCGGGTGGGTCCGGGTCGGTTTCTCGGACCCGGGTCTGGATCAGGTCGCTGGACCTAATTTGGCCCGAGAGAGGGAACCCGGCCCGGGCCTGGTTGGCTCCAAAACAGGCCTAACTAGATCCAAACCTCCTCCTGGCCCAGGTTCCAAATAATCTTCTGGCCTCCTTGAACCAGCCCAAACCCAAATTCCCTCATTCCAGCCCACTCGGTCAGCCCAAATAAACAAAGAGAAAAACGTGGGAAACCTGCATGTGACACTGTTCACCATCTCCTTCCTCGCGTCACTTCTGCAACCCGGCATCGCGACCAAAACCTGACGCCGCCACGACCTTCGCTCACCTCGCCGCCGGGATTCGCTCATCACAGCCGTCGTCAAACTTCATCCGCCGTCGAGCTTTGCACGAGTTGCAGTCTGGTCGTTGCGACAGTTCAGGAAGTCCACGTCCGCCGCCGTGTGATCGGGCTGATCCAGTACGTCGGGTATGCTGTCCCGCTGCTGAACAGAGACGGCGTCGCGACTGAGGTTGGCCCCGAGAGGTGCTGGGTGACTCGGATCAGAGGCGTCGGGGACTGGAAGGTATCGGACGAGCGGAACAAGAGGTGGTGATGGCTGACGCAAGGACTTGCGGCGACCTTGGGAGCGTCAGACACGGTCGGGATCCGCCATGCTCGGCGCAGTCCCTCACGGCCCGGAGCTTCGGTGAGCTCGGGACAGCTTGGCGACGAAGGAGGGCGGCGGAGCGAGCCCGGGCGAGGCTGTGGGCTGGTTTGGGGCGGCTACGGACCAGGTGGAGAACGGCTGAGGGCGACGGCACATCGGTGGACAAAGGCTACGAACAAAAACAGAGCGGAACAGGGCATAGCTCGAGTTCAAGGTCTGTCCGGCTTCGGTGGGAGCTCCGGAGCTCGTTGGGCGGCGACAGAGGCTGAGGGACGGTGGAGGGTGACGTGCAATGGTCGAAGGAGGCGGTTGATTCACAGTGATGGCCAGCTTCATGGTGGGCCTGGTTTGGGACGAAAGCTTCAACGGCAGAAGGAGCAAGCGTGGCCATCCTCGCACCACAGAAAACTTCGGATGTTCCTGGACGAGTAGTTTCTCCAACAGATGACCACAGCTTGCTCATCAAGGTTGTTTTGTGGCCTCATGGAGCGTGGCCCAAGTCAACCCGTGCAGGTTTTGCAGTAATGGAAACGTGGATCCATGATGTCCTCGTCAAGGTTCGGGGATACGATGATACTCCGCCGGACTGGCTATTGTTGCGATGGGGGAAGTCTAAAACAACAATTTCGGGGAGGCTTCAGCATGGATGGTCGTCGTTCTGGGATGCCGCTGGTCATTGGCAACGCATGGACCGGCAATGCGGATGGGATCACCGAATGATCAGTCGTCATCAACTTTCACGCTCTTGGTTCGGCAAAGCCCACGTTTGGAACTACTGGAAAAACCCGTTCGGATCCCCTGTGATGGCACCAGCTTCAATGGCATTTAGTAGGCACTCATTTGGTCCATGCTGGCAAGAGAGGGAGCCATCGGGCGAGATCCAGTCGTTGCCCCCCAAGGGACGAGCTTGAGATCGACGATGGAGATCAGCCCCGTGCCGAACAGCTTAGGGGGCCGAGCGGAAAGAGAAGCTGCCATCCATCCATCACTCTCTCTCTCCCTTTTTTTTTTAATCTCCTCCCACGATGGCTTGTTTGCCATGATCCAACTTTCAAAATGACCGTGTATTAAGTATTCCCCCCTCCTCTCTTTATGCTATTATTTTATGGGCAATGAAAGGCTCGCGTAGACAAAGATAATTAGGCCTCAACTTTTGTCGGACACTATCCCCTTCTTTTATATATATATATTTTTTATTTATTCTCTAATGCCTTTTTTTCTTTTTTCTTTTTTTTTTATTAATTGATTTTTATATAAATTTTTTTGAATTTTTTTTAAATAAAAAATAAACTGGAAAAGACTGATCAAAATTTAGGTGTCAACACACAGTAATGAGCAAAGTGACACTTATTGCCATATTTAAAATATTTCACATTTGAGATTTTTTTTTAAAGGACATTTTTCTTTCCAATGTCGGTTACACTTCGATTTCCATTCTGAAGGATCTGTTCCTTTATCTTTTCCATTTCTTGAACCCACCTTGACGCTTATGCCTAGAGCACGAAACCCCATTTGAGCTAGAACCAGTGCTCTAGTTCAAGATACCACATAGCATCCTCAAAAGTCTTTACTCTTTATTATGGATTTTCATATGCACACAGTTATGAGGTAAAGAATAGGTTGCTGATTGCACTTGCTGTTCATCAGTAAAAAATAGCCTACATCTTACAGTTCACTTATAATATTTGACACACGCCACAAAAGTCATTTCATATTCTGCTCATGAGGCATCATATAAGTGTCAAAACTTATAATGATCTATCTCAACTTGGTGACTAATGTCTAACTAATTTAATTTTAATTCTCTCCGCTTGACATTGGCATTTTCATAAATGCATAAACTCACGCATAAAATCATTTTTCATGCTACTCAGCAACATAATGAGAGCAATATAGTTCATCTTTTTTCATGCAGCAAATGCCTGTTTTTTCTTTCTATTCTATGCAATATTCCTATCTTTAGGTTATTCCAAAACTAGGTTAAGAGTTTCTAGTGCTTCTTGCTCTTTTACCACAAACCGGATTTCCATATTTCAGTTTTCATAATTCTTGTCGTTCAAAATCTCTCATTTGTTAAGCTCTGCATAACTGTTATATCTGAACACGAAGTTCTATAGACATGTATTCACGAACCATGGATGCCTAACGGTTACGCATCTATTTTACACTAATTAATTACATTAATGAATAATTTCACATTATGTCCCATATTCGAAAGTTCACTATGTTCTCAATCGTCATCTAAGAATCTTTGTTTGAAATTACCATTAATATAATTATTTATGTAAAATTGAATTCACTAAAGTTACTAAATTTTTTTAGAACTCCCCACTCAATAAGAGATCATAATTAGTATAAAGGTTCATTTATCTTATAATCATAAAATTGCATGGCATGACTTGAGCTAATATACAAATAATGCACGCATCAAATCACATACTGATTACATGACACAAATAGCAAGTACATTAAACATTATAGATGTTATCAACAGAACATTCTCTACACAATATGGCTATCTTCATGGAGGCCATTTTTTTAATACTCGAAAACTCCCCAAAATGCATGTATCTTGGGCTTCAAACGTATTTTCATAATTTTATATTCATCAAACATATTAATGTAATATATCAAATTGAAGATAATTTCGATACGAACATAAACCTCCGGTGCTGGTAAGGACGGGACCGTGGTCGTCCGTCTCCGGTTTGCCGGACGATAAGATCTCTAAGATTGACCAGCCAGCTGGGTTGGTTTGGTTATTCCTTTCTATTGAAAAGGAGTCAGGTATCTTGCATGCCCCCAACGGAGATCACATGCTCCCGTACGAGCCGGTCAAAGTTTCGACCCATGCAATAGCTTAAGCATGTAAAGATGTACGGACGTATCATTGAGTGCATCTATTAGTGTCTACTTTTTTTTTTTTTTAGTTCATCTAGTTTCTACTTGAGAGGGTGCTAAATCTTGGAAAAGATGGGAAAAACAGCAAAATTAACTCCTATTCTATATCCCTAATCCAAAGGCAATTCTCACTTGAAGCACTCCGCGGTGTTCCGGACTAGAACTCAAAATATTTTACATGTGGGAGACAAATTTGATCATGGAAATAGATGAGGTTGAATTCTGATAAGATAGATCTATGCTAAAAACTATGGACATGGCACAATCAAGATGGCATCATTTTGGGCAATTGACCATTTAATCGCACTTATGGACGACAAAAAAGTAAAAATGGTCCATCGACAATACTCATTTGATTCTTTGACCAAAAAACAAAAATCTCATTTGATTCATTGAGCACTCTATGATGTTCCGGACTGAAACTAAAAATATTTGACATGATGAATTTGATCATGGAAATAGATGAGGTTAAATTATGATAAGATGATTTTCGCTAGAAATTATTGACAATGGCCTAATCAAGATGGCATCATTTTGGGCAATTGACAATTTAATCACACTTATGGACAACAAAAGGTAAAAATGGTCAAAATTGTCCCATGGTCATATATATGTGCCTTTCTTGGAACAATTGGAGAGCTATATAATGCGTTTATAAGTACACGTGTTCTTAAGGTTTTATTATAGGTTTGTCAATTCAGTCTTGAACTTTTTGTATTACTGTTATTTATGCCTTAAAATTTTTGCATTAGTGCCAATTCGGTCCTTCCGATTAATTTTGGCCGAAAATCGCTGACGTGGCGCGATGGGTGCTAACATGGCCAATTTTTGATAATATTTTAATATTCTTACGACTTCTTTATTAATTTTTTTCCTTTTTTTTCTCCTTTGGTTTTGTGTTCGAACAGTTGCCGAGGGCCGTGACACCTTGCTGAGCGGGGTGAGATTGCGAGTGAGGTCGCGACCCTCACCTAGTCTTGCATAGATCTAGGTGAGGCCAACGCAACCGTAGGTGAGTTGAGGCCAATCTCGTCCACGATCACGTTGGCCTCGCCTAGTTCTGGGTGAGGGTTGCGACCTCGCCCCTGCTCGACGAGGCATGGCAGCCCTTGCCAGCTGCCGATGAGAAAGCAAAGAAAAGAAGAAAAAATTAATTAAAAAAGTTGATAACATATTTAAATATTATTAAAATTGGCTATGTCAGTGCTAATCGCGCCACATCAGCGATTTCAAAATTGACTAGAATGACTGAATTGACGAAAAAATATAAAATATTTAGGACTGAATTGGCAAATTTAAAAAATTTGGGATTTTTTTAAATAATTTTTCCATATAAATTCTATGTAAAATTTGGAGGACATATTATTTAAGAGGATCGTATGGGCTGAATCAAAGATTGGCAAAAATTAGCGTTCAATGATCATAGTAAACATTGACATTGACCAAGACTGAGAGCTAGAAGATAAGAAAAACGGCGCCTTATAACCTCACTTGGATCAATTTCCCAAATTGAAGAACTAGGGTTTTTGATTTTCCCTCTTTGTTTGAACTGAAGCAGTAAAAATGGATAGGCACGGAGGAGACTACGACGGCGACCATTACCACCGTCCCCGCCACTACCCCTCCGACGACTTCCACTACCACCAGCAGCAGCAGCAGCAGCAGCAGTTCTACGATGACTATCCCGACCCCCACCACCACCCCTACGATGGCCACGACCCCGAATTTGATCACCACTACAGCCAGCCCCAGCACCATCACATGTCCAGCGATTTCGACGGCCCCTTCTATGGCGGCGGATTTCATTCCTCCGACAACAGTGGCGGTGGCTACTCCGTGCCTTTCAGCGGGCGCAAGAGAGGTACTTCACTGTCTCAAGCGATAGGATGTCTCGGCGTTTACTTTTATCCCGTTTGCTGCGTGATCGATTGCTTGAGCAATAGCGAGGTTGTGGAGAGAATGTAAGGTTGGTGTCATTTGTTTATTCATTTATTGGTGTTCCTGGATAAGTCGTGTGCTGCTATGCTCGTGGTTTTGATTATGCCAAAACGTGGAGGTTATGGCAATAAATTTGTTTTGTTTTTGTTAAGGGCGCGCTGATGCTCTGGGTTTGGCCAAGCTTTATGTCGCAGAAGTACCGAGAACGGCTGTTCAAGAAGATGTAAGTCATTCGAATTCAGGATACACAGGTTCAGTAGCATTTCTAATGGGAAATGGAATGTGGAGTTGTTTGCTTGTCCTCTTGTCGTTGGTTTGGTTTACTAGTGCGAGTGCCCTTTTCCCCTTTTGATGTTAGAAGATTCGATCACATGTATGCACTAGCTAAATATGGTCTGGTGTATTGACAAATATCTTTGCATAGTGCCTAAACAACGTATTTAATATGCACACTGTCATTCATAAGTAACGCGTGTTCAAAATCTCATCGACAGTCGACTTATGAGAGTTCATAACGACCAAATATGCTTGGAGAAAAGGGGCTTTTCTGTCTTGTTGAAACGATTCAAGAAGAAAGCTCTGATAGTTTTCCCTTTTGACTTTTTCTAAAGCAACTTTCCTAGAAGCCAGGCAAGATTTACGTGCTTTGGACTCATCACACCGTTTCAAGAATGCTTTTGGCTTCTCTTTCTTCAGTTTGCTTATCTAATTTCCCGCTGTTTCCATTCAATTGACGGATATGGTTTTATGTTAGATCCGACCCCTGTTTGAGCAATATGGGCATGTTGTTGAGGTTGTTCTGCTCTGGGATAAGAGGACTGGCCAACAGCAAGGTACTGAGTTGTTGTATCCTTTCTTAAGAATTCCCAATTTTTTTTTTTCATGTTTCTGCAGTAACTGAGTTGACCTTTCAGAGGCATATTTGGTTGAAGAAATTTCATTTATTCTAGGAGGTGTTTGGCCCAGAGCCTTTTCAGATATTGAGGAGATAAGAAATTTTTTGTTGTGGACTTTACATGCTACTTCATCTAGTGCAAAATCTGAATGATATAAGATGTTATTTATTGTTAAATAGCTACAAGCTAATGTGCTATACCCAACAAATCTCTACAAATTTAAGAAACGCATGCTGAACTAGTTTCTCAATTTAAAGTATAAGGGATCCACCTAGGAACAAGACTTGGTGGATGTTGTTGCACTATTAAATAATTGGAAATCTGGACCCAAAAATTATTAGGCAATACCTTTTACAATTTGGGTCGTACCCAACCTTCGGTTTTTTTCTTTTTTAAGTCAATGTATAACAACAAAGTAAGGCCATGATTATCATCTCCAAACATGTTTTTGTACATTATGAGATCTGCTGTGCATGCTAGAAACATGCTTATGTGAACAACGTGTTCCTCACTTTTTGTTTTGAAGCAAGTCTCCAGCAACTGATCATTTAGCACTATGAGAAGTAGTGGTTATTTATTGCCTAATGCACTGTAATTGTCTTTTAAACAAGCTTGGGACCGTCTATGAAGAAGAATCTTTCATGTGCGGAATTATCTAACTTGTTTGGTATCTTAGTAGAATGTAGCAAGGATCTTTGTTTTTTCAACAGTAGATATGACAGTGCAATTAGTTGTCTAGAATAAATATTTGGATGGTGTTGGTGATCGCAGAGACATTTAAAAAACTATTAAACTGGCTGGTGTGCCATAGCTCTTAAAACTAATTTTTTGGATGGGTTCCAACCGTTTTCTGATTTTGGTGGTTGGTCAATCCATGAAGTTTCCTTGATAATTAGTCATGTCATTTCCCCTTGGGGGCTATTATGCTGCTTATAAACATTAGGGCTGTCAAATAGGCCCGCGCTGGCCCGACCCGGCTCGGCCCGGCCTGGCCTCTAAAAATTGAGAAATTTTCGGGCCGGATCCGGTACTGTTTCAGTACAGTACCGGTACTGTTCCGTAGTGGGCCGGCCCACTTCTTACCAGTCACCTCAGCTCTCCTTCCTTGTCTGTCTGTCTGTCTCTCTCCCCCTCAAACTGCAGCGAGACAGAGCTGCGAGAATGGAGCCTGATCCCTCCCCTCGAGTTCTACCCCTTCCAGCCCCTCCCAAACCCCAGCCCCAGCCCCATCCCCAGCCCCAGCCCCATCCCCATCCCTCCCCCACCTCCCAATCCTCCGTCCCTGCAAAACCGTAATCCCAACTTGGCCTCCGACTCTGCCTCAGGCTCCGCCTACAATCCCCTCCTCTCCTTCACCATCCCCAAGAAGCACAGGCGAGGCCGTTGTCGCCCCCTTCCAGCTCCCTCCCTTGCCGTCTGGTAATCCTAGTTCCGCATCGGCCTCTTCTTCTGCTTTGGTGGCTGCTGTTTCAAGTAAAGCCTGCTCCTGAAAACCCTAGCTCTGTCTCTGATGCTTCTGATGAGATAATCGTGATCAATAGAGAGTCCACGGCTGAGGCCTTGATTGCGCTCATGGCCGAGTTCCCCGCCGACTCGCTCACCGATGAAGAGATCGATTTCGGCGTTGTGCCGGTGAAAGACGGGATCGAACAGGCGCTGGCCCGGCCCAAAGAGTTGACGCACAGGTAATTTGGGCTCGGGCTGGGCCATCCTAGGTACTGTTCATTTCGGGCCGTCTCGGGCCGGGCCGAGACCCGGCCCATTGACACCCCTGATAAACATAGGCACAAGGGAGGAAGTAATTAAATTTTTTTTGGTAGTATTTTGCAATGTTTGATATGCTCATTTGATGTGTGTGTGGTTTATCTCTCACTTATATCTTAATTGCGTGTGTTGGTGCTTGATTTAGTAGTTTTCAAGGTGCCTTCTCTCTTTACAATTTAAACTTTCTTTTTATGCCAAGATGGTTTATTTCCCTTAATTCTAGTCATCATATTGTCATAATCAGTTTAACTTCTGCAGGAAGCTGCTTCGTGAAATATGCTACATTAGAGGAAGCCGACAGGGCTATTATAGGCTTAAATAACAATTACACTTTCCCTGGGGTGAGCACATGGCCTTCTCCCTTGTCATTAGCATTTTGTACTCGTATTTCATGAATATTCTATTAAGCATGATAAATTATTAATCTTAGGAAGGATCTCCCATTAAAGTTAGATATGCAGATGGGGATCGAGAACGCCCTGGTAAGTTGTGGAATTATTCCTTTGGCACTGCATTTTCATGGGATCTCACTTGTTTTTCCTACAATTTTACATTATAGGACCTCAATTGTTTCCTCCTATTAAAGTTAGACATTCAGATGGGGAGCGAGAACGCCCTGGTAAGTTCTGGAAATTATACTTTTGGCACTGCAATTCTGTAGGATCTCATTTGTTTTCCACTACGAGGAAATTTATTTGTCAGTCATGTGCCCTAAGAAGGTGAGTACTCAAAGAAGTCTCATCTTTTATTTTTCTCCCCCACCAAGTGAGCACCCCCTTCAGCTTTTGGGAAGTCTATCTTTTATCTTTACTCCCCCACCGAGTGATCACCCCCTTCAGCTTTTGGGAAGTCTATCTTTTATCTTTTCTCCCCCACCAAGCGATCACGCCCTTCAGCTTTTGGGAAGTTACCTAGTGTAAAGTGGACCAAGAGATGGTCAGTTGTCATTGAGGTTCTGCAATTAACCAGATGTTGTTTCGTGATCATGAGTGCAACAGATTAAACAATAAAGCCTTGGCTTTGCTGTTTGTAAGGAAACTTATCTGTCAGGCATGTATTCGAAAGAAGGATGACTACTCAAAGAAGTCTATCTTCTATCTTTTCTCCTGAAACGAGTCATCACCCCTTCGGCTTCTGGAAACGTACCTAGTGTGAAGTGAAACAGAAATTGGTCGGTGATTTATTTAATTTAGTTTCTGTTAACCAGATGTTGTCCGTGATCATGAGTGCAATGGAGTAAACAATAATACCTCGGCTTTGTTGCCTTTTCTTCTCTTAAGAAGAGGAAAGTGCTAAAGCTATCTCTTTGCTATTCCAATAGTGTGGGCGAAGAGATTGAAGGGATCCTTAGGGGATTCGTTCACCTTACTATTAAAGTTGGAGCAATGATTGTCCTTTTTTTGGCCTTTGGTATATTAGACGGTTCTCTTAGATTTTTCTTTGTCCTTAATCTCGTTCAAAATGGATGAAAACTCTCACGAACTTAGAACAGTGATTAATGTTTTTTGGCCGAGACATATGGTTTACTGCTGACTATTTCTTTTCTTTATTATGATTCTTTTTTATTGTGATTGATTATCAGGGCCTGTTGTGGATAAGTTATATGTTGGAGGTCTGAACAAACAAGCTTCAAAAGTAGAAATCGAAGAAGTATGCTCTGGACCTATTGAGAATCGATATTTCATTTGGCTTGGCAGATATAGCTGATATTCTGCTTCAATTTTTTCTTCATAAGTATCTATCAGTGCACTTGTCCTTAAATATGGAGGACATACATATCTACGACTACAGTTGTCCTTTTTTGTTTATAAGTACCCACTGGGATTGTTTCCCGTAGAATGTACTTCAGTATCACTGGTAGATCATGTGCACTGGTTGAGCAGCCAATTTGAGGCAAGAATCATCAAATGATTGACTTGTTATTTTGACACCTCGACACTGAACTGCAAAATGGAGCCTTTCAAGCATTTTCATGTCAGATGACTCATAGTAATGTTGGATGTACATAACTCCTATGCCGTGTGGAGATCATGCTAATGTACGTATGGCATAGGGTGATTTGTCCAAACAGTGATCTCAAGTCAGATCTGTATGTGAAGGAACTTGCTGCAATGGTCACACATGTAGGGTAGATTTCTTTAGGCATTATGTCTTAAGCTTCTCAAGCATCATGCCTAAGGTTTTGCCATTATCAAACATAGAGTAGAATTGCATCATGCAACATAAAAGCAAAGACTTTAAGTTTAGCTTACTGCATGACTAAGTGTACTTGAAGAATTACAACCGTAAATACACTCTGTTGAACTCCTAATCCAAATTGAAGCAGTGAAATAGGGAACGTACTTCAGATAGAAATAGGACAGAACTAGAATTGCAATTGAACTCTACTTCTAATACTGACCAAAGAAATTATTATTCTAAAGAAGGAAAAAAGAAACTAACCAGGCTAGGGCCCTCATCCTCTTAAGTCAATTTCGGTCGTAGGCCGATGTAAGAGTCTTTCACCAAAAATTGGTGTTGCTGTCGATATCTCAACAGGTATGAATAATTAGAGTGTGTGCATGAATATGTCCTTCCGTAATTGCTCTATGTAGGATATTGTTAATGGTCAACCTCTTTTCTGCTAGTTGTTATGCATATGCAGAGGACAGGACAGATGCTATTACTGTTGGACTGGATGAGTTGCACTTGTGGTTGAGAAACTAGATTTTTCTTACCCAGTTTTACTTCCTGTACGATTTATAAGAGACTTTTTCTGTTTCAGATATTTTCTCCTTATGGTGTAGTTGAAGAGGTCTACATAGTACGTGATGAACTGAAGCATAGCCGTGGTATGTCTTTGACCTTTTAAAGTCCCTTTTTAATTGGCATTAGCACGTGAGGTATCCTGGTCGTGGTTGCATTTTTCTAACATTTTGTCTTCTCATTGGTAGTTTCATTTTATAGACTCCACATGTTACCATTTGATGGCTACTGTTAGAATTGCCTTCTAGTGAACTTATGAAGCAAAGACCATTTCCTTCTTACTCAAGTCATCTACATTTTTTCAATTGGCTTCTCAGGTGGACTGGTTTGTACTCAATATTGATAACCTCATACTACTAGTCATTTGAATTATGTCTCTCTTCATTACTGTACTCCTCTCTTTCTTCTTCACAGACTTACGTTTCATGACACATTCTTTTCTTTTTGTGTTCCCTCCATATTTTTCCTCAACTTTCTTACGTTTGTCTGAAGGTTGTGCATTTGTTAAGTACTCTCATAGGGACATGGCATTGGCTGCGATCAAAGCATTGAGTGGGAATTTTACTATGAGAGTAAGATTCCAATCAATTTGCATGTTCTCTGCTTCCTGCTTTATGGATGTTGATTAACTATTAACTCTATCTGTTTGATCCAGGGTTGTGACCAGCCATTAATTGTTCGTTTTGCGGATCCTAAGAAACCTCGAAGTGGAGAACCTAGGTACTTTTTTAGAACTCTTTTCTGGACTTTTCGTTGGGCATTCAACTAGTTCTTCACGCGTGGCCATAAAATCTTTGATTAATTTATGTGAGAGATTGTTGAGTCTATTTCAACTTCCATAGTCAATACCTTCTATCGTTATTTTACCTTGAAATATCTTCTAATGACTATTAATATGCGTAAGTTGAATGACATGGTCTAGCAGTTATCCAAAGTATTTAAAATTGATGTTTTCCTTTGCTACTAAGACAATTTGAGGCTTACCTCAGGACTTAAGTGGTACTGAGGTCATATCATACATAGGAACAAAATGTTTTTTTCGCCTTCTGTAATTTATACATGTATAAGTTACTTGGTGAGGCAGGATTCAGGAAGGGAAATTATTCTATGGGTTCCTGAAGCTTAATCTATTTCTTTTCCTCTTCCTTTTAGTTTTTCCTTTAATGAAATTACAGCAGTGTGGATCTAGATTGTCTCTACCATGACCAAGGAATGGTTCCTCATCTGGCGCTGCTGCCATTAATACTTCTCCTTTCTCTCCTTTCCCTTCTCCTTTGAGAACTATTCAAATTTGTTGATGCGTTACTCATAGGCCCACACGGAATTTCGGTGAGCCAATTGGAGGATCCATAGCCCCTAGCGCACCAATTACCAAGCAGCAGATTTCCACACATTCACAGCCAGTAGCTGTTTCTCAGATTGTAGACCGAGGTACTGCAGATGACAGCATGATGCAAAATCCTTTTCCTTCGATGCAGCCAGCACCTTTAGAGGTATCTCGGAAGTATGTGCAGATTCCAGAGGTTACTGGATCATCACAACCATCTGTCCCCCAGGCACAGAAGCCGCCACATGTGCGCCCACAATCAACTCAAAATTCCGAGCAGCGGCACAGTTCACAAAGTTCCAGACAGGAGGTACTGTTTAGTTGCCAGAAGCATCTATTATACTATACCAATAGTGGGAATTATCCCCTGCTGTTACTATTGTGCAGGAAATTGTGTCCTTGGTGTTCATTTCTTTTATGCAAATCTTTATTATCTGCTATAACTGTTTATCTAGTTTGTTCTACTGTATTCTCAGTCTCCTCGGGTGGTTCCAAGCACTTCTGCTTTGTCTCCTGCATTTATTGAGATGGATGATTTAGAGTGTGATTGGAGTCAACATGTCTGCCCTGATGGAAACAAGTATTACTATAATTGTGTTTCATTGGAAAGCACAGTAAGTGTTATGCCCCTGAGCAGTGACTGCTCATAGTTTACAAGTTATTGCAGTGGAGGTGACTCGTATTTGTCTAAGCTGGTTGCAGTGGGATAAGCCGGATGAATTTGCAATATATGAACAAGAATTGGAGAAGAGGCGAAAGCAGCAAAGTGATGGCAAAGATTTTACTGCTATCGCACCAGATTGTTCTAACCAACAAATTGCTCAAGGACAATCTCCGTCACTTCAGAATACTCTCCTCTCTCGAGAACTGAAACATCATGTATCTGCCCTGGTTCGTGGAACATTTTGACTTGATCATCCAACTCTGGAACATCTTCTTTTGTCGTAGTTGCATTTGGGAGTTGATTAGCCATGGTGTCAGATAATTACCGCACGGATTAGGTTGATGCGTCATTTGATCATACTTGTCCAATTATAATTCTGCTGCCGCCTTTCTTATATTGTTATGCTCGGCTAGAAACTGTAAAGTCCTGTCTATCGATAAATCTACTGGCAACTCCTTGGTACATCTTGATGTTATTATTGCATGCACACTGTTGTGAGCTGCAGAGAGTCTAGCTAAGTAGTGTAACTTAATTAATCTGATATTGGTTTTTCGAGAGATTGATTTAGTTTTTTAAAACATTCTTCTTTTCTTACTCTCTTCCTGGATTTGGCATGCTGATTAAACATAAGCTCCTCTTTGATCAGCACACTAGCTGCCAAAATTCTGCAGTTTATTCAATGCTATTAAGCAATCCAAAAGCCTTCCAGATTGTTGTTGACGTGACTTGCTTCATTCATGAGATGTATGTATATTCACCACGACTTCCATGAGAAAGCTAGTTGAATAGTTCTACTAACGAATGTTGCTCGTCTTGATATAAAATTGATGTAACTCTATTATCTGCATTGAACTTGGCCCCATACATGGATGTCTTTGTTGTGAGTGCTTCTTTCCAGGATGATTGTTTGAGTACCATCTTCCAGTATTTTTATATATAACAAATGCCCTGGGCGTGTTGTTAAATACTTAAAAGAAATATTGTCATTTTCAATTCATTGTTTCTCGTTGACAAGAGCACTTTTGTGTTTGCTTGATTGGAAACAAATTCCTTACTGTCTGACCTGCTGTTATTTTGCAGGAAAAGGTACATTAGGAAGGAGCTTCAATCTATGATCCAACATGCGTTTAACAGGTACAATGGGTTTTCAAGTTAACGACAAGAAATATACTTGTTTTGGTACCAATAGTTAGATGATTTTGAGTTTTGTTGATTTGGCCACTTATCCTTATTTTAGATGAATTAAAATTTAAGGTTTTTTTCCCTCAATCTGCTTGTTCTTTTGGAAAGTCAATGGTCTAATTGTACGCTCTTGCTCTCGACTCCTCGCTTACACCTACTATTCTATGTTTGTGCAGATGGAAGATATTCAAGATAACGGGCAAACAGATAGGGGATCAGTTGGAAACTGAAGGTAAAGGGTGCAATCTTCATCTGATATGTGATATCACTCCACTAGATGAAGAGGCCCTCAGTGGGATTAATTTCGGTTCCTTCGTATGAGAGAAAATCCCCGTGAGATAGCTAAACTAGACGTTGGTAAAGTCGGTTGTGTATAATAGTGTTGTAGATTCTTCTCTTCATTTAATGCGTCATTTTGGTTTCTGATCTCTGTTAGATGTTGCTATTCGGAATCTTGCGCAATTTCAACAAGGCAAAATGCTGTGCGAGTTCAGATGGGAGATAAGACTGCTATGACATTTTTTTTTTTTTTTTGCAACGTTATGACGAGGTTATGCACATTTTCTAGACCATATATACAAGACTGGGATTATGTGGTGTATGTTAGTGTACCTCAAAGTACATTAGTATGGTGTGTTTATTAGTAGGTGAAGCGAGTGTGCACGTAAGGAAGTGCATACATATTGTAGGATATTGATGCATTGAACTCTCAATGTTTCGACCAAAAAGAAAAAAGAAACTCTCAATGGAATGGTGCTCTAATCTGAATATGATTGCAGAAAACACATTCATTGGCGAGTCACTGATGATCCAATCCACGAAAATCTTAAATTTTGATTTTTAAAGGATATTCAAGATCGGATGAGCTGATCGTACCTTAAAATGCACCGACTTAGGATGTGATGTCTTAGTCAGAATCATAGACGGTTTTAACTTCGGCATGGGGCATACCTTTTGCACGCGCACTCAAAAAAAAAAAAAAAAAAAAACGCCGGAGCCATCATCAGATTTCATCCCAGAATCATCTCTCCGAGGCCCAAAAAAAAGGGGGGTCATTCTTGTATGTTCTCGGATCATGTGATCTCCTTCGTTTCAGCAATTGAATGTCACGGGCTCCACATACGACCGACATGATCTAACGGTTGGAGATGGAATGGGCTCAGCGTGCACGCGAGAGTTGCTGACCAAAAAAAAAAAACAAAAAAAGGGGGGCGGGGGCACGGCAAGGCGCAAAAAGGAAAAGCGAAAGAGAGAGAGGAACCACTAAACTCAGCAATCCAAGGTGGGCCGGTGGGATGTGGCTGATTTTTATTTTTCCTCCCTTTTGTGGACTTCCATGCATGAATCAAGAGAAGCGATAGAGAGCACTTTATTCTTCCCAACAAATCCTCAAAATCTAGGTCTATGCACCTACTCTCTTCCATTAATAGTATTTCAGGTTCCCGGACATGAAAGACACATAAATAAAAAAGGCAACACATGCACACACTTCAGTTCAGATAAGAAGCTTCTGCAATAGGTCTTCTTTCGGGAACATACTAAACACCGTGAGAGAGAGATAAGAGATAGCCACGAATCCCCCTACTTTGAACGAAATTAAATGCATATTCTCCGACAAACACAAGAACTCAGGACAGAAGGGACATAGAATCAGGATGACTTCATGGGACAGACCTTGCCATTCATAGAACTGCTCAGCTTCTGATATTGAAACGTGTGAGCATCATGCGCATCGAGGGGCGAAGCCTGTGTAAACCAAACATTTTTCGAGAGCCTGGCATGAATCGGGGAGCGAACGCACCCGCGTTCAGTAGTTTGAAAGGAGCTTAAGGAAGAACAGAACAGCCGCGTAAGAACAAAAGATCTTGAGCTTCTTCACATAACAGGATTAGTGCCTAGATTACTATCTGCATGAGCAACATTACAATACATGTCATGAACAGCAGTAAGCGATCAATGGAAAGTCCATCACCTGCGCTTCCCTCTCTCTCTTTTCAGTCATTCATCAGTGAATAAAGAAACGAATAGTATGCACTCGTCAATATGTCGCTATCTTTTACTACTCTTCCTCCTTGAGGACATGAGAAGGAACCATGTCCTGAAGAAGCCCGTGGTCTGCGAGAAAATGAGACGGGCCCGGACCGGAGAAACGCATCTTGTTCAAGAATACAGCTGCGTTTGTTGACCCTGAGCTTGGAACCACCACACTGTTGCTGCTCATTGACCAGTTGTTGGCACAGGAGTGTTGTGGATACCGATGAGCATTATGTTGGGTTGAATTCGCTCCGGACATAATCGCAGGCACGGAGAAGGCGGCGGCAGCTCCAGCGGGAGGAGGGGGGACTCCTCCAGCGAGGATCGACCGGGGCATGACCGGGCTCAGGTGGTTGTGCTGGCCCTCGTAGGTGGTCACCACGATGCTCGGGTCGCTCACCGACCGCTCGACTCGCTTCTTCACATTGCATGAGGCAGTAGTGCAACGATAGTAACTCCTGAAAATCAACCCACCGAAAAAAGAACAAAGAAGGGCAAAACCCCGGGCATCAATACAATTGCCATGATGATCCAATGCAAGCGAGTCACGCCAAGCTAAACAAGAACACAAAAAGAGAGGACAAAATCCGAGAGAGGTGCGACTTTATAGGTTCTCTTGAAATGAATATTCTAACGTAAGCTGCTAAAAACACCCATGTGGGTTGTCTTAATTCTCAGAATACTCACAGCAGTTATCTCTTTCCTTTAATTTTATTCCTGTTTTTCTTTTCTTGTTGATGTGTAGAAGACGAGAATGATCGGTACCTAGGAAAGGGGCTGTTCTTGACAGCTTTTTGGCCGTACTTTCGCCATCGGTAGCCATCTTCCAGATGATCAACCTCGCTTTTCGTCATGAACGCCACTCTGGGTTGCCTCTGTCTCTTCTCGTTCGTCTTCTTCGCCTTCAACCTGATTCACAGGCACGCCCACGGGGTAATTAATTTACAGAACACGCTCTCCCTGGAATCTTGATTTTACCCATGGGGGAAAAAACCTGGTTTTTCTCGCAGTAAATGCGCACTGCACCAGAAACCCCTATGTTGCTTCACCTCAATTGACCCCCACTAATTTCTAGGGTTGTGTTCAGGTGCACCCAGGGAACCAAAAACCCTAAAAACGAAAGACCCATTTGCAATATTCACTTGCACTACGAAGGAGCTCAAAAGGAAAGAGATCGAGCTGAAACAAAAAGTAAACTCACTGCTTCTTAGTCTTCTGATGCTCTTCTTGCTCTTGTTTCTCTACTCCCTCATCGTCAACCGTGGCTTTGACCTGCTGCTCATCGTCGTTGTTGTTGAGCCCGTCGTTGGGACGCGGAGGATATCGAGGACGAGTTGGGCGTCGCCGGCGGGTTCACGACCTCCGACGAGGAGTCCATCGCGTTACTCGCCGGGGGGCTGAGCAGCACGTCGAGCAGCGAAGGGCTCGAGTCTTGGTGGAACCCCAGAAGCTCCATGAAGCCCAGCGAGCTCGCCATCGTGTTCTTCTCGGCCTCGGAGATGACGAAATCCGCCAAGCCGTGATCGGAGAACAGTAATGATGCGGACTTGTCGACGTTCTCCATCATCTCACGCTCTTTGTCAAGTCCCTAGAGAGTGAGAGAGAGAGAGAGAGGATAGTTGGGTTGGGGAAATGGGTGCAACTTCAAGTTCAGACAATGGATTCACACCGATATTCGAAGTCGAGAAAGAGAGAGAGAGAGAAGAGTGAAACTTTTGGAGCTGTGCATTTGGTGGAAGGAGAGAGAGAGAGGGGGGACAAGTTCGATCTGGGTTTATAACGCGGAGAGAGACAGAGCTCGGTTGGCTTTGGGTGGGCGAGATAAATGAGATTTCGTTTGGGGAAAATTTTGTGCAAATACTCAATTTCTTTGGGAATAAATTGCATTAGCATAAATTATTCCGATTGCAATATCTAACTGACGGGTCATAAATTATGGACATCAGGCACATAAGAAAGAATTACATCTAAAGACACGTGATGCACATGATCATAATTCATCAATCGAATATATGATTGGAGAAATCAGTCGAGATGAATGAAAAATATGATCAAATTATCTTTCGATTACAATTTTCCTTTACCCTTTTCTCGTTTGATAAAAAAGATCCTATTAAATGTGGACCCTCTTGATTTAGACACAACATATGATAGAAATTGAAGTGGAAAACTCAAGTAGTTCAATTTTTTTTTTGGGTTTGGTGTGAGATGGGAAAGAGAAAGAGGAGGAAATTTTTTGAAATCAAGTACCATCCTTCCATTTCCTGCACCAACTCAGTTGGGGGGGGGGGGGGGGGGGGGGGGGGGGGGGGGGGGGGGGGGGGGGGGGGGGGGGGGTACTCCCAATCGGACCACAAGAAGGTACGGGCCACCAATCCACCGCCCATACCAATCCGGATCCCACGAAATGAAGGTTGACCGGAAAATGCAGGTCAAAAGACGTACGGAAACGACGGGGGGGAGCCGGTTAGGTTCGCTGGACGCGACGGAGGAGGAGAGGGACCGCATCACGTGAGGTCTCCTGGGGTTTTTGTCCGGTGGGCCAGTCGGGTTGGACCCGAATTCTCTCTCTCCCCTCTCTAAACGGGAAGAGAAAAACGTTGACCGCCGAACTTGTTCGGTGTGAACGAGGTTGCATGGCACGTGAGGTGATTGCGCATGATTGATGCCCCCCACGCGCTTCTCCCGCTCCCGCCCCTTTCGCGTGTGAACCAAATCACGGCCATCGTTCGTTGCATCTTTTTCACGACCCAAAAAAATAAAATAACTCGCAGTTTATATTCCGTCTGCAAATAAATCGAACATTCTGACCCCCCAAAAAACAAGGAGGCCCATCATATTTCACAGTTTAATTCCATCTGAAAATTAATTTTTTTTTTATCGTGGGTAAGTAAATTTTCTTCACAATCAACACATATATACACACACACACAATGCAGAACGTACGTAATTAGTGGCCAGAAGTAGATCTATATGAATGGATTAAATGCATGAAATAAATTCGATTGACGTACCACCAAATTGAAAATAGTCTTATGGTTGGATCATACAATGTTATGAGCTGCTTGCATGAACTTCGATTTGCATTTAGGTTTCGTTTAATTGGCAAAAAAATGAGTGATTTGAAAATTATTTTTTTTAAATGATCGAATGATTAGTTTAGAAAAATAATCAATAGAAAACATTACCATTATCGACAATCTAGACGTTTTTTTCGTTCATGCATTTTCGTGCGTGATATAAACGAGCATTTTTTTTTAAAAAAAATTCAAGCCATTCAATTTTCGTGAATCAATCAGAGCCTATGGGTTTTCGATTTTTTTTTCCCATCAGGCTTTTGTAGACTTTATGGAGCGTTCCTATATAACAAACAAGCAAAAAAAAAAAAGGAAAAACAAAGATGAGCTCGAAACAAGAATTGGAGTGTCGGTTCAGCTAAATGCTTACTTCTTCTACTCCCGATTTTACTTTTAATTTTTTTTTTATTTAAGTTTCTGCTCATAAATTATCTCGAGATAGAACTATCACCAGACGTGTCCCTTATTCATTCACGAGCACGGGGCATCCGACTAAAGCTTCCAAAATTTATTATGATGGTCCGTATGCACCGCAACTCCGGAAAGAAGAAAGCAAAAAAAAAAAAAAGTGTGTAAGAATCTGAAATACATACATACATACATAGTGGGAAGGGAACACAAAATCCATCCATTCCTTTTTACAAATTGGAGGCATCTGAATCTTTTTGGTGGTGTGAACTCGGAGTGGGCACCCTTCCCGCTTTTCGTTTTCGCAGGCTCCGATCCCGATGCCCAATTGGGCTTTTGCTTCCTTTTGCAGCCAGATGGAAAAAAAATACCCACGGACCGAAAAGACTCCTAAAACGAATATCGAAATTACGAAATCGCCCATTTCGAAAAGGCAATTGATGATTTTATATATATATATATGTAACGGTTATTAACATTTTTAAGAACACACAGTTAAGAGAGACGGTTATGCTAGCAAATTCCTTTCAAAAAAATACCGACAACCCAAAAAGCATTAACGTGCCAGATTTGTCGGTGTGCCGAATCAATTTTCATCGTCGGATCGCGGCCCGGAGATAAATAGAAAGATTAAGCTGCAATGACCAATATAGCACGTGGATCTGAACTGAATTCGGATAATAGTAGGAGGACGGTCTTACTCTCTTTTTTTTTTTTTTTTTTGCCCTTAAGATGAAAATAAAATAGATGGGGGGCATTTTAACTTATTTCTATAAAGAGAAAAGGCACAAAAGAAAAAGACAAAAAAAAGAAAAAAAAGAAAGGAAAGAAAGAAAGAGAATCGACATGAGATTGCTTTCACTTTAGGTGGGAACCCTCCGACTGAACGATGATGAAACTTCACGCACGTGCGGCCTACCACGAACCCCCCCCCCCCAAAAAAAAAGAAGATAAAAAGAAAAAAGAAAAAGCCGATTTAATTTCGCCCCCCCAGTTACATAAAGTTCCGTGTGAGACCTCTCTCTTGCGTGGCGTGCATTCAATTATTTGGTTCGTTTAAGGATTAAATTAAATTTAATTATGTTCTTGTCATTTTTGTTCTCATTAGTTAAAAAAAAAAACTAAGTGTTTAAAATGGGCACGAAATTTGATTAGCGCCCAATAATTTAGGCCATGCGCATATTAAATTCGTGCGCCGCAGCGTACGTGTGCATCATGCAACATAAGAGTTGGATCCATACAACATGATTATAGAGCCGTCCCTTGCGAAAATGTGGACAAAATAATTCGATTGCCTTGTCCGAGGGAAAGAGATTTCTTGAACAGGGCACGGTGTTGTCGATACGACATCATCATGCGTCGTCCGCAATTGTAGTTTCATCTCTCGTGTACGATAATGTGATTTCATATTCAATTCTAGAAGCACGCATATATGTTTGTTGAATAGGCGGAAGATGTCTCGCTATCTAATCGCGCCTGGGCAATCACATTAATTTCATAAATGAGTTTAGAGAAAAGCAAAAAAAAAAGAAAATCAAAATTCTATACCTTGCTTTGTTCGGCTTTCCCCTCCGGAAAAAGGGAAATCGAAAAGCGTGTTTGCGATTAGTAAGATGAAGAGTTATTAATTTTTTTTTAAACTCTCCCGATCAAATTTACAAATTATCCAACTTCCAAAAAAGATCCGAAAAGTTATAAGTGATCAAATCCGACAACATTCCTTTATCACCTTTGGAGTTTTGGGTGTTTAGGGTTAATAGAGGATTTTAAGGCGCGAATCGAGATTAATGTGGTTAGGTCGAGATTGAAACAACATTCCGGCCAGCTCGATCCTCCACCTTCAAGAATGTTGGGTCTCGAGCTATCTCAGGTCGAGATACCAGACTCCCACGTAATCTATCGGGTATTCACCCCGCAGAAAGTGTTCCATATATATAATATATATATATATATATTTATTAATGTATCGCCTATTCGAGCGCGAATCATGAATCCTCGAAGTCGCACGGATCGAAATTTCAGCGAAGAAAAACACCCCCCACCCAGGCCACGAATTCAAAACCATACTGAACACGAGAGTTCTTACTGAAATAATTGAGCCACTAATAGCATAAGTTAGAAAAATGGCCGAACATGCAAGTTTGATAAGGAATCTGTCTAGGAGTCGAGCTCGCTTATAGGGCTCATGCCATTGCTAGGTGCTCGAAGCTTTTACGCCATCTTGGTATATCCTTTTCTAGGGTTTTGCTTGTGACATACGCCCCTTTATCTCATAGCCCCCCCCCCCCCCCCCCCCCCCCCCCCCCCCCCCCCCCCCCCCTCTAATTAATCAATTTTTTTTTATCTTAATAACTTTTTCTTGTTTTACGTCAACGGTCATCAGGGATCGCATACAAAATATTCGGGGATAAAAAAGGGCAAAAAAGAGAGAGAAAAACCACAATTTTGAGTGGGCCGTTTGACTAAGATGTTTGCTTCTTTCGGACGTTTAGGAGCTCAAAAAAGATTAAATTAATAGTACGGTGACATTAGGAAAAAGGAGAGAGAAGAGAGAGAGAGAGAGAGAGAGAGAGATTAATCTCCTAGTCACCCATCTTCAGTTACCGAACCCTAGCTTGGGGTTTAGTGCCCCAGCTTTTGACCCATTGTTACGAGTCCCCGATGTCGCAATACTCTAATGTTTGTGTCTAGGGTGTGGACAAAAGGGGGGAGTAGCTTGTTTGGCATTTCCATATGTTCTACAATATAAGATTATAAGC